>VWZD01011010.1:0-225760 GCA_013396695.1 Sakesphorus luctuosus
GTAAAGGAAAAAAAATAATATTTATGTGGAAAAGGGAGCCTTTTCCAGATTCCTCTCAAAAATGCTACTGGGAGGAGCCACAGTCCTTTGGAGCCTCCTGGGAAGGAAGCTGTAAGCTTGGCTCTTCTCACCAGAGCCCTGTCCAGCATAAAGGGACACAACTTGTGGGGGGTCTTTCCTGCATGGTTGTAGCCAACCTCAGTAACTTGGGGTGAGTTGGCAGTACCCCCATGTACTGTGGCCAGGCCATGAGCGATGCAAGGGTCAAATGCAGGAGGTTGAATTCTCAGTTATTTTGGTGCAGTAACAGTGACCGTGTCCCAGATCATGCCAGGTCCCCTGCTCCTGCCTCTCAGTTCTTATCCTGAAGAACATCTGTTCAGCAATTCAATTTTTTTTTAAAGCAGAAATCTCATGCCGTATTAGTAATTTCACAGGGTCAAAACCATGACACCACTAAAACATGTCCAATCTGGAAGTTGGAAGGTGAGAGCCAATTTCACAGCTGCAGGGAAAAGAAATTTTGCCAGGCAACTCTGCAATTTTGAAGAATACCATAAGACACAGGGAACAGGCAGGTTTGAGTCTTTACAGCTTTCCTCCAACAACCACCTTACAGTCAGTTGCACAGAACTCCTTATGCTCCCACACAACAGTCTGCCTCCTGCCATGACATAAGCCATGATTCAGTTCCACAGAATTCATACAACCTATGGTACCTACAATAAAAACTATGTTATTTCTAGAAGTATGTTTCTGCAAGGATGAAGACCCTCCCACACTTCACTTCTCTTGCTCCCTTCAAGAAAACTATTTTCAGAGACAGCTTAAGTATCTGTAATAACTACTTGCTTATCAAGCTCCACTGCTTTTAGTATGTGAAAAATAGGGTATAATTTAATCATGTAACATGCAGAACAGCTCCATCATTAACACTAGGAAAAGCTTTTATTATGCAAACCGTATTTGTTTTCTGAATTTACTTACCCACTCAACGTAATTCATTTCTTGCTGGACAAAGCCTCTAAAATGGAGACAACTAAGTTGGAAGTAGAAAAAAATAATCGGTGCTGGCTTTAAAAAAAATAGAAAGGAGATTTGCATTCACATGCTAAGAAACAGCATGTAAAGAGAGACTTGCTAACTAGGAAGGAAAATGATTTCTGAGAAAAAAGTTACAAAATACGAACACATCTAGTACATGCTCGTTATAATGCACAGTACACTCCCAGCGTTATAGACATTTGTACTATATGTCATTTGCAAGTATCTAGATGAAATTACTGTATCAAAAGGAATATAATTGGGTAACTACAACTAACATAATTTTGAAGGAGTGAAATTTTATGACTCAGTTACTTTGAATGCTCTTCCACTGTTCTTACAATGAACTTTCTACAGGTCCTTTTAATGACTTCCTAATCCTCTCGTATCAGGCTTCAGAAAAAAAATCTCTTTTCCCTTCAGATTTCCCCATTGTGGACCACATGTCTGATTAGAATATCATGCTCTCTGTGTGTAAAAAAAATGTTTAAGAATAGATAATTACAAATACTGAATTTCTTGATGAACAGAGAATTTCAGTTTGGCAGGCCAGCTCCCATGATTTCAAAGGGACATGGTCCATTTAAAAAATTACACAAGGCAGAGACATCAGAGGTTTCCTTCCTTCACCTAATGGGGACCACGGTGCCCAAGCTCCATGGGGAAGTCCATTGTAGCTTTGAAAGCTTAACTGACAGGCTAATAATTCCATAGTTTCCACATTGGCTGCTTAAATATTTAATCTCTTGACACTTAATGATATTCCTCACTGCTGAAGGTTTAGCTTTCTGAAGGCACTTCCTAGCAGCCCAGCACCCTGCTGTTGAGGTCCAAGGGAAGTCCTGCAGGAAGCCAGCAACCAAATAGTTAAAGCTGGAAACAAGTGGTGTGCACACACAGAAATTGTAAGTAGCCCTCATTTAGGCCCGCTTAATGAGCATAGAAGATTATTTGTGACACAACCTGAAGCAAGTGAAAAACCCCAAATGAATTTGATGCATTCCTATATGGCATGGGGAGGCATAGGGGCTTTAGCAAGCTTAAGGAGAAATGTGAGAAGGCAAATGGGGTTAAACAGCTTAGATGGCAGCTGTTCTTGTCCCTGAAAAGAAAATGTGTTCAATTATTCATGTTCAGCTTAAACTGACAATGAAGCCAGCTTCAACAGAGCAATTCTTCTGCATTATTCATACCATGGAGAGAGCAGAGTCTCTGCAACGAGGTGTTTTTGCAGATCGATGAAGCCTACAAATGGTTCAGAAGCTGGGCTTGTTCATAAACTCAATGGAGAGTTTGTGTGTTCGTGTGTGTGTGTGTGAGAGAGATTTAAATATAAAAAAAATCCATTGAATATTCCATAAGCAAACAGATAAGATTTCCATCATCTGGAAGTTATAGAGGCTTAGAACAGTATTGAGGCAAATTTTCAATCATCAGAGAATCATTGAATAGTTTGGGTTAGAAGGGACCTTAGAGATTGTCTAGTTCCAAGTTCTCTGCCATGAACAGGGACACCTTTCACATGATCACGTTGCTCAAAGTCTCATCCAACGTGGCTTTGAACACTGCCAGGGATGGGGCATCCACAACTTCTCTGCACAACCTGTTTCACTGCCATACCACTCTCAGAGTAAAGATTTCCTTTCTAATATCTAATCTAAGCCTACCCTCTCTTCCAGTTCAGAGACAATTCCCCCTACCCTATCACTACATGCCCTTGTAAAAAGTCCCTCTTCAGCTCTCTTGTAGCCCCCTTTAGGTACTGGGAGGCGCTGTAGGGTCTCCCTGGAGCCTTCTCTTCTCCATGCTGAATAACCCCAATTCTCTCAGTCTTTCTTCATAGATGAGGTGCTCCAGTCCTCTGATAATCTTCATTGCCCTTTTCTGGACTTGCTTGAGCAGGTTCATGTCCTTCTTAAGTTGTTGCTCCAGACCTGGATGGAGTACTCCAGGTGGGGTCTCACCAGAGCAAAGTAGAGGGGCAGGATCACCTCCCTCGACCTGCTGGCCACACTTCTATTGATACACCTCAGGTTGCTGTTGGCAAATAACATCAGAAGGAAGCAGCTCAGTGCATCTGAGCTGTCTGGTCATTGTATCTATTATTCTGTAGGACACAGCAGAGAAATATCCATTTAATGGGGAAAACCATTTAATGCAATGGTTATTGAATCACAACAGGCCTTTTGTGCTCACTTATGCTTAACTGAAGGGCCAGAGAATCTCAGTTTCTCCAAAGACCTCAGCTAGTCTTCATACCAGCTTCAGCAGACAGCTGCATATCTTTGCTATGTATCTCAAGGAACTCTTAACAGCTGAGCTCTTCTAGCCATAAACAGCTGTACACCTGAAAGTGAAATATTTCAGAGACTATTTTGTGAGTACGAATTTTAAAGAAGTCTGGAAGTATGCTTAGGCATTATGCCACTTGCTTATGAGCACAGAGTAGGACTCTCCTCCAAAAATTACAGGGTTCTGTTCTATGGGAGGACCATGCAATAAGAAGTTCAATGAAAGTAGGACCTGCGCCTATCAAAGTCATCCCTTCCATTCTTCTCCAAATCTGGTGTTCTTCAGAGTAACACCCTACATTAGACCTCAAAATTCCCTACAAAATCTGACTGCTTTATCCACAGATAGTGTAACAGGGAATAATGGGCTGGAGAAAGACAGTAGAACTCTGATCAAGCCAGGCTGAGCCCTGTTCTGCAGGCAGATATGCTTTGAATTGTTGTCAGCAGAGCTGAGAAGACAGTTTTTCAGGGAACCTCAGATGTCCCTCAAAGTGACATAGACTGAGATGGTTTCCTTTCATTCCAGCTGATTTTTCCCAACACCACCACAGCTCTTCATGAGAAACCCTGCCTCCATTTCTAGTCTGAGGAAAGCAGCAATACAACAAAGCCTGATCAGTAAATCCCACCATTATTTGTAAAACAATACAGCCTCTCTGGGTTATGCCATGACATTTCTTTATAACCACAAGAGTGCAAACTCAGCTAAAAATATGTACCTGAGGCAAGCAAGGAACTATGAACTCCAAAAAGGAAGGAAATGCGGAAGAAAACAGAGCACTGACTAAAGTCATGTAGGACTGAGCATCAACACCGACCTCAATGTACATGGAGAAATATGTGTCCTACCAGAGACAGGTAGGTCTGTAATCAAACACTCTTCTGCATAAGACCAGTGAGCTCACAAGATAATACTTGACACTGCAATGGAGAGACAAGAGCACCAACCTGTAAGTTAAGAAAACAGATGACAGCAGCTCCTTTCAATACTTCATGTTTCATGAAAAAACAGAGCCAGAGATAGTGCAGCCCTGTAATTCACACCAGGGATCTTAAACTGACCTCTTGCAGCCAGTGTATGTCACTGTAAAACCAACAAGGTATAGCACGAGTCTTGCACTGCTCCCTCTGCATCACTCACCGACCGTGAACAGCCCTGTGCACATGCTTTCAAGTGACCGGTGTCTCAAAGTTCATTTATCCCATCTCAGCCTCATCCATGTCATGTAACAAGATCTCTTACTCCTACTAAGTAGTCTTCATAAACATACTTCTTACCAACTCTGAAGCTGTTCTAGAATGTCTCTATTTCAGAAGCTGAAGTTCGCCCTCTGCAGAGCAGACCTAAAACTTCTGTGGAAATTTCTGCATCCAGTCCAAACTCCGTCTTCGGGGTGCAAAGCATTTTGAGAATGAGTGCCAGGTTTTTAATCAAGATTTAAGTCACAGACCTCATGCCCTCCCTGCAATTAGTCACCCCATTAACCAATTATCCTCACTGTTGGGAGCTGGAACTCGATTTTTAGCCAGACTTTGTCTCAATTCAGTTGCCAACCACTGTGCATCAGGATTTTCTCTTGGGTGAGAGAGCCATCTAGCAGTGGACTCATCACTTTGTAGACTCCAATAGCACATTAATCTTTTTGCATATAAGCAAACTAAGCATGGATTTTGCTATATATATATTTTCCTGAATTAACCTCATAAATATTTTCTAAATCTTTCCAGACCTCTTCCACTACCAATTAACCTTTTTGAAATGTAGGCACCATGACATGATGAAATAAAATCATCCAGGGACTTAATAAAATGTGACAGCATTACTGTTTTACAAGTTGTCATTCTACTGAATTGTTAATTGCAGGGTGGCTTCTCACTACCGAAACCAACTGATTTTCAGAGCTTTATGTATTTTCACAGCATATGTTCCCAACATGCCACACAGTAGCTTGATTTTTCACTTTATTTTTTGTTGGAATCACAGCCCTCTGGATGAGTTTTCAAAGTTCAACCTGAAGTTTATGGAAGATATTTTATGGAAAATGTTTTATTGCCAAGAGGAACCCAAGCTAAACATAGCAACATCCTGTCTTTACATGTGTACCACAGGAAAGTGCACACCCTTCCCTCAAGGGCTTCTAGACCTGGCTTCTCCTCCCCACCAGCCTTGGCATAAGCCACAGCACTGAAACACAGTGGCAGAGCATGACGTGTCTTGGAACCAAGGCTTTCATCCTCTAGCAGAAAGTACACTTGTTTTAGCAGCATGATTACAATAGCAGAAGAGTAAGTACTGCGGAAAGAGGAAAAGGTGGGGGGTAAAAGTAAGTAAAGATCAACAACTGAGCTAAACTCTAGTGCAGTGAGATCATGGTCAAGTATGTATCTGTTTTGCAGATGTACTTGTCATTAAGATAAGTGACAGACACCTGTCTGGCTTTATTCCTAGTCTTTTAATATACTCATTCATGTAGGTAAACCCCAGACTTACAGAAGGCAGAATCTGTCCTTGAGCATTTTAGAGGTATTTCTGGCAATACACCAGTCCTCAGGCAGACACAGAGCTGATAAGAACAGCAAAGCAGAAAGCAAGGCAGCTCTTCCCCTCCTATGCCCTCTTCCACTCCCTGGTTCCTCCATAACTGAAGACAACATGAGCTGGCAACTCTGCCACAGAGAACCAGGGGACTGCGACAGTAGAAAAGTAAACTCATTACAGCCCCACAGCCAGAAGGTCAGACTTGCAACAGGCATCCAAGCCCCAAGTTTGGGCTACACTGACCTGAATTTTATTACTTATATCAACAAAGGCCTTGAATTTTTTAAGAAAAAAACCAATACTATGACAGCAGTTTATGAGTGCAGGAAATAAAAATATTATTTTAAAATTTAAAACCATGTACAGGATGTTTAAGAAAGTCAGAAGTAATTTGTTTTTCCCGATGGAAGGTATGCTTCTAATTTTTTTACTTGTTTTGTTTTAGCTAGTATTGCTACTGCAAACATATCTGAATCCCAACTCCTTTGGATATGCTTCCCCCTACACTTGTCTTATTGATGGAATAATGTAAGTCCTTCAGTCACTAACAGGCCAGGGAACATTTCTGCACCTGTGATTCATCTAATTGCAGACTTCTTGCAAGTATAAACTACTGAATTTCCTTCTATGATGAAAGAAAAGAAACCACAGTTTATACAGAATCAAAAGTTCTCCCTTTTCACTAGAGCATCTTTTCTTATGGGGGGACGTCACATAACAGAGGTTAATGCTTCCAGAGTTTAGCATCTTTTAAAGAAGAAACCAAACCAATTTCCAGTGGCATTTCTGAGGGACAGCTCTGCCTGCCCATGCAGCCCAGGCTGGGGGTAGGCAGAGGCTGTGCAATCCACCTCACCCACCGCCATAGAATCATAGAATGGTTTGAGCTGGGAGAGACCTTTAAGAATCATCTAGTTCAACCCTCCCCTGCAATGAGCAGGGACATCTTCAACTATATCAGGTTGTTCAGAGCCCCATCCAACCTGACTGAATATTTTCAGTGGTGGAGCATCCATTCACCTCTTCGAGCAACCTGTTCCAGTGTTTCAGCATCTTCATTGTAAAAAAAATGTATTCCTTATATCTTGTATAAATCTGCACACTTGTAGTTTAAAACTATTGTCCCTTGTCCTGTTGTAACAGGCCCTCCTAAAAAGTTTGTCCCCATCTTTTTTTTACAAGTCTGGTATGAGTTCTGGAAGGCTGCTATGAGATCTCCATGGACCCTTCTCTTCCCGAATCTGAAAAATCCCAACTCTCAGCCCTTCCTCATAGAAAAGCTGCTCCAGCCTTCTAATTATCTTCATTGCTCTCCTCCTGGACCCGCTCCAACCGGACCATATCTTTCTTGTGTCAGTGTCCCCAGAGCTGGATGCAGAACTCCAAGTGGAATCTCACCAGAGCAGAACAGAGGAACAAAATCCCCTTCCCCGACCTGTTGGCCACGCAGCTGTTTGATCTCCTGGACTAGCATCACTGTTTTCCCAGCAACAGCGATCCGAAGGCACCATCTAGTGGTGCGTAGAAAACCCCGTTTTTCACTTAGTTCCAGATTCTGAGACCAGAAACTGTATCATATACCAAGTGTGCTACTCTCCACCTCCTTCCAGACAGGGAAGGAAACCCAGCACAGCATAGACAGGACAGATCTGCAGAAAGAGGTGTGAAGCTCACCAGAATCATGAACAGGCTCTAGACTAAACTAAGCTGCATAAAAAGACTGAACTTGGGGGAGCACAGCACAGGGGCATTACTTCTAAACCCTGCACTGGGTTCCAGAGCCACAAATAGCGCTCCCAGACCCAAGATCTCCCCGGGCAAGACAAGGGCTTACAAAAAAATGGGATACTCATACCAAATACTGACACCAAAACCCAGGTAGTGTTGCCAAAAGGAGCAACTCCATTTCAATAATGTGGCCATTTAATGCAGAATTCAGCATGAGGACAGTATGACACCTGTACTTATTAAAACCTCAGCTTTCCCCTTCGACAGCTACTTGTATTCCTCATTCTATTCC
This sequence comes from Sakesphorus luctuosus, assembly GCA_013396695.1. Lineage (NCBI taxonomy): Eukaryota > Metazoa > Chordata > Aves > Passeriformes > Thamnophilidae > Sakesphorus > Sakesphorus luctuosus. The sequence continues at coordinate 7,898 of VWZD01011010.1, forward strand.
ACTTCAGGAGAGTCAGAAAAGCAGACGCTGATACAAACTTAGAAAGCAAAGATCACCCAATAATTAGTATTTGCAGTTTCTCTTTAGTTACAGGCACTCAAAAATTTACTAGGCGGTAAGTATGCTGTGAACCTAATGACCTGCAGTTATTCTGTGATCGCACATAGGTTCTTGTCCCACAGTAAATATAGGAATATTTTATGTTCAGAAAGAGAGTAATGAGCTCCCTTCATGAGCTTTTGGCTAGCAGCCCATGCCCAGCATTTGCTATAGTCACATGGTATAGTGTAAGTTCTCAACCTTTCTTACCTTCTAGAAGGATATTATGGTGTCCATCCTTTATGTTCGTTTCTCCTGCCTCCAAGGAGACACCCAACAAGGCAGCTTCCGTGGAAACTTGCTGTGAGTTGAAGCCCTTCAATAGGCATTTGCTAAGTCTTTCATGCACCTTTCCAAGCACTGTCAGCCCTTCCCCAAGAGCCTCGTAAATCCTGACAACATTATAAACTCCTTCAACACTTTTTCTAAACCAACACAACCTCTAACCAAACAGGGGCAGGAGGTTTACAGTCTCTGTCTTTCAGAGACATCCACCACACCTACCAGTGTGAGTCAGCTGATTGATTGCCCAGGTGCAGTCTAGGCTGTGCTCAATGGTCATCAGTGCTGCTGGGCAGCAATTGGTTTTTAAATTAGGAGAATCCCAGTGTGGGACAACACTGAGGTTTGGTTCTCTTGAGGCATTTTGAAAAGCAAAAGTATCAGTACCTCAGAGTTTGGATGTGGATGAGCTTAATTTCTTTGTCATCCTTCTGCATAAAAACTAGTGCAGGTCCCAAAGAGCTTTATATCCTTTTGCAATACAAATTACTTCCCAACTAGCTTAAAGAAGATGTCTAACCAAGTGAGAACCTGTGACACAGGAGGCAGCACTTATGCAAGGACTCACTGGGCTTCTTAAAGGAGTAGAAACCCCTCAGATGTTAGAAATAAGGTATTTCAAAGACGTGTTACCGACCCCTAACTGAAAACATCTGTCACTGGGCTGCAGCTGCCAACACATCAACCAAGGGGAACATGAAGCTGTGGGAAGTCTCCAAAGCAGGAATGACTTCTTTCAGTAATACTTGAGTCAAGAAAAAGGTTTAAGAGTTTTCTTGTGGGCATTTGACTCACTTTGTCTCTCAGGGCAGGGCTGAGCTGGTTTTGCATATGTCTGTGAATGTTCTGTCACTTTTCCCTTATTAGTGGTTTACCCTTTTCTGGCACTGACATTTTGTATAGTCAGCTACTAGTACAGTTACTCAGGCCCTTACTCTCCATACAAAGAGGAGAGCAGCTCCTTTACTGTTTTTACTCTCTGTCCAAAGAGATTTTTCATCCTGTAGATGTATTTTTTAAGGAATTTAAAAATTATTAGCATTTCCTCACTTGTGACTATGAATATAACTTTTTTTTTCCCAGTATCCTCTGAAGATATTGCACTAGAAGCACTTTCTCAGGTTATTCTGCTTTTTGTCAAGAAACCTTCCAAAATCAACTGTCAAACCAATACTACAGTTACACTTCAGCCTACTTTGAGTCAGACTGACCCATCTACAGGGGTCTGCAAGGAGTCCTTCAGTGACAGCTGTTGTGGTCAGCAAATGCAGGATCACAGCACAGTCAGAGAGGGAGCACAGAGATGCTGAATGGTGCCAGTGTGAGAGCTGAGCCCAGTGGTGGGATCAAGCCCTCTTCTAGTATTAAACTGTGGTCAAAAGCAGGACCGCGTCAGTAACTGTGAGTGTCAAAGGTAATAAAAAGCTTCACAGGGGTATATCTTTAAATTCATATTGCAGGAAAAAAAAAAGCCACAACTGTTTCTTTACATGGCTGAAGCAATGGTCCAAGATTGCCTCTCCTAATCTTTTCCTGCAGAAGAGTTGAAATAGTTGGGCTGATTCTGTCTGGAGTATATTCAGCCAGAGGCAGGTACCCATCATGGAAAACAGCAGCTTAAGCAATCTATTGATGTTGAAAGTCACAGAAGGCATGCAGATAAGAATGTCAAGAAATCTTAACTATAGCTGTTACTTCCGGCACAGCCTATAATTAGATACCAAGGTAGTACCTTATACATACTTAAGATACAAGTCAGAATACATTTTGCTTATTTTTCCATCTCTGCATTCCCATCTGTGCTCTTTGTGTTGTTGCTTGCCAGCTTCCTGACAAAGCAATATATCTGTGGCTGATAGCTGATAGGAACCATTGTGAAAAATGTTTGCTTCAAAAACAAAATGCTATTAATTTTTTGCTTCAAATAAGTGCTGAGAACAGTAAGGTTTAATTTCCTGCCTCCCCACTTTGCTGACTTCTCTTGTTAACCTCAATTTAATTTTTCACCTCAGCCTGTAAGAGAGCTTTACAAACTGTGGTGTCATTTCAACACTTATTTTTCATTCTGGTGCCTGACTTGGAAAAACACCAAGGTGAGTATTCTACATTTGTTTTTAAAAAAAGTCTCTTTTTCAGATTCCTAAGCACACTCTGAGAAGGCTGACTTTAGGCAACCATTTTTGGATAACATGGCCCTAGCAAAGTGCTCCTCTGACTTATGTCTGAGTGATGACTGTGGCTGGTTTTGGATGTCAAGAAACATAGACACCGTTTCAGGACACATTTGTAGTCTCACTTTTTAAACCCTCAGTAGGGAAGACCCAGACATTATGTATTGTCAAAGGCAGCTCCTGTGCACACACCACACTTGCCTTGGCACTATATCTGCAAATAAGGGCAAAGGGGGAATCTGGCTGAAACCTGCTTGTACCTGTCCAGCTGGGGTGCTGGCCTGAAAGTGCCTTGGGGAATACATACAAGATGTGACGTATTACCAGATTAATGAGACTAAAATGGTATCAAGACTCACAGATGACCACTTGTGACAGCAGAAGGAGAGCTGTGGTGGCAAAGTGGGCTTTTGGACAAGTGTGCTCCTACAAGTTATTTAATGCAGTCTAAGGCAAAAGATCACGGTGCCATTCCCAAATGAGAACTTCTGCCCAGCTCCAGCACCAAATTTGGACTTGTTACCATGACAAAAAACTTTAATTGCAGTACAAGCTTGTGCCTCCTGCTATGGCTGGTGACAAGGCACTAACCTACCCTCCTTGAATTTGCTTGGGTATGTCAAAGTACTGGCTTTACACTATAAAACAAACAAGGAGTGCAGTTAATCTGTCATTCAAGGCTCTGATAAAAGATGAGTTTGTTAGCTCCAGGTATGCAAGAGGCAAAGAAAGCCATGAGCTATCTTTTCATCTCACTGTTAGACTCCCTAGCAAAAGTTGTCCTATTTCTTTAGATATCTTCAGTTTCTGGAGATATTAAACCAAACCCTTCAGTTAAGTATTAAAAATTACCTACCAGCAACCCACATATACCAAATTACTTTAATTTCTTTAACTGCTGCACAAAGCTAATCTAAGTGTGGAACTTAATCCAGATGCTCATGAAGTGTCACGGAATGGAAAAATACTCATTTGAAAGAAACAAAAACTTCTGAGTGCCTACTACAGGTTTTAGTTGAATGGGGAATGAAGGAGTTAGAAAGGCCTGAAACATTGTCCTGTTATTTCCTGCTGCCTCATTTTAATGAACAGTCTCTATGTGTTAATAAAACTTCCTTATTCTCCTCACATAAAATCCTTCATATATTTGCAATTGTCCTTCCTACAGTCATTTTTTTGTAATATCAGTTTCTCTTTTCAAGGATTAGTTTAGGTGAAGCATGTGAAATATCCTTAATTACTATCTTGTAGTGTTGAGACTGTATTAACTCCTTCTTGGGAACATTTTGAACCAAAGAGCAACATCCTGCATTACATCAATGTTAAGCAGAGGTTACAGATGCATAAGTAAGTTACTGTATTGTCCTCTTAGATAGTTACTGAGTGCTGGCCTTGTGAAAGTGCCTAAGGCAAATCCACCAGGCATGGGATGACCCCAGATCCCCACCCACCCCTGCAGCACTCTGACATGGATGCTCTAGATGGTGATGTGCAGGAAGTTTACCTCGTTAAGAGCTCTACTGTAACTGCAGTACAGGACAAGAGTGTTTTATCTTCTTGCCACTGAGGGTGCCTAGTTGCAGCTTCCATGTCCAACTACAAGATCATTCTTCCTTCAGGTAATTTTCCCCTTCCTCTCCCCTCTCTCCCACTCTCTGCAGATAGCTGACTGCTCTCCTACTGCCATAATAATAACCAGAAGTTTAACCGCACTGAACAGCCTGTACAGAAGGTCACCATACTCCATTTGAGATGGGAAAACCCCAAATCCAAGCTCTTGAGATTTTTTGTGTTCTTCATTATCGTCTACAATGGGAAAGAAGAGTGTTAGTAATGTTTCTTCACACACTGCTATCACTTGGAAAACTCACTAGTAAAACCAGTTTCCAGGCACATATACGTGTCCTTAGCTGTATTGTGGTGGAAAGATGTCCCCATAAGAGTCTGTGCTGGGAGGAATATGATCCTCTTCAAGTTCTTGCCACAACTATGAGCTATACATACACATTAGCTTGACATCCCTGCCCAGGCTTTCTCTAATCATCATGCTGCAGCCATGTTTTACATCCATAGCCAGGTGGGTCGGTAGGTAGTAGGACATTGCAGGTGTGTTAAGCACCCTGCAGAATGTAAAGCAGGAGATGGATACAGAAACACCTCAAACTCCAAGATTTACCCTAAGAATGAATTTCCAGCTGACCTCTTCTGTTCATCACAACCCTGGCCCAGGACCCAGGTCTCATCACCTTCCTCTCTAATTCTGCCTGTGTCCCTGCAAAGAAAGGTGACTTGGTATTACTTGCATGCTCCCCAGAGAAGTGTCACAGCACCAAGCCTGACAGAGTTCAAGGAGTGCTTGAACAATACTCCTGGGCACACGGTGTGAGTCTTGCAGATGGTCCTGTGCAGGGCTGAGGGTGGGACTTGATGATCATTGTGGGTCCCTTCCAACTCAGCATATTCTGCGATCCAGTGACATACCCTTGCTGCTGATAAGATCCTTTGTGTCCCGGGGGAAATCACTGAGGTCTCCTTAGTTGCAACCTCTGTGCCTATAGGCATTGGATACAGTGAGCCTTTGTTTGGCTTCTCCTTCTCCTCAGGGATGCAGGAACCAGTAGTGATGATTCTGCAGGGTAAGTGTGGGACAGGGCTGACTCTGAGATGTGCTGTGTGGGTGGTGGCCAGGTTGAGGGAAAAGCCCCCAGCCTGCAAGACAACAGTCATCTTCTTTCTTCTGCCTTTTAACAACTTGCTTACGGTAGTGTAGTCTTGAAACAGAGAATTTAACCAACTGATCAAGGAGTACTACTTGTTGGCTGAAGGCTATCAGACAAGATGATACAGTCCTATGGTAACATGAGTACTTCTTTTCAAGTGTCTGAGTCATGAAGCCGTTTCACCTGTGTTGGGTCTCTCAGAGAGTTGGTACAGGGGAAAAATGCTAAAAGGCATCTGAAAAAGTCACTGCACCTAGAAAAAACTGTGCTGCTGTTTTGGAGTAGTAGCTGAGATACAGCAGGAACTAAGTTAATATTCAGTTCACAACCTGCTAAAAAGCCAGTGAACATGCAGATCTGACAGAGCGTTTTCCCTCTTTATGTGACCTGGTGTCAGATACAAAGTTCAGAGAAACACCCCATGGAAGTGAAGATGTGTATTTTGCTGCCAGCCGTAACAGTACAGAAAATCCCACCGGCAACTTTACTAAAAATCAGTAGATGTGTGCAGGCCACAAGCTTTCATCTAGTGTTAGAAACCCAGAAATACCTAAAACAAGCAAAGTCTGTGCTGAGGGACAACACTGCTGGCTTCAATTTCTGAGAAAATGAAAGCAGTGTCAAGGTTACTTCACCGCTAACACTTGATGGAAGAGTTCTGCAGCCAGACCCCAACCCAAGAGCTCTGCATGAGCCCTAGAGGCACAGAATGACAGAGCTTTGGAGTTTGGAAGGTGCCTCTGCAGTCTTGCTCAGCCTTCTTGCTCGGACCAGAGTCACTTAGAGCACCAAAGCAGCTCAGGATCACACTTGACTGGGTTTTGAGTATCTCAAAGGATAGAGACTCTACAACCTTTCTGTGCAACCTGTTCCAGGGCTCAACCTCCCTCAGAATGAAAGAGTAGAGCAGGGGTTCATTTGGAAGGCACCTAAAATGATCACATATTCCAACTGCCTAACCAATTCAGAGCCAATAAAATTGAAGCATATTATTAAGGACATTGTCCAAATGCATCTTAAATACTTAAACACAAATGCATCTTAAACAGTGACAGGTTTTGGGCACTGATTACCTTTTTAGGAAGGCTGTTTCAATGTTTTACTACCATCTCAATAAAGTAAAGTTTGCTAATGTCACTGTTCCTACAGCCATGATCTTCCAGCTCAAACGACTGGGAAGTCCAAAGTCTATCAGTACTAAAGACTGGGGAAAAAAAAGCACCTAATGCCTCTGATTTTCCTTCATCACTGTCAGGTGGATCCCTTCTCTTCATAGTCATCCATAATCCTCAAGAAGAGTCCACTGGGTAAATTAATTAGCCTGGCCCAGTTCTTCCTTCACAAAACAGAGGTGGGAATGTTTTTCTTCTGAGTGTAGCTGAAAGGGAGGAGGCATGCTGTGAAGCACCCACTGGAGCAATGGCAGAGTGTGGGCCAGGTGTCTAACATGATAGGTGCTGATCTCTCTGTGCTGAAGCAGTTGTGGTGCTGCCTGTGGGAGCTGCTGGGTACAGCCAGAATGAGTTCTGATGGCACTTCCTGGCATGCTCTATCTGTGACATGGCTTTTGTTGGAGCACCATTGCCAGGCTCTGGTTGTCATTATTTTGATGAATGACATTCATACATCACCTCCTTGCTGGAGTTTAACTGACAAAAGGAACAGAACATGGAAGAAATCTGTGCTACAGAGTGACCCAAAGATATACGGGGGCATACTTACAAGCTCATGTGAAAAATTGGAGAATAATGACACCTATTTCACAAAGTATTTGACTTATGGGCCTATAACTCTTAAATCTTGGCAAACGTGCTCCAGAATGAGTTGGAAATATGAGAAATTTACTGCACACTAAGCATTCTTCCCCTAATGAAAGCAGTGGGGCTTCCCACACCTCCTGTTCCCTCTGCCTACCATTTATCACCAAGTAAAGAAAAGTCAGAAGCTCCAAAGCACACAGGTAGAAATATGATCCTGACATCAGGTTTTACACTTCAATCTACCCCTTATTTCAGCAAAGGCTGCTTTACAATGTCAGCCTGTGCATCAGTTCAATTCACATGATGGAGGATGCAAAGAGGAGGGAAGAGACGGGATGTCAAGAAAGGTCTGTTTCTGAAGAGGTGTGAGAGAGGAGGAATTTTCACAAAGTGGATTGTAACTGTCATGCAGGGCTGCTGTTGGTTGGGGGCTGAGGTGACACACACTCTTATTATTCATGCCAGCCAAAAGCACAGGACAAAGTCCAGTTCCTTTTGCTGCTACTCTACTACTGCTGGCTCCTCTGAGTGGGTTCAAATGCTGCCCTGTGTTCCAGGGATGGTAACAAACTAAGCTGTCTAGAGTGGAGAAAGATCTGTTCTGAGAGGCAGCCAAAGGAAGGTGGTCTGAAAAAGCTCTGTGAAAGCATTTAGAGGTGAAAACACTATGGATACCTCTTAGGAAATTGGAACCAGTGAAAGTAAGATGTGAGGCCATAGGGAGAGGAACAGACTGAAAAGATGACGGAGTGCGGGCAGAGTGAAGATTTGTTTGCTCTGAATTAATGAATTATTTTGCCTGCACAGAGCCAAAGGACTATAAAGTTTCAGTCTGCACTTGTTTTTAGCGCTTATTATTCTTGCTTTGGAAGAAGTGGCCTTTACAGATTAACAGAAGAAATAAAGCAGTCTACCAGAAAAGAAGCGAGGCGTGAACTGTGGTAAGAACAAGGGGAGATCTGTTTACCAGGCAGGATGAAAACATAAGTAATTAGCTCACCAACAGACAGAGGCTGCTCAATCAAAAGGCAACATAATGCACAGAAGACCTTTACTGATGGACACATAAGAAACGATTTCAAGGAGATCAAATTTAAACTCATCTAACAAGAATTTAATGATGCTCTGTCATTAGTAATTCAGATAGCTCTTACAAAAGATATCACCTGCATTATCCAAACTTTTCCAAACCATTTTATTATTCATAAATTATTCATCTGGCCCTTTGCAGTGAACCCCAGGCTGACTGGGGATGCTACTGGTTATTCAATATCCTGTTCAGACTTACTGTGGATGAGAGGTGGCCTTAGGCAGACTCACAAAAGAAATTCTGTGATCTTAAAAAGGACTTTTTCAGATGAAAAAGAACTGTAGATGAAGGTCAAAGCACAGGTCAGGATGTAGAAATTAAGAGACTGTCAGTTCTGATCTAGCAACATCCTATCTGACACTCAGTGAAGTATGATCTCTGCATGTATTCATTTCAAAAGCTGAAATAATGGTAATAGTTACTTAATTCAAATGGCCACTGTCATGACTAATTGCAAAAATGTTTATAAAACACTATCAAATTCTCAGGCAGAATACATCAGAGAAATGCAAAGCATTGTTTACAATCACAGGAAAAAACCTCTGTGTTAAAAATATCGAAGTTGCAAACTCAAGCATTTGAAAGCTGGAAAATTCCAAAATTAAAGGTATCATTATAACCTTAGTTTAACTTCTGTTTGCCTGCACAATCATAGAATCGTTATGGTTGAAAAAACCTCCATGGTCATGCCCACTATGCCAATGAAACCATATCATGAAGTGCCATGTCTACTCATTTTTTGAACACTTCCAGGGATGGTGCAGTTGGGAGCTCCCTTGGGAGCCTGTTCAAATGTTAAACCACTCTTTCAGTGCAGAAATTTTTCCTGGTATCCAACTTGAATCTCCCCAGTGCAACTTGAGGTCATTTCCCTTCATCCTGTCACTACCTGCCTGGGAGAAGAGAACAGTTTCCACTGGGCTATAAACTCCTTTCCCTTATTTGTAGAGAGTGATAAGGTCTCCCCCAAGTCTCCTTTTCTCCAGGCTAAACAACCCCAGCTGTCTCAGCTGCTTCTCGTAGGACGTGTGCTCCAGACCCTTCACCAGCTCCATTTCCCTTCTCTGGACATGCTCCAGCACCTCTATGTCCTTGATTTCAGTGAGGGGCCCAAAACTGAACACAAGATTCAAGGCGTGGCCTCACCAGTGCTGAGCACAGGCAGACGATCACTGCCCTGGTCCTGCTGGCCACATTATTTCTGATAGAGACCAGGATGCCACTTGGCACATGCTGGCTCATGTTCAGCTGCTGTTGACCAGTAACCCCAGGTCCTTTTCCACTGGGCAGTTTTCCAGTCAGTCTTCCCCTTGCCTGTAGATCTGCATGGGGTTGCTGTTACCCAAGTGCAGGACCCGGCACTTCACCTTGTTGAACCTCATACAACTGGCCTGAGTTCATTGATCCAGCCTATCTAGACCCCTCTGCAGGGCACTCTTGTCCTCCAGCAGATCAACACTCCCACCCAATCTTGTGTCATCTTCAAACTGACTCAGGGTACACTTGATCCGGTCGCCTATGATGAAGATATTAAACAGGACTGGACTCAAAACTGGGGGACCACTTGTGACTGGCTGCCAGCTGGATTTAAGTCCATTCATCACAACTCTCTGGGCTTGACCAGTGAGTTACAGGGTACATTGCAAATATGACATGTCATTTCAGAAGACTATATGGCAGCAACAGAGCAAACACATTCCCTCTATCAACATATACATAGAAGGCATCATGTACGTACAAAGGTGACAGGCTCACTTGTGGAGAAGTGAGCAGAGCTGGCTGAAAGCCTAAACAGACACAAACCCAAAAGTTTTCTATAGAAAAAGAGTTAAATAATTACCAGTGTCTGATAAAACATTACACTGGAATTATCTATCCTGGTAAGTGTATGTTACACCAGTGGAAAGCAACACAACATACAGTAGTGATATACACAGCGACTGGCAGCATTTTGGCATTCAGCCTTTCTGTTAGAATTTGAGTTTTTTTACTAACCATTCTGGTGCTGTCTTTCTTTCTATTTATCACTTCTTTTGTCATGTTTGTGGCTTTCCATAGTGCTGCTTTTCAATTTCTATATTTCTTCTTTTATTCCTCTCCCTTCATCTCTTCTGATTGTCCTTCCTCCTTTTCCTCTTTGCTTTTTTCCTCACATACACTCCCAGTTTTTCCTCAAAACCCAGTCTTTCTTCTCACTTTTCCTCACCTGTATTTAATCTTACTGCATTATCTTACTGCCATCTCTGCAAGAACCCCATTAATGCCCTTCTCCTTCCACTTCTCCAGGCCAATGCCTTCAGTTGAAAACCAATTTATTTGGCAAGAACTGCAGCAACAGATTAGCATAACTTTGATAACAAACTACACTGTGGAACTGAGAAGAGACCCAAACTAAGAGAGGAAAAAAAAACCCCAACAACAGATAGAAGAGGCTAAGAGGGTTTGCAAATACCACAGAGCTCAATGAAGCATCTCCATGAAGCCCTGGCAGTCATGCAGCCTGAATGGCTGTGTGGGAGCCTGTGCAAACTGGAAGGAGGCTGCCCAGAGCTCAGCCTCTTCTTCCTCCTTAATAGGATTTCTGTATGGAATTACCCACAAGAAGGTTAGGCTCTTAGAGAGGAAATACAATTCAAACTTGAGTGTGTAGTGAGCAGACTTGATAAGAAATAATGCAGGGAAAATGAAATTTCAAAGAGAGAAATGGGTTAGTGATAAACCCCTCACACCTGAGCAAATTTTTCATGTCAATTAACTTGGGATAGGTCTAATAGATTTCATTGGAGTTACAACACTGTATAAGATGTCAGAATTGTCCTACAGCATTTTAAATATTATCCCCCTTCCCCATCCTGCTCTCCCTACAGCAAGTAAGTGTCTGTCTAAAGGACAAGAGTCACATTTGCATGACCCAAGTACCAGGATTCAAAGTGTGCTAATGATCCAAGCTGTTGCATTTGGCATTTTGAAAGGGCAATGCTAAGATCTGAGATTATGGGCACAAAGACAGATTTAAGCAAATTAAATTCCCACAAATATTCCCATATAGCTCACTAACTTGAATTACAATGTCTCCAGAGGTGACATTTAGCTAACTATAGCATTTGGAGCAAAAGGACATGTCTTCCTAAGACAACGTTTTCTTTGATTGCCTGAAATGACGGGCATTCCCAGGACAGAGGGATAGAGCCCACTGTGATAAATGAAGTGGAAACCTCAGTTAAAAAACATCAGGTTGTTTCACACAGAATTAAACATTTCTTTTTTTTTTTTTTGGAAGGGTACTGGCTTTTGTGCATGCAAAGAGCTCAGACTGGGGCTGAGATAAAACATTGATTACACTGGTCCACCCACAGAATTATTGAGGAACAACTGCAATTTAGATTCACAGCCTGTTTACTTCAGATTCCTCTAGGCATGCAAGTCACTAGAGAGCATCACAAAGCATATTTACACTTCCAGGCTTATATGCCCTACAGCCAAGCTCATTGCAGCACTCTTCACTTTTATTTCAAACACGAGTAAAATTTCTGCCCATTGTACCAGCTAACTCAGCTGTGTTACAATATAGTTTTCTTTGGGCTGCCTGAGGAGATGGGATTTTCAATGATCCAAATGGACTAATTACCAACTGGCTCAGTTTCCCCCAGAGCATTACCACAATAACCCGTGTAAAACATGTTGCAATCACTGCTTAAAGTACCTGTGGCTTTATGGTGTCTGCAGATAATCCAATTACCTGAGACGTAAATGATATAAAGAGCTTGGAACACCCTGATCTAAAGAGGTGTGCTGTCCAAGAGAGACTGATAGGCAGAAGGACTGAACCCGTTTCCCTTTTATTTTCTAGAGAGAGGAAACTGAGATAAAGCTTTGCAAAGACTTCATAGGTCAGAACATCCTGAACCCTGTTCTTAAGTTCCTCTTATTCCCACAAAAAAGGCTCCAGGCTAGTTGTTCTCAAAGGACTTGGCTGACAAAACTTGGTCTTCTGCCTTTGCTTTCAGCACAAGAAAAGCAGCACAAACTCATCTGGGTACCTCGTCCCAGAAACGTCCTCCTCATCCTGACACAGACTCTCCAAAGGTGACAGATATGAGACTGCCAGCCCCTAGTGGGTAAAACTCTCAAAACCCTTAACATAGAACTTTTATCCTTTGGCCTGAGTATATGGGAATTGAACGAAGCATTATGTACTGTTGTGCATAAGCATACAAGTTCTGAAGTTCATTTCACCACCTCCATGCTCCAGGCTGGGCTTCCCAAGTTACCAGCTATTTGAGAGAAAGCAGGTCCACAGTCCCAGAGGAACAACTGTTCAGTCCTTGGGTTCTTTGCTAAGAATGTCTCTTGGTTAACCTTATCCCCAACCACAATGTCAGTCTGACATATTACTCTTTCAAGTGTTTCCAACGCATCCTCAGAGATTTCACTATCTGATACAGACTTTCACCTTGTTTGGGTTGTTAAACCTGTTGTAACTGCTACGAGGTACTCAGCAAAGTGACTGATACTTTCCAGGAGTCTCTAGTGGCAGAACAGAGCTATAATTAACTATAACTTGTTTTTGCTCCTTCTCCCCCTGCTCTGACTCTCAGAGTGCATGCAACAATGCATATCATAAGCGAGCACTGAAGTGTGACTCCCAGAGTGTGACTCCAAATGAAGCTGTTGTCTTTGCTGAAAACAAAAACCAGTCCAAAATGCAGCAGGAAACAGCCAGATAAAGTTTCAGATAAAAACAAAAAATTGTTATACTCATGATTTCCTCAACAGCATTATTTTCTGTTCCCCAAGGAACAGCTGTTTTCAGACTAGATTAGCATCACTGTACTGCTGACCCTTCAGAGTAAAGTTTCAGGGCAGCTGCTTCTCAAGTTCTACATAATTTACCATCTATATTTTTGTTGCTGTTGCCAATCATTTTGAGTGCAAAATAACACTGAGCAAACCCCCAATTCCTGCTCAACATGAGAGGGAGCTCCCATCTGATTCTCCAGGCATCCATGACACACAACCACCAAAGAGAGATACTAAGCTGAGAGCAGTGCATCTTAACTTGGGGAATTTGTGTTCTTGGTCCACTGTTATGACTCCAAGGACCATCAACTTCTGTCCAACAGAGGATAACACTCAGGGAGAGAGATCAACTGATCCGTGGTCTCTTCTGCTCAGCTGGCAGGAGCAGGATCAATATTATTGCCGACAATCAATATTATTGTATAAAATAAAGCCCCAGGGTAGCCTCTACTACATGACACTAGTTTGGAAGTTTGATCCACCACAGGAACACCATCATCAATCACAAAAAGAACATATCTCTGTAAGACAATTTGTTATCAGATTGCAAAGCAATTGTAAATGTCTTGATTTTCTGTATAGCTTAGCATGGATACTGAGGGATGTCATAGATTATCTGGGGTTACTACAGTGCCAGATACAGAACCTGTGTGGTTTCAGGCTCACCTTAGTGTACGCTGCCTCCCTTTTCTAGGATTGTCCTTACAATTGTAGACTGTGGGGGGCATCTCCTCCCAGCTCATTTAAGGTGACTGACCTGTGTCTCACTTCAGTGCTTCATCACAGTTCTCTGGATACGAGATACTTAACAGCGACTTTGTCTCTGTATTTGTCCAACTTGGCTGTGGTGTTACAGGTCACCTGTCAGTAGGTTTCATCTAGGTTAGAATTAGGTCCTCAGCCCAGATAGCAGGGACCTTCACCTGCAGTGGTTCTTTCCCTGCTGAATGTCTTTCACAATCTTTTGCCAGTAGCATCTTGTGCCATTTTCCAGCCTCTTTTAATCCCCCGCTCTCCCCTATATTTCTGCTTCTTGGTGCAATTTTGCAGGCTGACACCAGTCATAGTGTTTATTGTAGTGATAATTGCTATGTCAAGTGCAGTGGTTCCTGCACCACTGTGCGAGGAACATTGTCTATTGGCTGCATTTGATGAGTGATGCCTGCTCTGTTTTCATGGCTCCCCTTGCCTTCTCCTGATGTTTGGTTGCTCCTCCCAGCCAGAGGTGTGCACAATGTTTCACTGGGGAAACTTTGGAAGTCATATTGAAGAAGGAAAGTGGTAGCCTGTAGATTTATCTGGCTTTGCATATGAGCTGTTAATATGACAGGAAACAATTTCCAACATGCCTTTTCTCTGCTGTTTCTTGACTTCATAGCTCTAGCAAAATGTCTTGTGCAACTGATTAAAAAGCAGCATAAGCCCTTCTAGTCCAGGAATATACTACTGGGCATGGGCAAATGAAAGAGTCCCTGGGACTACTTTGACTACTATTGCTCTGTGAGATGGGAGCAACTCATAAAAATGCAAGTTCATTTCCATTCTGCACGCCTGAAATCTAGCTTACAGTTTCCTTCTTGCTCGAGAGATCCATATTCACTTGGGAAGGTACTAGCTTTCCAAGGCCTAAAGTGAAAAATGCAATGTCTGTCATGCAATATGGGAGGAGCACTAAAGACTCTTCTTGCAGTTGTTGAGGCTGTGAGCTTTGTTCTTTTTTAATGCAATGCCACTAAAAACAATGGGCCTGTGCCCATTGGGAATAGTGTCCTAGAAACTCCAGCAAAAGCAGGAAAATCATTAACCAATAGACTGAAAGTAAATAAACCAGAGAAAGCTCTTTCAGCTTCCTGATTCCTTTCCTCTGAAGGGATCCTGCCCTGTTTATCCAGCATTTTACAGTGCAACCATTAAAACTTGCTATCTGACTTGTAAAAACACTAGCTAGCATTTCCACACAGTTGCTAACACAGTAGGCAAAGGGGTCCCTTACACAGAGGGGCAATAACTTTTGTACTGAGAGAGAGAAGACAAAGACAAGATTACAGCTACACCCAGAGGAGAAAAATATGTGGGACAAGGTGTCATAACCAGAAGGGTGAAGTTGGACCCTGCTCAGCTGCCACCAGAGGAGTAGGAAAACAGAACCACTCATGGGCTGTGTTTTATAAAGAGAGGAGACCGTGAAGAGCAGGACAAGAAAGCTGGCAAAGTCCCTCTATGTGCCTGTCATCACCCACTTGGAGCAGCAGCCAGCAGAGGGCAATGCCAGCCCATGCACACACCACTCTACTCACAAAAGCAAACAGGGTGGCCCTGCCTATCAACTGTTGTCCCCACGCTGTTTGAAAACTGTGAGTTAAATAGGATATTTCCTCTTTGCAGACCTGTGACATTCTAGCCCTGATTGTGCTCACTCTTTCACTGATACAGCTCTGAACACCTTCAAGTGCCATGGCACGGGGAAACAGGGACCTGGAAGCGCCCGTTTGGCCTATTCAATACAAACACTTTTTATTTTTAATCAGTTTCACAGCCCATGTAATTGGCTTTCCTGAATCACTTGCTATGCACAACGCCATAAGTTATTTTCTGCTGTCTTTCAGCTACAAGGTAGGTAAATAATAAGCAGCTTTGTGCTGCATGATTTCTCTGTACGTTTAGAGTTTGCCTGGTTGAGTCTTTAACATCTGGCTGTGCAGCTTGACATCCTTAATGCCTTCACCAAGGTGCCAAGCAGAACTGCAGCCTCAACTAATAGGGCAAAGAACAGAGGTGGATGTGAACTCACCCACCAAGGAGCTACAGCCCTGAGTCATTCTTTCAGGTTATTGCCTCTCCCATCAGTTGTTCCCAAAAGTAAACCAGTCAAGTTTTGAACTGTTGCAAAAGTTTTCATGCATTGCATAATAATAAAATATTGCCTGTATATGACTATAAACTTCAGGTCATGGCACCATAATTGCTTTCTGCAGTGACAGAAATAGTACAGCTAAGAAATACATAAGAAGGAGTGCTTGGTGTGCAAGGAGAGCACTTGAAAGAGCAGGAGAGTGCCTGGGCTTGCTGGACCACCAGAAAGAGTTGGGACTGAGGTGCCAACAGGGAAGTAATTCAGGCAGGTGCTTGGGCAGAGCAGAGCTGCAGGAATTTCTCTGTGGGTTGGACGAGTTGCAAGGAACCAAAGAATCATTGAAATTGTGAGGGATTTTCAGAGTACCTCTTTCCAGCAGCCCTGCCATGCATTGGGACACATTCCACTAGACCCGGATGCTCAAAGCTCTATCCAGCTTGGCCTTGAACACTTCCAGTGATGAGGCATCCACCAATATCCTGTACAGCCTGTTCCAGTGTCTCATCACCATGAGTTTGCATAGCCTTGAGAGAGGATATGAACTACTGTGAAAAATTTGGCTCCTTCTTCTTTATAACCTTCTCCTAGAAAAAAGGGGCCTGTGATTAGGTCCCTTGAAGTCTTCCCTTCTCCAGACTGAGCAAGCCCAGCTTTCTCATCTGCTCCTCACAGAGTGAGAGCTCCAGTCCCTCATCAGTTTGGAGACCCTCCCTTAAACTCACTCCAGTTTGTCAATGCCTGGGCCCAAAACTGGATGCAGCATTTCAGATGTAGCTTAATGAATGAGACAATCCTTTCCCTTGACCTTGGTTGTTGCGCTATTGTTGATAGAGACCAGGTCAGCAGCCATCCCTACTGCCAGGGTTGCTGCTGGTTCACACTCAGCTCACTGTCCACCATGATCCCTTTTTAGCACAGCTGCCCTCCAGGCAGGCATGTCCCATCCTGGGCTGTGGCACCAGGCTCTTCCTTCCCAGCTGCAGCACTTGGCACTTGGTCATGTTGAATTTCCTAAGATTTCTATAAGCCCATGCCTTCAGTCTGTCTAGGTCCTGCTGGACAACCCCCCAGCCCACTGCCATCATCAGCTGCTGTCACCAGCATTGTGTCACCTGTGAACAAGACAAATGCACACCTTGTCGCCTCCTCCAAGTCACTGGTGAAGTTGGTAAAAGGGACAGTGCCAGGGAAGACTCCTGCATTTCTCCACTTGTTTCTGGCCCCCAGGTGAACTAAGATCTATTAACCACCTTGTTGTACCAACCTCTGAGCAGAGGCTGGTGCGCAGGAATGGGGACTTCCTACCCTCAGGTATCTGGTGAAGATGCTGGACAAGCCCCTTACTAGTTTCTTTCCTGTCATTTCCTTACTTTCCTTCCCCTGCAGCCTCTTTGTTGAGTAAAGAGAAAGCAACCGGGCTGAAGAAATTTAATAACCCATTGTAAAAACCTCTGTTTTTTTAAATGTAGAACAGCCCGGAGAAAACATTTAGGAACACTTCACCCATGTCAAATATGGATTTTTAGTATAACTGAGGCATTTCAGGTAGTTGTATTTTTACTTTTCTAGTTACTGACATATTTACAAGCCACTTAACCTCAACCTGCTTCAGGTAATTCAGTTCTAAAATGGGCTAATGTAGAGGGATTTCTTACAGAAAATGGCCATGTGAGCAATCCAGACTGCGTGGACTCTGTGAGATTGAAGCAGCTACCAGCAAAGAATAAACAAAGGCACAGCTGCTGCTGAGTGGCAAAGAAGAAATCACTCCCCAGGAGTTCACACAGCAACTCCCCAGACTTTCACACAAGAACTCTAGAAAGTTTCTCATAGAACTCTTGAGATTCACCTGGGAACTGATAGGATGTTTTATCAAAACACTGGAGTTGTGAGATATGGAATATAACCAATAAGAAATATTGCTTTATGGTATGAAAATTACTATAGCCAATTAGCACGTAGCTTTGACCCTATATAAACCCCTTGTAGTGTATCAATAAATGGCATTCTACCCAAAACCATATTGGTTTGTTGTGTGATGTCCTTTGAGCCTCCACATTATGGCTTTAGGGTAAGCCTTCTTTCCTACATTACAGGACTCTATGTACACAGAGTATGGATGTTCAGAGAACATTAAATATTACAGACTTTGGTGTAGGGTTTCAGTATTTGCTTCTTGTTGGTACAGAAAAATGAAAGGTGAGCAATTCAGATCTATATAGGCCCCGTGAGACTGAAGGCAGATATCAGCTAAGAAGCAGCAAGGCCACAGCTGCTGTTGTCTGGTAAAGGAGAAATCACTCCCTAGGAGTTCTTAGCAACTCCCCAGAAGTTTCTCATGAGAACTCCTCAGATTTCCCATAGAACACCAGAGATCTTCCTGAGAACATTCAGGATGATTTCACCAAAACACTGGACTTGTGAGATATGGATTATAATCAATTAGAGTTTGCAGTTAGATGGTGTGAGATTGAATTTAGCCTATTGAATGTAGCCTTAACACTATATAAACCGTGTGCAGTGTGTAATAAATGGCATTCTCTTGATCACATTGGTCAGGTGTATGGTGTTCTTATTCCTCTGCGTATTTATTGTTTACTTTAGCTTCTCATCTTGATCCCACCTCCTGAACTCTGCAGTTGGGATAGGTACAGGAATGAAAGTACCTACGCAGGCCCCACCATAGTACTGCCATCCTGGGAGTCAGTAGACTGCTGCTCTCTGGAAAATCTGGCTTGGCATCTCAGTCCTGAAAGGACAGATCAAATCACACATTTCTCACCTTGTGAAAAACATGCACATATACAGCTCTGCACCTCTCTCTTCTAGTCAGAGTCAAACAGATATGTGACACAGGCTGAACTATTTGCCTTGTCAATAACCAAATGCTCCAGATCCTGTGCCCTGAGCTTTGCAACAGCTTGTAAAGCAAACTGCAGTGAGTGCTGGAATTAGCAGTGGAATCCCATCTGATTCTTATTTTTTTTTCCACAAGAACAGCTGGGTTAAAAATCTTTGACTAACAAGTTTTCACTGCCATACTAATCACTTTTCCTAATCAAATCAATGAACCATCCAATTTAAATCTGTTTGTCATGAAATAGACATTTCACAAAGTTTCAGGTGAGATAAATAACCACCAAACTCGAGACACCAAACTGAAAAGGGCCCCCAGCTCCTGATTCCTGCCTTTTCTGACAGCCAGAGACATGAAGGGAACAGTCATCCAGCTCAGGGGCAGGGCTGTGACTGCTCCTCAGTGTGTTGGGTAATAGTAGATAAACTGCTGGGCCTCTGATGTGTTTTGTTGTAGCTGAGGGGAGTAGCTGCAGCACTGCGGCAGAAGGACTTTTACAAGCGCCAGCTGAAAATTAAACATCCTGTTGTTGTTGTAAAGGATATTTGAAGTTAAGATCCTATGCTTCACGCTTAACTGGAATGAACAGAACCAGTGGACTGCTCAGAATAAACTGACTCTCTCTGCAGGGGGAATACAATGAAATTAAGGCAGATCATGCATAGGCAGATGTTCCTATAGCATGTCAATTCCCAGTCAGAGAAGAAAGCTCTGATCCATGAAGTGCTTCAATGTATGGTACCAACCCCTGCTACTATGTTGGAAAGCAAAAGCATGATGATGCTGTGTTAATGGGCTCACTGCATGGGGACACAGTGCCACAGATTTGTGCCTCTGCTCTCTCCCTTCTGAGCAATCCTAAGGAAACCACGGAGCCTCACTGAAATAATCTGAGATTTCCCACACTCTCTGCCAGCCTGCAGCACCTCAGAGGGACATTGTGCAAAAATCATCTCTGTGAGTGCAGTAGCACACAGAGAGCAAGGCGAAATTTGCCATGGCAGTTCTCCCCACGCTTGAAATGTCCTGTGGTTTGTAGGCTACCAGCCTACCCATATGAAAGCACACAGCCTTACTACCGGAAGAGCCACTGCATAATGGAAAAATACAAAAAGAAGTCAAGAAAGGCTGATGGCAGTGTCTCTAAAACAAGAACTGAGCTCCAAGAAAGAACATTACTTAAGGCTTGAGAACAGGCAGTGCTAGGTTTTAAAAAAAGTTAATAGTTTAATAAATAAATTTCATCATAAAGTGACATTTCTGGTCCTTGGAAGCTGTCTCTGCTGTTTGATGGAGTAGTGTGGCAGCCTTCTGAGTTGTGACGCTTATTCTCTTATTAAAGTAATTTCGGAACTGAGCTGACTGATGTGTTAGGGGAACATCTCATGTTTGTTTCTTTTTGGAACTGAATGTATTTGTAGAAGCCTCCAAAGATGCCCCTGGAGCACCATCCACAAAAAGACACAATGAATGAAACTTCTTGACCCACAAAGGATTTCTCAGAGAGAGACTGCCATCAGGTTGGAAGTGCAAAGGACACTCACAGACTTCTGCCAAAGGAAAACAAGCATGTAAAGGCTGGATGCCTTGTGACCACGCTGGCATAAAACATGTTGTGGCTGGGGCCTATGTGCTATTACAGGAGATCATCACACATCCCCAGCCCTCCCCTCCCAGATGCAGCCACCCTAAGCAGCCAGACAAGTGTTGCCAGGAAGCTCTAACTCCCTTAACATGGGCAACTGCTGTAGCACTTGCAGCTAATGCTTTGTACATGCCAGGGGGCAAGTTTCCTATTTAGGGAAAGATGGCATTAACAAACAAATTAGTTACAGGATATTAAACAGGCTGAGGTGCTATTATGAAATACCTAAGACAAATAACATACTGGGCAACTAGCAGACACCTATGATGAGCCTGCAATCTGAATCCGTGGATGTTGCTTTGCTCCTTAAACCTTCCCTAATGGTTTTTCCAGGTAATCCGGATGGACAAGCCTGACCTGCCAAAATTCCCCTGGAATTCTACAAAACATCAGTAAAATATAGCAGTAGTACAGATCTCCCAATTGCTTTACCACAAACCTAAGTAAAGTTTTTCTCACTTGCTGCAACCATTGCTCAAGCTGCGCAGGTAATGAGTAGATATGTGTGTGTGCACATGTGCTCCCCCAGAAATGCAAAAGAGTAATCAGCCAAAGAAAGGACAAGGACTTGGGTCTCTCTAGAAGCAGTGCCGAAACTAACAAGGTGGTAACAGTGGGTTGCTCCCTGAAAACAACACGAAGGAGCTCTTCTCTGAAAAATAACATATGGGAGTCCTCAAGTGCAAAAATAATCCAAGGGCATGATAAAGAAAAGCAACTGTATATGGATTCTCACACTTGCCTATGCAGTTCAGGAAAGAGAAACAATTGCTTCTAAGAACTGTTGTTATGCCCTGAAGCAGAGAATGAATTGAACCCATTAGAGCTGTTCAATCTTCTCTCTGGTGGCCACTTCAAAACTATGGCTTTTGTTTAAGAAAATGTGTACTGCACTGATAATTGCAAAAATTAACCTTCAAATTCAGAACCCAACATAACTGAAGATGCTGTATCAGCAAAAGCCTGAAACATGAACTCCCAGAGGTTGCTGCCATTTACCACTTGAAATTGCCAGCTCTGAGCCAGTGGGGTCAATGTCGGCAGGATCCCGTTTCTCTCCTGGTAGGCTATTCAGTGACCAGCTGATGCTACAGGTTTCATCACAGGCAGTATTTGGGTTAGTAAAACTAACACCCTCTTTTTGGCTTTGCTATGAATGAGGTATGCTTTCATTTATGTACAAATACAAAATTACCAAGATTAAAGTTTTCAGGATATCCCAGCATCTGGCTTATGAAATTCAAATTTTGATCGGTGAATTAGGTTTTGGTTTTCTCTTTCCACATAGATCCTGGCACTTTACAGCTATCTTGACCATACAGGTTAAGGTACAGCATGTGATTCATACTATCATCATGCAAGAGTTATTTTTGAGGTATGATTTGAGCAGGAGAAGAAAGGAGGGAAATCATACACTGTGCTGTTGGGTCACAGGAAAGTGAAGAAATGGTAGCCAGATTTGGTCTGTGTAAACCTGAGATGGAAATTCAAGTGGCAGACTAGGGAGATACATAACCATCTTTCACGCCATTTTAACAGCTAAGCGTGTGAGAGAATTCTCATCAACATCTCCAGCCTAACACCTGTCTCTTGAGCAGCATTAACACACCCCAAGGCAGCAAACACGCACACATCCCACATCTGTCTGTCCAATCCAGTCACTAGCTGTTACTCCTCTTTTAAAGCAGCTTGAAGATGAATGCAGTTACACAAAGACCAGCAGGAATCACAGAGAGAGAGTCTAGAGGAGGGCTGGTACAGAAGTGGGTTAATGCCCCATCATTACTTCTGTCTTGTGAGCATAACATACCCCCTTTTGATGAAACATAACTTCTGACCCCAGGCTAAACACATTGTAATCTGCTCTACTGCATCTGTCCTGGAGTGTTAATATTTAACATAAATCCTAAAGGAAGTACTGTTCTTTATTACTGATTTGTCAGAGGTGGATGGATAGGAAGGGTTGTGGGTAATATGGAAATGGCATAGGCAGAGGATCCCTTCTGGGGAGCCTGATTATTGAAAAGCGGCTGCTATTTACACAGTTAATGTCATTCAATCTTGCACCTGCTCAATCATTCATTTCCCAGTGCAAGCCAGCTTTGCCTTACTGCAAAGTCAGGGAATTTAAGGGAGTTGCACCTGCAGGTTTTCTCTTTCTCTGCAATGACTGCCGAGTTCAGCTTATAAAACTCCCACTTGTACATTTCCAGCCCTTTATCTTGCTTTTTCTATCTATTTATATGTATATATACTTTTCCAAGTACTTATGTTTCTGATAATATATCCAAAACCCTCTCTTTCTAACTCTTGTTGGACTCCCAGCCTGTTCCTGCACCACAAAAAATCTATTTGATTCTGTAATTGTCTAAAAACGCCCAAGAAATTCAGATACCTTCCCAACCAGCACTAGTTTTTGTTTGTATTCTATTCAATCTTTGAGAAAAGCTCCATATCCTACATCCAGGGACATCTCATTCTTTATGATGTCCCTATGAATGTGTATTCTGTGTTGTGACTCCTAGCAAACACACTTTTATAGTAGAGTCTACTTTGAATTTTGGTTAAAAAGACCAAAACAAACCATAAAAGATTATGCAGCTGACCTGTCCTCCCATTCTTGCCCCCATCTCTTTTCTTGACAATGAAGTTCTGCAGAGAGACCTTAGGCCACCAAGTAGAAAGGAATCGGGAAAGAAGAGAGCTGTAGTCCCGTGGTTCTGATTATTAGTGCTAAAGGATATACCAGCTGTAAGTTATACAGGGGAGATGCAGTTGCAGCTCTGAGTACCTGAAAAACCTATCAGCTAGGGCTAAGTATTAGAAAAGTGAAGGCTTCTGGTTTTTGCATAGTTTTATTCTATTATCAAGAGAACTCCTATATAATGGAAAATCCATACTGCTACACAGCAGATAAAGCCTCTACAATACTAACCTGTTGGATGGATTTGCTGCCATGGTGGTGGTGAGCTGTCATTCATTGTGGAGTATCTATCTGCTTGTTGTCATACTTATATATGAACTGAATAAACTGCTCCCATCTGCCAAAGTCTTGTCTTTGATTACAGAAAGACAACAGCAGGAAGAAGGTCAAGGTCAAGTAAAGCAGATAAACACACAATTAACTCTGAGCAGATGACGACTCACCTGTTTTCAGTGGGAAAAGCCTTGTATTGTGTCTGATTGACCCAGGGTTGAAGGAATAAACCAGCTTAAAGGGAATGACAATGCAGAATTAAAAAGCAATAAAAAACCTTAAAAATCAAAGCAAAACAGCCCATGACCTCTCTCTTTCTGTTCCTGTCTGAAGAAACAACAGCTGGTAGGCTCCTGAAACCAGCACGTGTCAAGTCAGACACTGGAAAGGAATTGAGAGAATTATTTCACAATTTTATTGCACAATTGAAAATTTACCTTTTTTTTTTAATATTTACAAGCCATTTACTTTGCACACACAATCTAAACAGCTTTTTCCCCAGTAGAATTGTCACCTAGAAAACTTACATGGACCAAAGCGTACGTGTAATTTAAGTTGTTCATGTTAAATGCAAGTTGCCTCAGTCTGACCCTGGAGGGGCAGGTGCTTGGGAGATGGGGCAGCAGAAGGAAAGAAAACACATTTTTCTCTTTTGTTTCCTGAAATATTTCCCAAAGATGGGGAGAGAAACAGAAGAGTATGATATTAGTTGAAGCAGAAGGACAGCCAACCAAGTAATATACTGACAGGGTGGTGAGTTGAAGATTCAAACCCCTTCAATGCCACGAACCTTGCAAGAAAATTACAAGCCCTGTTTTCATGCATTTTTTGCCCTAAAGGTCTCGACATTTGTTTTCCCCTGGAGAATGTAGAATCACCTTGGTCGTGACAGAAAAGGAATGAGGTTTGAGTCTTAAGAAGAAACACATAAGCAAAGCCATTGTTAGGAGTTTTTACCCTTTCTTTCTTATAGCTTTCTTACCTGCAATTTTGGAAATTCAGTGGCTATCATGTCACTAACAGTGCCCTTGTTCTCTGCAGAGCTGCACAGTGATAACACCATGCAAACCCTTGCAGAACTCAGCCAGCAATGCCAGGGTAATATTCTAACCACCATTATGAGGCCCCAAACTTTGTGCTGAAAATGAGTGCTTTCCTGGCTGTTAGCACAAGCTGTCTGTCACAACGTGCAGCACAGCCTCTGGAGCCCACAAATCACTCCCTTCCCATGGCTGATCCTCCCACACATTTTCCATCATAGAGATTGTTGTTCTCAAGTTTGTCAGCTAATATTAAGTATAAGGCCTTGTAGCACTTACTGCTTAGTTTCCAGGGGATTTTGACACCTGCAATCTTAAATGAGTAGGTGGTAGCTCTAAAACTGATGCTCACTGCCCCAGATTTATCTTGTGTTACTTTGCGCAGGTATACACCTGAGGCACCTTGCACGTAACCTTTTCTGATAGTCACAGAACCAAGGGTGGTGTGGGGCTTAAGTGCAATGAAATGCCCTCTTCAGAAGTCCTGCTCACTCCATTGACTATCAGAGCAGATTAAGGGGACAGAGAGGGTTGTCAAGTACCAGTACAGGCTGGCCAAGGAAGTGGTGGTCACCATCCCTGGAGGTATTTAAAAGATGTGTAGATGTGGCACTTAGGGACACGTTTTAGTAGCAGACTTGGCAGTGCCAGGTTTATGGTTAGACTTGGTGATCTCAGAGGTTTCTTCTAACCTTAATGGTTCTATGACTCCATGACCAATTCCCACACCATGAGTCTCAGACACCTGCCAAGTTGCATGGGTTTAATCTGGGTGTGAATGGTTCCAGCTGTGCACCTAAAAACCTGGCACTGAAAAAGATATGCTTGGTATTTAGATCACTTTGGTGCTACCTTTCTTCAGGTTTTGGACACTGCTGTAGGGAGAAGAAATGGACTAAGTGATGCCAACATGACTTAAAGGAAACAAAGGGAGTGTTTATAGACTTGGTTAGTGCCTGTTCATGTTTTGGAACCACTCTGCTGGGAGATAGCTTTGTGAAAGGCAATCCAAATGCTTTTTGGACAGGAAAAGTGAAACCAGTGGTTCAGACTAAATGGTCTCTGCCAAGTCTTCCGAAGCTATTTTTTCTTCCAGAGCCACACCATTGTCATCTTATGCATGGCTACCAACTCTTGGTAATGTGTCAGGTCCTAAGCAACCACATCTTGGTTTGGCATTAATGGTATTAAAGGCCTAAGTCACTCCTCTCCCCCAGCAGCCCAAGTACTTTTGTTCTCTTATTTTTTAACCATGTTCTTGCTGGTTTAAGGAAGTCAGCAATAGAGAGATGTCTGTTTTCTATGTAATAGTTATAACCAGATCTCAGCACAGTGAAAGCTGTCTACACTGCCTTTAAAATACCTGTCAACACCTAAGGCTGGTATAAAAATGGATTTAGGGGTGCAGCAGATGGCAATGTGGAGAAAAAGTGGAAAACCCAAGAATGGGCTGGCTGAAGAAGGATCCTGAAATTGAGCCTTACAGAAATACTGGGAAATCAGTAAATAGTAGAAACCTGTGCTAAAATTTCTGGTTTGAGAAGGTTACTTACCCTTATAAATGCTGATTTAAGCCCCATTGGACTATTTACAATGATTCTCTTCCTCTCAAAACAGTGTTTTTCTAGAAGATCTATTGGTGTAGAGGACAGAAGACTGAACAAAATGAGTATGTTAAAAACAAAATAAAACACAGTAAACCCAATCTTAAGACCTTCAAATTGGTAAATTTTCCCTCAGGTGTAGGCTTGAAGATTAAAATTGAAAAAACCCCTGCAGAATAGTTTGTGTGGAGGCCCAGGTGCGATGCCAGAAACATTGGTCTAGTCATGAACTCATGCAGTGGTCTCGAATAAACCAGCAGACTTTCATACTTCCTGGAAGAGACACTGCCAAGACAGAAATAAAACCTGTGATAGCACAAAGGAAGAAAAAAATCCCCCAGGCTACAGGAAAGGCTGTCTCTGCACTAACATGATGGTGAGGACATCTCAACAATCCCTCAGTTCTATTCTTAACCACAGACAATGCTGTCATGTTTTCAAGTCTGACAGATGCAGAAGAAAGCTGTAACATACCAAGAAAATAAATAGAATAGAAGCATGGAATACCCTGAGTTGGAAGGGTTCCACAAGGATCACCAAGTCCAACTCCTGACTCTGCACAGGAAAACCCAAGAATCACACCATTAACCCGAAAGCATTGTCCAAACACTTCTTGAATTCTGTCAGAATTCATGCTGTGACCACTTCTCTGGGAAGCCTGTTCCACCCTCTGGGTGAAGAACCTTTTCCTAATATCTAACCTAAACCTCCCCTGACGCAACTTCAGGCCATTCCCTCAGGTCCTGTCACTGGTGACCAGAGATTGGTGTCTGCTCTTCTGCTTCCCCTTGTGAGGAAGCTGTGGGCTGCTATGAGGTCTCCCCTCAAGTTTCTTCTCCAGGCTGAAGGAACCAAGTGATCTCAGCCACCCCTCATATGGCTTCCTCTGTAGACCCTTGAGCGTCTTTGTGGACAATCTCTAACAGCTTTAGATCTTTCCTAGATTATTGCACCCAAACCTGTACACAATATTTAAGGTGAGGCCACAGCAGTGCAGAGCAGAGCGGAACAATCCCCTCCCTTGACCAGCTGGCGATGCTGTGCCTGATGCCCCCCAGGACACGGCTGGCCCTCCTGGTTGCCTCACATTCAACAGTGAATATAAATATTTAAACTGAACAACATGAATAAAAGTTTTTGACAACTTCGAATTTCACATATGAAAATGGAAATGAAAGCAACAAAACAGAGAAAGTATTTGTGTCTTAGGTGATCTGATTCAGAGAGCTGTTTTTAGTACATGCATTTGTTTTGCTCTATGAAGTGCTAGCAGAAAGAAGATGAAGATGATAGTGCCTGTCTTCTCTGCACTCATGACAAAAGCTGGCAGGTTAACTTGGTGGACATTTTGCATTGATGACTCTGTGAATTAATCTTTGAGCGTCTTTACAGAACACATAGGTTTTGTTTTGTTTTTTTTTAATTGCCTGTGGTGTTGTTCAAATAAAACTTAACAGTGAAAACTATAAGATGTAAACTTTCCATGAGTCATTTGAACCTGTATAGAAATATCTGTTGATGTTATGGGCAGAAAGCATAATTTCATTTATCTGTCTGCTCTCTTACCAACACAGACAGCAGAAGCTTACTGCCCAGCCCAAACACTGAGTTTTAGGCCAGCTGGATTAATTGGTGCTAATATAATTGTGAACACTGTGCAAGGTGTCAGGAGAGAATACACACATCTCCTGTTCTCATTCTGAACCAGCAAAGTGCTGAGTCCCATCTCTTCCTAACCCCAAGGGACCTCTGTCACTTACAACAAGTAGATATCTAACATGAAGAAAACCTCAGCAAAGTTTATCATCAGAATAATAGACTTCATACTTAACTCATTGCCATCTGAAAAACTCAAAAGCAGGATAGAAGTGGTGCCACTTCTATCCTGCTGCTGGTGGTTAGTTCTGACTTGATGAAGTTCATGGATCAGTCCAGACTGGATAGCTTTTCCTTTCCTTATAGCATCATTGGGGAGCGCTGCTGGAACAACAGTTCCACAGGCAGATCTAAAGCAGAAATTTTATGAACCTCACTAACTCTAGCTTTGCCTCAACCACTGACCTCAGTGCTGACAATTTAAGAGAAAAGCTGGGTAGTCTGACTCCTACTGTTATCTTTGCTATTATCTTTTTTCTTTTTTTCCTGTTTCCTATGAGCACCAAAGGAACAGTGTGGGAAACCAAAGAACTGAAACAAATTAAACATCTCTGAGCTGAAAATGGTTTAATCTCAGTGCTGACTTTCATGAATTTTACAATCCACAGAGTTTACTGCAGGTGGGCCACACTGGCCAGTGTTGGATAAGAAATACCACAAATCCAGAATGAGCTCTGTCCAACCTGCAGATCCTATGAACAGATCTTCTGAGGGACTTCAAAATGCTTATGTATTCCTCATTCCTCTGGAAATCTGGCTACTTAAAATAAACCTCTCATATCCCCACCTCCAGTTATTTACTCCATTTTTCAATGCTTACCTGACAGACTGTTGATAACCTTTAGAGTGCTCCCAGTGATGGAGTAGACATGCTTGGACAGAGCTGAGATTCATCACTCCTGCAAGTTCAGCTGTTAGCATTCATAGGCTGGGGCTGAGTGCTGCAAGGCCTCTGCATGTGTAATTTCCACCCGCTCCATAGGATCCCTCCACACAAGAAAAGCTTGTAGAACAGAACTGCAGGTGTTCTGCTTAGAAAGCCTGAGAGCACGGGGGATAATTGATTTTCCTAAATCACAGTTTATGCATGTCCTCTGGAAAAAAAAGTTTTGCTTTGCTCAGAATCAAGGCTGCAATCATATTATGAAAAGCAGAATGAAAGCAAAAAGGAGTATCACCTGGCTGCTTCATTCACCTGAGCATCAGCCACTCTGTGCATAGAATGGAAGAGAACTCCTCTAAAAAAACCCCGAGCAAATAATTGTGTAGACTATGTCCTATTATATATGTGCCAGGGGACAGTGAGAAGTTGTATGAGCAAATCACCAGCTCCACCAGCAACTTGAAATTTCAAATCCTCTAACTCCACATGACTGACTCTGCAGCTTTAGCATGAGTTTTGTGATATAATGGTTAATGTTGAAAATTCACACATCAATTGAATGAGAATTATGTTGCCATAATACTGAGAAACTGCCTTAGCTCAGCTTGAATTGCTTGGCTTCACGTGTTTGGGAATCTCTTCTTGAATACATCTGGTGAGACTGGGTGTCTAAACGCCTGGCCAGCGATTCACCCCCCAGTCAGAACTATTTCTTTTGGAATGAAATTTTGTGTCTCATGGCAACAGACCACAAAGCTCTCAAGTGAAGCCTTTGCTACCCACACAGTGACTTCCACGAATCCATATTGCAGAGTTTTAGGACATATTAAGCCTACAAAAATAGTAATTTGCTGGGAGCAAGGAAGATGTTCTCATCATATAAGGGGAAACTATACAGAACGACTGACAAGATACTAAGCTCTTGGCCTGGACTTCAGCCCTTTTGCATCCTGATACCCTCAATGAGCTAACACTTCCATTGGAGTATCCACTAACATGTCTGAAATAATATATTCATATGATCAACTACACAAGTAAGTATTTAGTTGACTTTCTAATTCTCAGATTACTTTTTCAACTCAATAATTCTACTCTGTAGAGTAATCAAACCCCAAATCCCAAGTAGAGGTAAGAGGAAAATGTTCCAACCACCTGACACATACCCAGCTCCTTTTGAAATTCTCAAGGACTTTGTGTTTTGTTTTGGGAATGTATAACTATTGATGAAAACAAATTCCTAAAAAAGCAAGGTATTTCTAAGTCCAGGTTTGCAATCATTTCCTGAGCCATAATTTGCTGCGCACATCCAGAGGCTTTTCCAAGCAATTTTATATTGTGAAATAAAGTAACAATCTTCAGATAATCCTCAATTTACCTAAGTATTTGGATGTAAATGCACCATCTAAATATACATTATGAATCACTACTGTAAAAATTACTTCATTTAGCTATCAATGTTTCTGCATTTTGAATACTGCAGAGGAAATACTAGATTATTGGCTGGCATTGTCCATTAGTGACTTATTTGTTCCAGTCTCACTCACTAGAATTGCAGAAATTCAGCTGCCTTTTTTCCCCCTAAAACTGAAATATTTTTTGAGCTAACAATGATACATTCTCTTTTTAGCACTCCCACCACTGAATGTATTAGACCTGGTTGAAGTTCATACATAATGACACTCACTCCACTTGCTGAGCTTGCTTGTTCTGCTGTTGCTGCCCTGAAACCCGAGGAACACCCATACAGTATCTGGCAGAGTAGGAAGGAATGTCCTGAGCAATGCCTAAGAGTAATATCTCTGCTGATTTGCCAGGACTCCCAGTGCTTCTGGTCATTAATCTTTCTCAGCTGAAAACAGATGGGGCTATTAAGCAGGCTGGAGTAATGGGGGAAACTGGCAAGATAGAGAAGGAAATGCATTATCTTCTGGATAGAATTGCACATAAAAATGAGAACATTAAAAATGTATTTTTCATATTTAATTGGACGATGTATGATTATACCTACCAGAAAATAATGTGCAATGTGCTTTGTGAAGGCATTTATAAAACTGCTCAGCTGTGCTAGGGCCTTATTTTCCCCTGTGGAGAGAAACAGTAGCTACAATCCTGATGAGGCTTTTGTGCTTCTCCCTCTAACACAGAGCTTACTCTGCTGCAACAGCTACTGCAAATAACACTACAAAGGACCTCTGCCTGCTGCAGTAAAAGGAATATGCAGTTTATGATTTACCAACAAACCACATGAAGCCTACCAGTATTTAGGAATAATGTGACCATATGTCATATTCAGTCTAACAAAAGTGATGGAACTGCAGGTACAGCTGCTAATTCTTTTATGTCAGAGAGTCCAAGATGATGATTACAAATAGAAAAAAATTGCAAAGTGGAACCAGATTGCTCACACAGGAAACTAGCAAGCCTGGAAGGAATTACTAAAAGTAGGATTTGGAAAAAAAATCTGATAGATTCTAAGGACTATCCAGGATAAACAAAGACATTTTCTAGGTCTACCAGGTGGGCAAATGGTAGAAAACCCTTAGCTAGAAAATGATAGGATGGAAACTAGAGCCAAACTTTTGTAGGTGTATATATATATTGTGTCAACAA
Source organism: Sakesphorus luctuosus (assembly GCA_013396695.1). Taxonomy (NCBI): domain Eukaryota; kingdom Metazoa; phylum Chordata; class Aves; order Passeriformes; family Thamnophilidae; genus Sakesphorus; species Sakesphorus luctuosus. The sequence goes on from VWZD01011010.1 coordinate 38,946, forward strand.
AGAAAAATCATGGAAACATAGTAGAGGGTTACAATAAGGTATTAAATAAAGATAAGTGCTTTGTCCAAAACTTAAACTTGGAAGGCCTGTTATATCAAAGGGAAAAGCATGAAAATAAAAATAGGAGGATTGGGTGAAAGGCAGCAGATTATTATATGGAATAATAATTATATCTGAAATGTCATGGGATGTCAGAAGGTGCTGGGAAATTCACAGTTCAGGTTTTGGGAATTGAAAAGTTTGCAGTGGCTCCTATGTATTGTTGTTTTGTAGTGGAGAGGCAAAAGGAAGACACAGGACAAAATGTGTCAAGGTAAGGACCCAAATTAGAGGAACAAAAGAATTTTGTAGGATTTTATTTCTGATCCCTTGATTAGGAAATGGTTAGCATTTAAAAATGTTAAAGAGAAAAATACAAACTCTCAAAATCTAATAGGGTGAAATCCAATATAAATTTTAAACCAAAACTCTCTTTATCTTTTTAAAGGAAAAATCAGTGACCTTAATTAAAGGGAACTAGAAAAATTAAATCCTCAGATTAAAAATGGAAAGGGCTTAAAAATAGCGATGGAATATTTTACCCCTTAGATGAATGGAAGACAAAGAAATGCTGATATGACTGAACTGGAAATTTTAGAAGTTATTCAGGCCAAATAGGAAACCTTCAGAGAATAGAAATACAACTTCGTAAAGCTGAAAGGAAGGTATGTAATAGTTAAGATGGAGTTTGAAGAAGCTAAGAGGGAGTCTGAAGAGCGAACAGTAGGAAATTAAACCTGAAAATCCACATTTGCTCAGTACATAAAATAGAAAAGCAGATATATCTGGTAGGCCACTCCAAACAGTAAGTAGAAGAAACAATTAAAGACAATAAGGACATTGCCAAGAATCTAAATGATTTATTTGTATCAGTCTTCACTGAGAAGGTGCTGGAGTGATATCTAAATGAGAGACTTACACTTTCCAAATATCAAAGATAAGGAGACATCATGGACTGAAGACTTAAGAGAGAAGTTGGTGGAAATCAATAAATCAAAGGCATTAAGTCACCAGGTTTTTCTGCTATTTCTTGAAGATTTCAAGAGAAAACTGAGAATTAAGTAAAAAGTTGCTAGCAAATACTTACTACAGCAGAGGACTGGAAGACAGTCAGTTATAACTGAGTTGGGAATTTTTGTTGCTGTCAGTGGTGGTTTTTCTCATGGTGTTGGAGGAGCCCTGGCAGTTACAGTTAGATATGTAATCCTAACTTGGAAAAAATATGCTAAAAAACCCAATCCCTGCACCTCTCAAATTATGAAGCACAAACATGACATGACAATACAAGTCAGTACAGTGCTTTTAAGAAAAAAAAAAAAGGACTCTCTGTACCTACTACCAATCTTTGAGCTGGTTACACCAGCCAGCACACCTTAGCCTACGCTGGAGGTCCCACAACTTACGGTACAGTCAGGCAAGTATCCAATTATTACCTCCTTGCTTCCCCATTCTCATCACATGACCACTGAGAAGAGAATAATGAGAAGAATGTTGAGAATGGTACATCCAAAAAATATATAGGTCCGTGTTACAGGTTGTGCTGCTTTAGGGCAATCCAGACCACCCTTGGGAAAGGAGAAATGTACATCTGGAAATGAATGTTTTCAATACACATGAAACATAATGGTGGCCACACTGAAGCTCTGACTGGAGATTTTATGCAGGTACAACCAGTGTTAGACTCTCCTAGGACAGCTTTTGGTATCATTCTACGAATTAGCTAATCGACAGGACTCTGTGCTGCAGAGTTCTTCTCATTCTCAATAAGCAGAGAGACCTGGGCCCTAAATGGTGAGTAATACATGACTTGGGGAGTTAAGATTTTGGTTTTTTTAAAAGAGTAAATCTTAGCCAGAACTGAACACTCACTTCTTCCCCGCTCTTTCTAGCTTTTTATGTAAAATCTTTACATAAAGCTATTAAGAACAGAAAAACAGCTCTTTGGAAAATTATGCAGTGATAAACTCTTACGCAGCCAACACTCCCAGGAGAAAAAGTGAAAACTACACATAGTCTCCCGCCCCTTTTTATTTCTTGTCAAAGATACTGCCTTTTTTGGCTTTTCTTATATATACACAGAATGATGAACTGGTATTTGTAGTTTAAATGTCTGGTTTAACTGCGTGGTTTCCACCATAACAGAAAGCTCTCACAAAATGTCAGGTTAGAAATAAAACCAAGCTCTAGAGGGATGAGTTGGGGAGGAAAGCAGAAGGTCCAGTGGCTAAAAAACAAAATGGAAAAACCATGAGCAGAACGCAATGTGGATTCATTTTCCAACTCAGGCAGTAGTATTGGTATGTGTGGTTGTATGGGGATCTGGGGTAGGGAGACAGACACATTTCTCACTGAGTTGTTTCTGCTTTCTCTATTAACATTGCAACAGAAATTACAAATAGCCCTGCAAGGGGTAGTGCATGAAACCTCATCTCTTCATCCCATGTAAACACAACATTAATACTGAAGATAAAGAAAATGGCAAAAAGTCCAGTGTCTTGTTTTCTGCATTTTGCTTGTTAGGTTTCCCGTTCGCCCTCCAGCATACTCCTGTGTGTACCGATGTTGTGAACTTGACCAGTCCACGTTCAAGCAAACGCTCAGATTCTAAACACATTCTTTTCTCCCTCTCGAATAGGGAGTTTATTCCTAACAATTCTGCTCCCTTTAATTATAAACTCCTTTAACGAAGTAGTTCTGAGACCTTGCAGCAGGCGGCAGGAGAGCACCAAGGCTACTAGTTGCCTTTTTACTAGTTTATATTACCTGTTCAGCAAAGAAGTCCACTTAAAGCCTAAGGCCCAGAGCCTTCACGGATGGGCAGCACTGAAATGAGCCTACAAATCAATATTTCTCTGGTACAATGTGCCTCATAGGTAAAATCCAATTCTTGCCTAAAAAAGATAAAGAGTTAGAGCCAGGCCCTTTATTTTAGGGGACACATATGAACAAGTAGCTCTGGTGAAAACAGACCTTACACTGACGAGTTTTGTTCACTTTCTAGCAGAGCTACTGATCTTCTTTACTGGACCACCAGAACCAAAGATGGGAAAGAAACATGAGGCATTTCCTTGGCAAGGAAAGGAGCAGCATTTAGGACTGGGGCAGAGGCAGGGTTGGGGATATAGGGGATTTTCCTGATAAAACAACTAATTTGAGAATAAAAGACCAACTGATACCATGTATACACCTAAATCAGTAACGCACCTTCTTGGGAGTACAGTATCGTATAAGCGTTCCCTGTGTTTTCAAGGCTATTTCAGACCTTTGGCTCATCCTGCATTAGCAAGGTCATCCATGTTAACAGGGCCCCTGTGAAAGTTCACAGGTGAAAGTTCCCTTTTAGAGTAGTGCAGATTTGAAATTCACAGGACAGCGACCCGAAGATCTTCCTTTACAGATAAAAAGCATGTCAAATTATTAAATAGCAACATGAAATCCTATATTCTGAAGGTCTGTCTTTGCTCTGCACTTAAGAGAGCAGAGTGCGTTCCCAGCCCCTGCCCAGTCCCCGCCTTCAGTGGCACAGAGGGCACCTGGTCGGCCCCACTCGCAGACACCTCAGGAATGCTAAAGCCAAAAGGCCTGGGGTAGTCAGGGAAGGGATGAATGAGAACAGTCTGAAAACATGTCACTTCAAATTTCTACTGTTAGAACTGCCAAGTATGATATAAAACCAGAAAGTATTTCTCAGTTCAAAGTTTGATGACGGGGCCCCACACGCTGAGTGGCTCTTCTCTCTGGTGTCCCTGTTTCCCACACACAGGCTCCGTGGTTGCTAGCTGTTGTTCTCTGCCGTGAGATACTTGAGGGCTGCAAAGCCGTAGTGGCGTGACATGTCCTGCTGGAACTCCTCCTTCAGGGTCTTGAGACAGATGCGGTATTGCTTGTTGGAGCGAAACTTGGTGATGTCGAAGCTGGGGGCGTGCGGCATGTGGATCATGTAGGCGTTGGGCAGCACCGTGAACTCGTACTCCTGGGGGAGAAAGACACCAGCTGTGAGGGTGTTCTCCAGCATTCCTGCAATGCAGCTCTCCTGTACCTTCACAGTGAAACGTGCTCCATTGTGTAACAGTGCAGTGTGGGTCTCAGAAACAACAAACACACGTAGGTATCTCAAATAACACTTTTTTTTTACAGGTAGCTTTTTATTTGTTTGATGAAAGACCTACTTTCTCTTTTCATAAAATCATAGAATGGTTTGGATTGGAAGGCACCTTTAAATGTCATCTAGTCCAAGTCCCTTGAAATGAGCAGAGACATCTTCAACTAGATCAGGTTGCCTAAAGCCCTACCCAGCCCGACTTGGAATGTTTCCACCACTACCCCTCTGGGTGACCTCTTCCAGTATTTTACCACCCTCATAAAAAACCTAAACTGTTTTAAAACATTTTACTCCATATAAGCCAAATAATGGTGAAACAGTACAAAAGACACACCTGAAGCCATGTCTGCAGTACAGATTTTGCAGTAGTGTGCTTGTACCGAACACAGCTGTCAGAACACAGCATGGGGCTCAAGAGCCTCTGCGAGAACATGGCTTTGCCCCCACAAATTATCTTGCTTGGGATGCTGGAATAAGCTACATTTACAAAGGCAAAACTGCATGACATATGTTGCTTTGCCTATACACTAAGACACTTACAGAGACAAAACTGTCCAAAACTATTTCTAAACCTGAAATAAGGGGAGAAGACGGTATCATTCATAGGCAATGTGTGAAAATGAACCTGCTAATTCCATATGCTTTGAGATGTTTTTATGCAAATTAGGATCTTCACAAAGTATGAGATACTGTGCTAATTCTCCTTTGGTAAAACTACTTTACTAATTGTCTTTATTTATATCTGACCAAGTTCTTTGACAATTTTTGTTGTTAAAAAAACTATGCTTCATTTAAGTCTCAATTACTCCTGTTAGATTCTTTCAATTTTTATATATGACCATTAGAGAAAAGCTAGAAAAGAGCTGATTCTTAGACACACTGAAGGTTTACTAGTTCACATCCTATGAGGTGCAACAAGCATCTCTTGCAAGAAACTGGTTAGAAAAGGGATGTGAACCTCATCATTCTGTAGCCAAGCCAAGTATCCTAACCACTAGGATGCTCTTTTTTCATAAGGCATTTCAAGAAGTCTGAAATGCAAATGACAAAGAAATTTTGAGTCCTCCACAGGCAAATTTATTGTTGTTCTCACACAGTTTCTATCTACAGCTGTTGCTGGATTGACTCATTAACCATCTCTACATAAGACACTGATCAGGGAAGGAAAGCCACAGAGCATGCTGGCTTTAAAAGAAGTGGTGCACAACTTCCCCTGGTTTGAAATGTCCAGTCACTTGAAGATTTAGGCATCTGTGCAGAGACATAGAGAATATACAGCACAGAGGCAGAGTACTTCAAAATATTTTAGTAGGGAAGGAGACTGATGGGAGACAACGAATTTGTTTTAATAAATTTAAGTGTTTCACCTGTAAGCCTTTCTTCACCTACCAAACTATGATCAAGTCATAGAAGACTGAAAGCTGCTGCATTGCAATGCTACCAGAAACCAAGTGTTTGAGCAATACAGCCAAAAATGAAGCCAAATTAAGATGGAAAAAAGGGAACAGAATGGAGTGTGGATCCATTTCCCAACTCAGGCAGTGGTATAGGTGAGTCCAAAGTATGGCTAAGGCTGCAGTGCCTTTCCAGAGTCATCTATGAAGCAGTAGCATGTGTTGGGACAGCTAGGTGCAGAGACTGTGTGAGTGCTCCTTTCTCCTTACGAGAATGCCCATCCCCTGACAGACAGTCCTGAAGTGATAAATTTTTGCGCCAATTTACTGTGTTGTCATAAACGGTAATGGGGCCCTCTAAGTTTCTGTTTGGGGTGACAAATGTATAGCAAAAGCAAAATAATCTCATGCTCACAGACAGAATGTCCTTAGCAGGAAGATGCTTAGAACTAATGGAGAACCTAACTCAAGAAACCAAGGCTGGCACCATGGAGTGAGGAGAGCTGATAAACTACAAACTATGTCTCTAAGGGACCTTAAAACTAAGGGCCAAAGCTGCAGAGGAAGATGCATCTCCCTCGTACAATCTTTTCTTTGTTCTCTGCTTGCATCTCAAGTCTGTAATGCTGCAGGTCAGGGACTGTCTATGCTCTGCAGTGCAAACTGTTCAGCACAGTGGTGTTTCCACACCTCTGAAACGCCTTCAGGCACACAAAGCCTTCCAAGAAAAGATGAGTCTGCTGCTAATAATCCCTTTGAAATATGCTGGGCTGGAATCCTGGAAAATGGGACGGTCACAGTCCAGTTCCAACAGTCACTGGAAGAGTGGGAGAAGGTTTCCTAATGACCTATCCCTACTATATGGAAACTTCTGTTGAGAAGGCAATGCACTTGCAGGAACCTCTGTGCCTAGCTCACAGGTTTCAAATTCTTTAGATGGAGACTGTCATTATTTATGTATTTGTACAGCATCCAGCTCAGTGGGCACCTGCGCACTCCTAGGGTTACAATGACAAGTATCTCCACCGTGATGTGCTGCTCTGAGGCACAACAGTGGCCCAGGCCCCTGATCAGGAGTCTGGAATGGACCTTTTGACAGACACTGCAGTAGTGAGGAGCAGTGAAGTAACTCAATGGAGAAGCTGCTCTGCCAGCTGGTAATGAAGCCAGCCAAGCAGATGGCAGCAGCCTGATCTGTGGACGCCCTAAAGCAGACGAATGCCACACAGGAAGGTAGATGTGTGATCTCATGTCTCCTGTTGATACAGAGGAAAAGGAAACTTCTTTTGAATATTCTAATGTATTCAAGGCTGGAAGAGCGAGAAAAACAATTTCCTAGAGTTAGTTCCAACCCAATGACCATTTAAAGTATCTGTGCTATGATCAACTTTGAAAAATGTTTCAGTTTCCCATGTGTGAGTCTCTATGCTGGGTAGACATCTCTGAACAGAAGAGTTAAATCCTGAGTGCTACAAAAGAGCTGCCAGCGGGAATATAAACCTTGTTACACAGATTAACAAATAATAAACTATTACCCTGGCACTCTCCACAACTGATGGTTAATTGATTAGTGTTTGAAAAGTGCACTGGAAAATTACAGTGCTATAGTAGAGCAAATTATTATTATCATTAATATAAGGGACTTGTTTTTTCTCATCAGTAATAATTTTTTCTCAACATAAGTAGGTACAAATTTGTTGTGAACATGCTTGCAAACACAGGGTGAGTGGCTGCCAGCTTGAGGTGACCATGCAGTTCTGGAAGCAGAAGTAGAAAATATCCTTCTCGCACATGTGCCTGCACACAAATACACTGTAGCCCACACCCTCGAGATAAAATCTCCCACTAACTTGTGTTCTGCTTCACATAAACTGGTAAGGATCAGCTATATTCCAGATTCATAGCAGAAGCTATCATAGGAGGATGCAGATGGCCAAACCCTATTTTTTTGATTAGCATGAAATTCTACTACTTCAAACGCTGGGATTGAAACCAAACTGAAAACCCCCACCACAAACACAAACTAAAAAGAAATGCCATGACCCAGACCTTGCTGATTAGCACAGTGCTTAGCTTCCGATCCAAGAACAGCAGGGCAATGCAAACCCTGCCATTTCAGTGAGCAGCAGCAGTGGGCTCCCACAGAGCCACAGTCACTGCCAGCTTCTAAGATCTAGGTTGGTGGCAGGGACCTTGGCAGCCCTGAGAGCTCTGGTGCCAGTCTGGGACTCCTGAGTTTTCTCTGCATCCTTATTCTTACATATTCTGCTGCACAGCTTGACACCAAGTCACAGATCCAACAGGCAGGTAGCCCAAGGCTCAAGTACCTGGATCCTTTAGAGTCTGCTCCACAGCCTCAGACTTTGGAAATATAAGGACTTTGGCTTTGCAGCGATGTGCAGTAAATCCCAGTCAAAAATTGAAGATGCTTATCTTGGATTCAACTGAAAATTACTTTTTGAATTCTACATTAGCATTTGGGACTCACCAACCTCTGCCTAACTGAAAAAACCCCATCTAGGTCTACAGATTTCCCAGTAAGTGATGGGACTGGCAACAAGTGCTGCAATGCTTTGGTCAGGATGAGGACACTGCAGGGTTTGTGTCACTGCAAAACAATGACTTTCTCAGCACTGACAAATAAATTAACTCTGACTCAGTTCTCCACTTAATGCTTGACAAGGATTAAACTGAGTGTTCCCAACTCAAGAAGCACTCACTAAAAGGAGCTCAGGAAAGCCAGATGAGCACTTTGGTGATGCAAAGCCTGAAGCCTTTTTACAGGGCACAGATTTCATTTTACAAACCCTGCTGCACAACCCTGGGTGAGATACGCATTTGTCATCTCCTCACCTGTGCATCCAGTTCCATGATGTGAGCTACTTTGTTCCAGCCAAACCCAACAAACCGTCTGTCATACTCTGGGCAGTCCTTCCTCACGACGACGTATGGCTCAAAGTCTGCTTCCCACTCAACGCGGTAGGGGGTGGTGGCTGTTCGCCACTTGGCAAAGTTGGTTGGCGCGTGCCCTTTTGTCCAGACGTGGTACCTTAAACAGACGTAAATGGCAGGGACATGGGGCGGCAATTAGACAGAACGCATCTTGGCAAGGTAACAAAATGTTACTTGTTAGGCAAAAAGCTCAAAAATGAGGACATTAGCTTACAGTTCACATCATCATTTTCAGGACATATCAGAGGCAATTTCTATGACTATTTCCAGCACACTTCCCAGAGCTCAGTGCTTAAACTCCTCTAGTCGGTGAAGGATAGTGTGAAAACACTACCTCATGCTAATGTGAGAAACAATTACAAAGTACACTGACATTCATCTGCACTACAAAGTGCTGTCTCTCATTCCTGGAAACCAAGTGGCTGTATCGGTTGGTGCTCTAAAATCGGTGTGAAAATCTGTAGCTCAGATAAGGTCCCTAAAATTAGCTGTTTCTACACAACAGTGGCATTCACAATCTGTTTTATATGCAATTTTATAATTTCCATGAGAGACACCTGCAGCTCTGGATAGATGTTCTGTTTTATTAATTATTGTTATGGCAGGAACCAAGATGCATAATTAAATTAATAAGTAAAATATTAGATAAAGGCTTTCTGCTGTGCATTCTACATTGTAGGGAGCACTCATGTGATCCTTAGTAAGGTAATCAATTTGATTTACAGAAAAAGATCCTTTTATACTTCGTTAATCTTGTTTAGGTCACAGCAGGTCTCTTCCTAGCACAGCTTGAATCCACCCCATTAGTGCCAGGGTCGATGACTCTCTCGCCCACTTACTCTAACACTTTCCAAAATCAATGAGACAAGCTCTTTCTGCAGATTCACAGATTAAATAATGAAACAAAGGCATAGCAGTTATCTGTATTACAACACTGAGATATGCAACAGAAGGGACAAAACAAATATCCTGCCAGTTTGTAAAGCAAGGTACATTGAATTCACAGGGATGACTCATATGCTAAAAGTGAAGGTATTTGAGCATTAAATATTGCAAGATTACGACCTGAGGTAATGTTTCAAACCCAGAAATTGTTAAAATATTGTAAGCCATGGCTAAAGGCAGGAATATAAAATCAGAGCCTAGGAGTTTTCACTTGAACTGTATATTCATATGGCTTGTAACAGGAGAAACAGAGGTGTTCAGCTTCGCTGACTCTCCTTGTTCAGGTCAGTGCAGGAGGACAGAATTATTAGAATAGCACTGGGTCTCAAGTAATGTACGGTCCTTTGTAGGCTACATTTCTAAACTGTAAATAGCTTCCATCACTTTTAGACATCTGGCTTGGGGACCTGGAAAAACAAAAACCTTCTGTATTAAAAAAACTGACAGAGAATTACTTCTCCAGATATTATGAGAAAGCAGTGCCAGATTAACAAAGATGCTCACAATCCTTAGTGTCCTTTGCAATCATCTCTAAAAAACCTATCCCTTCTCTTTGCCTCTTTTGGAAATGAGTGGGTAACCTACCCAGACACTAATGTGCAGCTATCTATGCTGGAAAAAAAGTAAAATCACAATCTGGGGTTTAAAATTATATAGGACTGTGGAGGTTGCTGTATCTTCCAAAATTCTACCTCCGGCATTTTGAAATTAATTATGACAATAATAATAATGACTACTAAACACTTCTGAAGTGATTTGTATCTTCAAAGCCCTGTACCAACTTTGGTTAATTGAGAGACTCCTGCAGAGAAGCAGCCAAATGCTGCTGTTTTTCTAGTAACACTCTTCCACTGATTTAAACAGGGGAGTAACAGTACACTAACCACAAAAGCCCTTCAATTTCTTTCCACTCTTTTTGGAGGTATCAGTGTAAGCACTTATAGCAGCTCAAGTATAACTTCTGTGAGTCAAGAGAGCTAACCAGCAGGGAAAAATAAGTAATTGTGAAGAGACAGTGAAGGAGAAATATGGAATTAGGATTGCACAGACAAAACAAAACAGAAAAGAAGGAACAGACCTGATTGTACAAAACAACAGCAACAATTATTTACTTGCCTCTGAAGAGTGACTGATAATGAGTAAAGGGAAAGAGGAATGCAAAAGGATGGCTAAGCTCAGGACAAAATGGAAAATGAGTACAGGATGCTCAAATGAAGTGTGCATAAATTAGTTATAAAGAAGTAATTAGACTGACAACAAGAACTGTGGGACTTGGAATTACATATATATCTGTACATACAATATACATGGGCTTATACACAGACACAGACACACACACAGACACAGACACACACACATATACAGATAGTTTGCTGGAACCAGGACCTGGCTGATGGCTGATCACTGCATGAAATGTACTGCAAAGTACGATAATCAGACACCGTTACCTGGATGTCCATATCGAGGAAGCTACAATTAAAGGATGAGTCATTTCCAACAGACTTTACTACTGGTGAAGCAGTTGTGAGAAGTGGTTCACTGTCTATACTGGTCTTCCATCTCATGGGACAAATGAATAAATGTAATTTTCCTGCTCATGCCCTTTTCACTCAAGATTTAAATACGTATTGAATTTTAAGGCCACACTCAAGCTCATTGAGTCCCTGGAGAATTTAGTAAAAACTGTGAACAACATATTTTTCATTACGCTGGCAATTATGACAAATCAAAACCAAAGCATGAGATCTCCGCAAAATGATAATGAGTTTCTTTCCCACGGTTCATGGAAAACAACTGCAAAACACCACACCGCTTCTTTCTCCACTTTGCACCAAATGTTTCATTTTACTTGCCTTATTATTTGCTTTTAATTAAAATAAAATATGAAAACTATGACAAATTTGCTAAAGGTAACAAAATGAAATAATTATTTTTCTCTGAGTGTTTTTCCTCCCTTCCTTGTCCCCTTCCTGTTTCAGTGAGAAAGATGATTTGGTGACGCAAAACTTCCCGAGTTCTGTTCTCAGATACTTAAGCATTTTGCTGGATTGTGATGCAATCAGATAATTAGTTAAACAGTTGTTGTTTTTTGTGTTTTCTCAATAGGATGATGTGTCTCCTACCAGCTGTGGTTTCTCTTGTGCCTGAAAGTGTGTCAGTAGTACATTTATGGTCCATCAGCTATTACCCAGGCACTGAGTGGGCACATCCTCCTGAGGCACCTGCACAGTCAGCACCTGCAAACCAAGCCAGCAAGCTGGCACAGAGCATCCTGCTTTCACAGAGGCTTCCACACAGCACACCTGGCCAGCCGCGGATGCTCACATGTTTTCTCTTTTCTTCTGGTGGTGACTGAGGGGTGTAATTGAGAGCTGTTTTGTACTTCTTAGCTGCCCAGAGGTAGAAAAGGTCACCATTTGGAAAAGAGGTGACAAAAGCAATTTCAGTGAGGGAAAGATTGTAATCTACCATGTGGTATGAGGAACTGGGATGCTGCAGGCACTCTCAGCAATCACTGTCACAGCAGTCCTCCCCAGTTCACTCCCACCCGCTCAGCGTCAAATTGCAGCATTATTAAAGCACCTTGAAGGTGGAGGTGGAAATTCTCAGCCCAGATCACAGTTGCTTTGTGGCTGTTGATAGATTTGAGCAAGGAAATGAGCCAAAACAAACTGAGGAAGCATTTGTAAAGTGTGTCCTACATTAATATGTACACCAGCTACAGACTGCATGTCCTTCAATTTTTATTTAACCTTGCTCTCGCAAAACTCTCACTGAGGTTAAAGACATTTTTGCCTGAGTGAGACTTAAGAAAGGATTTGCAAATCTGGCTGTGTACGTAACACACCAGCATGTTGTATAGCTTGAAGATGGAACCTGTAGTGGAAGGCCACTGCTGTGCAAGCTGGAAATTTGACTGTTGGTGGAATGTAACATCTGAAAATCCTGAGGGTGTTATTTTCCACTGCAAGGATTTTTTCTTTCAACTACAGGAGAGACAATTATTTTTTATCAACAGATTTCTTGTTAATTTTTACGTCTTTTGACTGTTAAAGAGTGATGGCAGAGTGGAAGTACTTGCTCTATCACTATCTTTAAGTAATTTTCCAGAGGCATAACTCTCTCAGTTGCCTCAAGTTTCTATTTCAAGGCAGTCACTGGTAGAAGTAGTGTCAGAATTATGTTTTCCAGACTCACACAGGCTGTTTCCTATGATGTGCATGCAACCACATGAGGGAAGGGTGGCTGCTGCAACAAGCAAGGTGTATAATTTAGGGAGTGGAAAAAGTGTGAGGAAAGCTCTAAAGTAAGAGAAGGATGAGAGAGGTGATATAGAGCTCCACTGGCCATGGATAATACCTTACTTCTTCATAGCTTTTATCTCTAGATCTCAAAATGCTGTCAAAAGGAGAGGTGAGCATTGTTACCTGCATTTCAGAGATGGAGAACAGAGATGTAAGAAAGCAAAGTGATTCGTGCACCACCTCCCAGCAGGGCAGTAGTGGAGCTGAGAAGAGAACACAGGTCTCCTAAGCCGCTTCTCTGTGCAACATCACAAGGCCATATTGTACTCTTCCCATCACTGAAATGCTTTACAAATGTCTGCTAATCAGACCTTACCACACACCCCCAAGAGACAGTTAACCCCTGGTAGTTGCATTTTGAAACCGAAGAGTCTGGTAGATTAATAGAATTGACTTGTTCAGAGTCACAAAAGGAGTCTGTTTCAGAGAGGAGCTTCAAATTTAGGTGTTCTTCGCTTCTAAACTTCTAGTCAGAGAAGTTTCTCTGCACAGAGAAACTCTAGGTATTTAGGCAGCTGTTTCACACTTTAACATAGAATATGACAAGTCTATATTTGTTTTTCTAGTAAGTCAGTAAGGAAGAGAACCAATGAGCAGAGATACAGAACTTCTGGTCACATGAGAAGACACAGCTATCCAGATAGCATTTGGCAGCCAAAAACTAAATTACATGCACTTGAGTGTAATGGTCATGTTTGATTTTGCAGGGCAATAAAGTATGATGAAAATAAAACAAATTCAATTTAACAACTGAAGCCCTTCAGTAGAAGACTATAATACTAGATAAAATGCTGAGCTTACAGATGGAATATATCCATGTATGATTCTGTTCACTGCCTCCCTATGAGAAGGGGAAAAAATTCCAATATGTTTCTTAATGGAGACGACAGTGAGAGAAAAGAACCAAACATTAACAAGAACATAAAAAATAGAGATAATGACAACAGGTTCAAAAGTACTTTCCATTACCTGAATGTGAAGAGGGTTCCCATGTCCAGCATAGACAGCAGCTCTGCTTTTGACTTGGGGAAGGAGAGGCGGTAGCGTAGGGTCTCAAAAGCAGGTACGATCAGAGCTTTCTTGCTGTTAGCTAGGTCTAGTTGGATGACAGACTTCCTGGCAAAGAGAAACAACAAGTAAAAGCAGGAAAAATTTAAATTGAGCAAATTACTTGGCTTTTCAAAAGAAAGTGCAGAGAATGGGCAGTTTGATACCGTATATGTAACTATGGCCCATATTTTTCCCCGGGGGAGCTTCATATTTTTTTTCCTTTTGCTCTGCTGCCACAAGAGCAGGGAGAACAACACAGTTCCAGATGGGCTTGTGTGTTTGACTGATCAATGCTGCCCTGCATGTCCAGGGGTGTACAGAGCAGAACTAGCACTTTAAACAAGGCCAACCGAACACATCTCTAAGAGAAACACGTTACTACATATATGGGAAAGAGCTGCCTGGCCAATGGCAGTTCTAAAAAAATGGGCTTTATCCTGGACTCAGTGGGACTTTACAAAAAGAGGAGCTGGAAAGGTTAGTTGCGCTTCAGCCTACTTATTCTCTGTGCTATGCTGTGCCATCATCCTTCCCTTTTACCTCTGTATGTCCTGCAAAGTGAGTGTTACCTTAACACCACTATGGACCAGATACTTGCTTTTGAGAACACTGTTGCCATTATGGTCAGTCATTGTTCAAGGCACAGATCTACTGAAACACGACATAGCACCAATCAGCAAAATTGTACTTAAGTAGTATTTTGTTGAGTATTATTAATGATGCACATGGAAGATCAGAGATGCCTGGAGATCAGAGCTCATTTGTGCTTGGCTCTGTACACAGGGCAAAGAGACTGTTGCCGGAGGAGAAAATTGTACACTGTATAGACTGGGATACCTGGATTTTTCCTTTCTTTTTCTTCAAGTTTTTCAGTGCAGAGACTGTTTTGATGTATGAATACGTGTATGCACATACGCATTTTGCACTGCAGGTAGTGGCTTTAGGATAACTGTCACAGGAGAGGTGCAGCTTGGCAACCTCTCACCCTGCCTGCCAAGGGTGTTCAGTTTACTCTTTCCAAACAAACTCAAACTCAAAAAGTTACTTTTCCATCCCCCAACTGAATCTTCCTATGCTTGTCATTAGAAAAAACTCTGACTAAATTTTCCTTTCATTATCTCCATAGTTCATACAAGAAATATGCCTCTCTAGCCCTGTCAAAGTCAGTTTCTCTTAAAGGGATTCACTGTCCTGACTTCTATGTTACTTCAACAGGCAATCAAGGACAATGTTGACAAGCAGCAAACTCTCTCTACAGCCTTTTAAGTTGAAGGAATTGGTATCACTGTCCTAATAATAGAAGGAAGAAACAAACCATTTTTCTAGGCCCAGAATACCCTAGAATTCATTTATATTGCTGTCAGAGAAAAAGAAGAGCACAACTATTTAATAAAATCTGAATTTTAGAGAATTCACATCACCCTATAGGCCTGTTCTATAAAAAGCAATCTGTTCTCAGCTCCTTATTGCAGAGTTTGCATGCTTTAAAGAGACACTTACACATTCCAGTTAACTTTTCACAACTGCAGGAGTTTAATAGCATATTATTGTAACTGTTTCTGTACTTTCTTCACTAGCTTCTCCCTCACCATCCTTAATGACCACAGTATCTGCACGTAAACAGATAACTCCTTCACAATCAGCCTCTGTGACTTTCCAGAATTGTGGAGCAGTGCCAGTGTACAGTGTTTACGATGCTTTTAAAGGTTTCTTTCCCTTCACACCTTCTCTGAGAGCATGGCATGCTAATATAGTTTCTTTTCTACAATCTGAGGCTTTCTGGTCTCTGTGCAATCTATCAGCCCTGAGTGGTTAATCTTTGGGGATTCAGTTCTAGGAAGGAGCATGTAACATTTGCTGTGATGCTCACCCTTTGGGCTCTGCAAACAACAGCAGTTTCCATTTATGGATGTTACTATATCTTTGTTTTATGGAGAGCTCAAAAGTTCCAGGCAGAACTCAAGGCCTTGCTGTGCTTGGCACTGTCGAGGAGTACAAGACAATTGTGCCCACCAAAGTTCACAGCCTGAAGGTGACCAAAGCTGAAGCAGGCACAGGTATCAAGCACAGATAACAGCAGAAACTGTTAGACAAAGCAAACTGTTATGAAACTAGTGCTGAACATGACTTATACTCTAAGGTATGGGATACAACCTCGAAAACTCTGTGGATATCAACAATCCTTTCTGCACACTCCCCTGCTGTTGTCACCTGCAAATTTCATACATGTGTCAATGGCCAAACTGTTGCAAAGAATAGATGACAGCACCTTCATGAAGAAAATCAAAAGGCAGAGGGAACAAACTGATAAAAAGCCTGCAGTCACTTGCACTGTTAAAGGACAACATGAGAAGTTACATAAGTGAAGACAAGCAAAGGTCTGAAAACAAGACACTTGTAGTGGATACAGTCAAACACAGAATATTGGTCGAGATATTTCCAGAGTGAAATAAATAACAGGATAATCTATGCAGAAATATTTTCAAGACATAAGTGAGTGTCTGGGGTGCATGTTGGTGTGGTGAGTTGATCTTGGTCGGATGCCAGCTGTCCACCAAGCCACTCTACCACTCCCCCTTCTCAGCTGGGCAGGGAAGAGAAAAGAGATGGCAGACAACTCAGAGCTTGAGATAAGGCAGTTTACTAAAGCACAAATGAAAGGTTGTGCATGCACAAAGAGGAAAAAAAATATTTTATTCTCTACTTCCCATCAGCAAGTGACATTCTGAAACTTTCTGGGAAGCAGAGCTTCAGCACACATAGCAGTTTCTCCAGAAGCCAAACCTTGTAAAAAACGAATGCTCCACCTTTCTCCTCCTTTTCTTAGCTTTTATAGCTGAGCTGATGTCATATGGTATGGAACATTCCTTTGGTCAATTCAGCTCATCTGTCCTAGTTAAGTCCCCTCCCAAGATCTCATCCACCACCCCCAGATGGCCAGCAGAATGTTGGAGAGACAGTACTGATTCTGTGCCAGTGCTGCTCAGCAGTGGCCAAAACACTGGTGTGTTATTAACACCTTTCTAGCAACCAAAGTGTCCTAGTTCAGCAAGCTGGGACCAGTTTATCACTGTGTGGGTGTGACCAAAGCTGTGTATTCTAAAATCTCTATGTCATTTTTCATGAACTGTTAAAAATGGACGATTTGCAGCAGCTGCCCAGGGCACACCCGACCCCTCAGGATGTAAGCTGGGTGTTAAAGGAGCCTGTGAGATGGAAGCTGTGATAACTCCCCTCTAGGGAGTCGTTAGCACCTCCACACACAGCCTGAGGGGATGTGTCTGCTAATGGGCCAGCAACAATTCCAAAAATACCCCGCGACTCATAGAGTTAAATCACGCATTGTGGCACTCCCTGCCCTGGGGGAGGTCCTGGGCATTCCCACCTGAAACTGAGAGTATATAATCTTGGGGTTTAGGGACTTCTGGTACCACTTGTCAGATCCAGAACCTCGACAGGACTGTGACCACTACTCTTGACCAGACTGCGACCATGATCTGCACCAACAGGTTTTTTTCTTTCCCTTCTTTTTAATTTGGACTCAGGGGAACCACATGGGTCTCAGCACAGGGGCTAATGAACACTATTCTGTTTGTGCTCCAGGGTGCTGGGTTATACTTCTAGGTTTTGTGGGTTAAAACCAATTTCTCCTTGTATAATTGCATTTATTGCAGTATTTTTATTAAATTGTAACTCTGACTTATAATCTCTTTTGTTGGGTTTGCTTGTCCTGCTGGTTTACCTTTAAACCAGCACACAAACCAAAGGGCTGTTATGGGGAAATGAATTCCACTTCAGCTAGACCATGTACGGTCGGTAAGTCAAAGTGGAGGGGCTCTCCAAAACTGAGCTGGGAGCTGAGACACACTCAGACAAGAAGTCCAGCAGCACTGACCTCTGAGTAGAACCACCTGCCTTTCATGTGAACTAGGTGACATAGAGGACTAAAGTAAAGGGAAGAAGAAATCAGTACCAACATCCAGGTGTTGACCACAAGCAACAAAGGACAACAGAGGACATATAAACTCTGATTTAAATGGGGAAGGACTTGGCAGAGAAGAAAACACATTCCATTTTCTTCTGATAACTTGGCTGGTGGTCTGCTTCTTGGACAACCAGTTGAAAATCTAACCTCTTCCTACTAAAAGCAAATTTAACTTTTTATTTTCTGTTGGGTGACTTTTTTCCTGTTTTGAGTGGGGATGCCATTTATTGGTTGACTGGTTCTGTGATATAGTCAATAGGAAAATTTTCACTGTTGTTGTTGTCAGATACGTGGAATTTAATCTAGGGAACACATTTGGTTGTTTTGCAAACTAGCATGGGTAAACCGTGTAATTCCTGCACTATCCTTATGAGGGCTGTTTTTTGGGTTTAAGTATCTATTTTCCTTTATCTGTCCTTTTCCCCCAAATCCCAAAATAAAGATCTACAATTTTTTGAAAAGTTCTCTTTTTGCTAGTGATGTCCAGGAAACCATTTCCTGAGTATCTTTGTGTTCAGACCTGGTGTATGTCATTCTGACACAGTGAAGATTGGGTTAAATTTTAAATCGTATTTTTCACAGAGCAGTGAAGAAATGAATCTTAAATCACAAGAGTCTCCTCACAAGTTGAATGAACTGCAGCGTGTTGATATCAATCTTCTTCTCTTTGTACTTCTTTTCCAAAATTAATACAGAATTCTCATCCTCATGGAGGCAGATAGTAGTATCATTCCTATTTCTGGAGGATTGAGAAGTTCAGACACAGAAAGAGTCGCAACTTAATCCTAAAGCACTGAACTCAGGAAAAGAAAAAAGGTAAAAAAAAAAAGAGTCCATTAATTCAAATTAGCTTCCACCATCAGGACCCAGTAAGTGGTTGGTTGGAGATAACAAACACAGCGGGTCGCAGAGCCTGTGGTAAGAGTTGTCAATCCACTGTTAAATTCAGTAGAACTCTCTTCTTCTCTGCAAAAGCAATGAAAGCATAGTCTGCAAAGGCTACCAGCAAATAAAAACCAGTAGGCACAACGTGAACTATGTTTCTTGCTGAGATGCTGAAAAACAACCAGGATGGATGCCAGGTCCCAGTTCATGCTAAATGTGCCACTGGAAGCAAAGGGCATATTTTACACAAATGTGTCAGGAAAGAACTTTAATGCTAGCTGTGACAACTGTAGATAAGCAGCCTGTCTAGTTATTTTATGCTAGAAGTCATAGTAGGATGACCCTAACACCTTACTTGCAGCAACTAGAAGGAGCCTTTACCTCTGGGGCAATGACAAGATGAACTCAGTAACTAAGGAGGGAAGGCAACAAAAGACGTTGACTCAGCACAGACCATGACAGTGCCTGAGTTCCATAAACAGGAAATCTTTAAATGATACATTTCTTTCCTTTTGTACTTCACAGAAGAGTAAGGTAGGAGTAAAAGGCTGTTTGATGGAGATAAAAAACATTTAAGTGGTCTTACTTAGCATCTGTGAAAAAGCTCAAATAGCACAAATCTAAGTGCTAGACAGATACATACAGGGACAGGTAACCACCAGCTACTACAGCTTCTCCTTCAAAACTTCTTTCTTTCTGAGAATGTATTATCTGCAGAGACACAATACGCAATATATGTAAAACAGAAAACTTGCAGTGAGAGGGACTTGTCTGGCTCATTCTGTGCAAAGTGATGCCTGAAATACCACACTATTTCTATTTGTTTAAGGCTCTTCTATCAGAGGAAATGAAGATGAAACTGTTGGTATGTCTCTCTAAAAAACAACTGCTGCCTTCAAACAAATAGCACTAATCAGCTACTTGCAGATGCAGTGGCAACAGTCAATGCAGAAAGACATAGGGTATCCATATTTAAAATAATCTCACTGCATGTCCCTACTACTTCATTTAGAAAAATCATTATTGAAAAAGCAACAAAAGTCTCTAGTCCACATGCAAAAAAAACCCACTCTCTTTTTAAAGAGCCAGTAGTGGTAAATTAGCAATTCCCATATTCCCAGGCAGGATAGACTCACAGAGTTAAGGTGGTATGGGCCTCCCAGAAGGCTGTCAGAGTAACAAAGTCTCAGATACAACAGCTCTCATACAGAATCTGCTTTTTTTATGAAACATCACCAAAGGGTGGCATCACTGGCATTTAATTCTGTAATACATTATCACCATACAACAATTATTTCTACGGTTGTAGTATCTCATGTATATTGTGGTACATCATTGTGACTTCTTTCTTCTTTCTTTCATTGCTGGCTCCCATCAGTGCACAGTGAAGCAGCATGGAAGAACAAGTTGCTTTTTTCAGCACTAAATGCCAGTATCAACATCTGCCATCCTTACTGAGTCCAGCATTGATCTGAAGACATATAACAGTATGCAACACTAATACTGAAGAACAGAGAAACTAACAAGTCTCCCTACATGTGTCTCGACACAGCTAATGTGTGCAAGGGAAATAATTATTTTGGAGTCCTCATAGAACAAGTTGAAATGTCCCTAAACTAATGAGAAAACAAGTTAACACACTGTCATAATACTGCAATAATACAACTGATATCCAGTGCCTTAGAAGCCATAGAATGGTTTGGGTTGGAAGGCACTTTTAAAGACCATCTACTCCAACCTCCCTGCAGTGAGCAGGTCCTCAAAGCCCTATCCAACCTGACCTTGAATGTTTCAAGGGATGGAGCATCCATCACCTCTCTGGGTAACCTCTTCCAGTGTTCAGCCATTCTCATTGCAAAAAACTTCTTTCTTATATCTTATCTAAATCTACCCTCCTTTAGTTTAAAACCATTCCCCTTGTCCTGTCTCAACAGGTCCTGTTAAACTGCTTGTCCTCATCCTTCTCATAAGTCCCCTTTATTTACTAGAAGGCTGTAATAAGGTGTCCCCAGAGCCTTCATTTCTCCAAGCTGAACAACCTCAACTCTCTGATCCTTTCCTTACAGAAGAGGTGCTCCATCCCTCTGAATAGTGAATCTGGCCCCATATGAACCTTGTTAAGCTGCAAAGAAATTCCTCCATGAGTTTATGATACCAGAAGACATATTTTCCTTTACATTCCAAAACACCGGGCTTATGAACTAAACCGGAACACCTGCAGGCAGGCCCTCACTGGAACAATTAGATCAACTTCTACCAAATTAGAACACAGATGAAAAGCAAATCAGGTCAGGACTATGGAACTGACATCCTCCTGTCTGGCCACAGGGTGTCCTCCTTGCTCTATGCTTTGGCCTCAGATGACCAGCCTCTGCAGGGGAAAAAGGTCTTTATTATAAAAAAGCTCAGTTAATGGATCAGAGGTCTGTATTTTGCTCAGCCCAATCTGGTCACATGCATTATCATACAATGTACACTGATGTTACTCCTCCCAGTTTCCTTATGCCAATTACTTTGCTTTGACAGGTGCTGGTGTTGCAGTCATATTTTTGAGCTGGTTAGACTCACAGCCTCTTTTCAAAATAAGGAACTGGATTAAGAGTATGTCACACGGACAGCAAGTTCAGTAATGCTTTGCATGTTTTCTCTGTCACTGACATTAAGAACTAGGGGTGTTTAGAGAAATCACCTGATTCACAACCTTGCTAATACACAATGCTCTTGGACATTTAATAATACTTAATCCAGTTCAATTTTCAAATTTATTCTTCTGTAGTTCTGAGGGAATTATTCTAATGGCTAACAAGGCTCACATTTAGACCTGAGTTTTTTCCTTCATAACCATATTGCTTTACTCTCAGTGACAGCCCCTTCCTCTACTCTAAAAATTCTTGTGCCTTGCTGTGCATTGTCACACCTCAAACATCTCTAAGTTGCCTCTTTCAGATCTGCTTAAACTGCTTTGTTATGGGAGTATATGAGAAGGGTGGGGTGTGGAAAGGCTGAAATCACAGGTGACAGTGGGAATCCCTCCACTGTCCATTTACCTGAGGTACTCGTAGAGTCCATACATGGGCAAGAAGTCAATGTCGGACAGAAACATGTATGGTGTGCTGATATGTTTCATGGCCACATTCCTTAGCAGATTCACAGGATAGAACTGGCCCTCCTTGTACACGATATGGTAGCCAACATTGTGGCGGCTCATCAGTACTTCCGAGCCCTGAGCGTAGCGCAGAAATTGCTGGGCTTCTGCATCAGAAAGATACAGTGCCAGGCTGATTGGACCTTCCCAGTGTTTGCAGATGGCTTCAAGCATCTGGAGCCTGAAAGAGGAAGGGTGAGAATAAGAAAAAGCTATCTTCCTGTCTAGGACTTTTGCCTGGGTTCACCTGATCAAATGCAGATATCTTTCTCTAAGTGATGCAGACTGAGGACATTTTATATGCTCTGGAAAGCAATAAATATTTCTACAGCACAATTCAATCTCATCTAAGATGGCAAATTCATGTCTCCAGGACAGACGGACTGCACTCTAGATACGCCTATTTCACTGAATCCAAGGGAACGTAAGATAACCCTACCTCAGATACACATATCCACAACTCAGATACCTAGAGCTTGGCGAAATCAACACCATTGTTTTCTGCCTAAAGCTTTGATGCTGCAGGAAACCCCACAGGAATGATGGGATGCCCAGATATCTGATGGGAGCTTGGAGCAGTTGAAGAGATCTGTCCATGGGGATCTGCTTACAGGATAGAGGTCTCATAATCTTCACCAGTGTCTAGTGCTCAATTCACATTTCAGGTCAAGTCATTCTCACACAGTAACATACTACAGTTTTCTTCAACAAGCTTGTAGAGGATAGAGGAGTACAGTCCCACAGATCATCTTACCTCCTGTTCAGGAAAACCATCCCCAAAGTTTTGTAAGGCAGTTAATAAGATCTAAAAAGCTGCTAAAAGTGAAAGGTTAAGTGAATACTGACTTATGTGAATATTTGAATTAACTAGAAGAGGACTCATTATCAGGGAGAGGGCAAACAGATAACATGCTGATAGAAATGGGATTTACTTTTCATAGAGAGTAAGGAGGTAAGGAAGGAGTGACATGGCATTGCCCTGGAATATCAAAAGAACATTTCAGACAAAACCATCATTAAAAGTACTAACTTGTATATGTTTTAGCAGGATCTCAAATGTCATTAAATCATTTTCAAAACAGGTTGTATTGATGCATATTTTAAAAAAATTCCAGCACTTACAATACTATTGATGAAAACTACAACAAAAGATTTCATTCGCAAACATAAATCAAACCCAGCCTGGTCCAAATCGTTTAAGCACTTTGGGCAATTTATAGAGAATTGCCTAAAGATTGAAATGTGCCACACAAAAATACAGCGAGGACTGATTACAAAGCCTCTTGAGTTAATACAAAGGGAAATGAGCCTATGCAGCCTAGCTAGATATTCTATTAAAAATTAGGAAGAGAATTATTATCTTGTCTCCATTTCAAATCCCACATTACTGGATTTTTCCTATTAATATTTATATAAGACACAAGAAAAGTTTTCTGCATCTTCATAATCAGAGAAAATAATTTCCCCTTCCTACTATCTCCCTAAGCTTTACAAAAGAAAGGGATAATATACCAGTAAACACAGTCTGACAGAACATTAACAGCTTTTTCTTGCATTTCTGAATGATCACAATGACATCTAAGATGATATAATAATTTTTCCTTAGAGATGAGATATTACCTTTGTTAGTCTACACTTGATACATTATTTTGTTTTTATCTATTATTGAAACAAAGACTATTATTAGCCTGAAACATACAAAGTCGAAACACAAATTGATAAAAAAATCTCAGAATTATGTGAAGACTTTAGACTTCTGATTACACAAATAATAAGTATGGAAAAATACTTTTTTTTTTTTTTAATTTTCCCAACATAGTGGAAACCTATTAATAAGGAGACTTCAATCCACCAGCATTCAGATTTAGGGCATCCTTTTAAAAATGGAATACTTGCCTAGTAAAAAATGCAGCAAACAGCCTTTTAAGGACTCCATGCCGTGGACAAATGGCATACATAATTTAAACAGTGCACCTGACAATGCCTGCAAAGCTTTTCATGATAGCTGAATGGAAACTGGGTTTCGCTGGTATAAGTTTCCAGCTGGACAGCTTAGTGCCCTTCAGAATACTCCATTTTGCTGTGTTGGTCTCATTGACAGGCTCCACTTCCATGAGTTTCATACAGGGACTGCATGCTAGGTGATGCTTCATCTGGTTTCTGTATGTCATTATAACAGTCTCTTTTGACCATAAAACTTAGAATTACGTGTTTCTAAGCACAACATGACCAAAGTATTTTGTTTTTTTCTAGCGGTCCTAAGGAATGTGTTCCCTTAAGGACTCTAGAGAAAACATATTGCTGTACTGCATAATAATGAGATCATCATTTAGTTGGTAAATTTTTTTGAAGGTCTGTTTCAGCTAAGTGAATTTTGCTGGAATTCAATTGTTTTGTGACATTCTTGTTTTTATTTTTCTTCTTAAGAATACTCAACTGATTCCCAACTTGTTCTCACCTCAGATTTCGCGTTGTGTATTGCTAATCCAATCTTTCCTTTTCCACATCCTGACCTCATATTTTGCTAACTCCTACTCTGATTCCTGACCCCCAGGTACATACCAAGCCTTTAAAAAGGCCTAGGCAAAATACATGCATGAAAACCACAGTGACGTAACCAAGCCATTATTGAAGGAAATGCCACGTCGGTATAAAAGATGATAATTAACCAATAATGAACAACAGTGAATGAAGTCTGTTTCAAACCTTCCTTCTAAAGACAATACTGTTAGCTCCTAAACTGTATCCCTTTCTTCCATTCCCCAAGCCTATAGGACAGGCAAAGTCTGTCACGATAGTCATGTGAGTCTCATCTCCAACAAGACTATAACTGGAGATGTTGGAAGTTGTTTTTTTGTTTTTCCTCATCTCAGATAATAATTTCAAAGAACAATGCAGGAATGCAGTGTACAGCACACTGTTTATGTACATGTCATCTTACATCTGAGACACTATTCTTAAATGTCTACAGCTGCGCTGGAGTAGTTTAATAAAAGTAGTTTAAAGAAGGTAAAAAAATAAGGCAGTAACTGAAAGATGTGAAAGAAAACAAAGCAGCTAAACAGCTCTTTGGTATGATATTATTTATTGATTTTAGCTGAAAGAAAGTATTTCCAACTCAAATCAATAATTTATAGCAACACATCAGCAAAGCAGGGAAGATTTTTCCTGCACTGTATCAGGATGGCTGTTCTTCCTGAATAAAAATGTGTGGTTCTGTCTATCAATAAAAACATGTGCCCCAGTGAGGATCCAGAAAGGGAAACAGATGCTTAGACTTTGCATCGGTGCCAGTGAATCAGCACTGAGCCCCAGCTCATTCTTTTGAATTAAATTCTAGGGGGAAAATATACCATGTGCACACATCAGCTTTACTAATTTACTGTGGCACTCGCTCAGGGTCTGGCTTAATCTATTTCAGTTTTTTACTCAAACGTTTGTGAACACTTAAGAAATGTTTCCTCAATTAAAAATCAATAGAACAGACACTGATGCACATAGCAAATCATAACACAATGTGCAGGATGCAGTGCTGAGGCACTAATGGAACAGAATACTCCTTGTTCATTTTTGTTTATTTTTAAAACAGACTGTAAATGTTTTGTTGATCTCAATTCCTGTAACCCTCCCGGAATACTGCTGACCTTCTACTAGTGTAGCAGTGGTGTTATTCACAGATCATGTTGTATTCTGTATGTGCTATACTAAAGGAAATAATCAGTTTCTGGCTAATATTCAAGGAGCTCGGATTTGTTTTGCAACACACTCTGGTAGCAGTAGCTACAGAGTTTGGACTAAATTCGAACTGAGAAGCTGGAGAAAAAAGGAGACTGACAATTTCAAAACTTCGCAAAGCTACCTGATCCGGACTGCACTTCCAGAGCTTCTGAAAAATGACAACTAATTGCAATGGGGGGAATCAGAAAGGTGTAGGTGGAACTTGTCATGAAATGGATTTTTTTCCCTCAAAATGAAATACCAGTTAAATTCCACTTTACATGAGAACTAAAAGCTGCAACGTTCTTATGAAAATCAACATTTGTATAAAGATGAAATGACTTTGCTCAAATGGAGATTCTTCATTTCACACTGGCACATTAAAAAAAAAAAGTATAATTTTCAACTTCCTTATTTGAAACTAAAATGTTTAGTTCTGATCCTCACTATAAGAAAAACAACTGATTGAAATTTTCTGCAAGAAAAATACCAGTGAAAGCAAAACTACCATCCTCTAGTGAGGAAATACCATATGTAGAAACTTCGTCAGCTACAACTGCTTGCCTAATTCTATAACAAACATCTCATTTTTTTTCTAAGTTGCTGCAAACCTCAATACAGTGTAATGCCTGACAATCCTGACAAGTAATGCCTGCAGTTCCAGTAATCAGACTCACATGAACTCTACTCACACTCATGTGTGCACTGTAGCACTGAAATCTGGATACATGTCTGACGTCTACTTGAACTACGCCTAATTCAAGAAAGGTCTTCACAATACAACATCCAAATTGCTATGAAAGTGCATTTTCTCTCTCTCCAAAGCATTATATAATTAGATTTCTCTGTAAGAATTTATTAATTGTCTCACACTTCCATATGAACAAGAGATTCTCCCTACCTGTCCATGGAAAGCTGTGCCACCAGTGTCACATCAGTGTTGTCTGACGCAGGCTCGTATTCGTAATGTAGAAAATACAAATGAGTGCGATGGACGGTGAAACGTTCTCGACGAAATTCATAGCACAAGTCATCCTCGTCCAGCTCAGACAACTGTTTCTGGAGCTGTAAGGAAAGAGTGGGCATAAAGATAAATTCTTCGTAATTATTTTAGCAAATCAGGGACAACGAACAGGCTGGGAACTTGCAGCATGGTGCAATGGGGAATGGAAGTGGAACATACAGAGTAGTGGGGTTTTTCCAAGCCTCACAAGTCACTGGTCAGGAGATTAGAGGAAAGGACTTGCAAGTAAATTCATAACACAGAAAACCCATTGTATTATGGTCTATATATTTTATCTATTATCTCAGCTACATACTTTCGACACCCAGACTAGCAATGAAACAGTGAACAATCAGAAGCTGAATAATCGCAGTTTCAGAGTTAATGTTCAAATGTGATGCATAATTTCATCCTTACTAGAAGCAGTTTTTCAAAGTACTCACAGACATCCTCCACTAGACAACACTCAGCAGCAGATTAAGACTGCACGTGCTGCACTGAGCAATTCCCATTCTGCTGCCTCTGTTGGAGAGCAGTAACTGCTGCCAGCAGCATGGACAGACAGCTGGAAAAGTAACATCTTTAACTGATCATTACTCCATCTCTTCAGATTTATGTATCTGCACTACTTCAATTTTGCAATGAAAATATTCTATCAACTACTGAAGTGTCAGAATTAAGCCTACACTTTTAATGGGATTTATGCTTCCAAATACCTGGTTTGAGAAATCCGGAGGATGGTTGATTGGCAGAGAACAGGTCACTTACTGGCTCCCTTGAAAACCAAGCCCCTCCAAAGTCAAAATGGGCATCTCAAAGCAATCTAATCCCAAATCTCTCAGACATGTAGCTTTAAGAGAATAAAAGTTTAGCTCTGGGAAAAGGTGGACTTGAAAAACAGACCAAAAGTCTATGCAGCTGGCCAATTCCATTCCTGAACTAATTATTTCAGGGGTTAGACTACATGAACATTAAAGGGTTCCTTCCAACAAAAACTATTCTATGATTTTAGAGCCAAACATCTAGGTAAGCTATTCAAAGTGCATTAATGTAAAAGGAAAAAACAGTCATACCTGCTGTAAAACGTAATGAAGATCAAAATTTTATATGTTCTTAACATGTGAAATTGAGTTCTATTTCTGCTGCTCTAAAATGTAGGTTACTAATAAAGATATAATTTTTATGTTTAATTTCTTAAAAGTATCCTGTAAGAATAGTAAATGAGTAAAATATTCATCAGCAAATGAGGAAAACCATTTGTTTTATAGGAATTTTACAACTTTTGACAAAAATTACGGTATACCTCAAAACTCTTTCATGCAAAAGATTATTGAATTAGAGACGTTTTTTTGTCCTACTAAGAATGATTTAAAGTAATTGTTTCACCATCTTCAAGAAAAAAAATTGGAAAATGTAGGTATTTTTTGTTCTAATACTATGTTAAGAAAAACTGTTGTTCTTGGAACTATAAGCATAATGGTTGCCATCAACAATAATGCTTACAACTGAATGCTTTCCTGTGAAGGTTGATGGAATAATTCCTGATATTTTCCTGTATATCAGTCCATAATCTTCTTCTGAATATTGGAAATACCAACTTTGATTTCAATGAGTTTTGGATCAGGCTGTCGTTCTTCTGTGCTATTGTTCTGCACAGATCTTAAAACATCTGTCAAGAGGGACTGCTTTTAGAAAGATAAGAGTCCGAATCTTGACAAATCTTTACTCAGGCAGAACTTCTTTTGAAATCAAGATCTCTTTAGGTGGAACAGAAATCAGGAGTTCTTGTACTTATCCTTGGAGTTTCATTCTTCCAGCTTTAGAAATCATCATTCAGCTGAGCCTGCCTTTTATTTTATAAACCATATTCAAACAATATTTGAATTAAACTCAATATTTACAACAATTACTAGAAAGCATATAACATCTTTCTGTCTCTTTCTTGAAAAGGGACATTAGTATGCCCTTAACAAAATTATCAAGGATATGAATGAAATTCAAAGGGCTAAAACAACAGCAACACACATTTTAGGGGTACCTTCTTATCCTGCTCTATGTACAAATCACCATGCTGCAAGTTTTTAATTGCACAGCAGTTATTAACCAGGCAATCACTGAGTAATTATCAGGTTGCATTTGGGTTGAAAGTTAAGAGGCTATAAATACTTATGAGTTCAAGAATAACATTTGGAGCTAAATTATGGCTTTGTGCTCTCCTGAGCCCTGGGCTGGGGAAGAGGAGGAGACACAGCTTCTCAGAGACCCCACCATTCTGATGGTGAAACTCACCAAGTCACCAAGTTGGTGATGGAGGTGAAGGAGAGATGCAAACAGAAGATCCCTTCTGCTACAGGGAAAAGGAAATCTTGCTTTCCATTGCTTTTTGTAGGGTCAGGGTTTTGTTTCTGTCCTTTGTGTCCAAAAAAGGGCAACAAAGCTGGTGAAGAGTCTAGAACACATCTTACGAGAAGTGCCTGAGGGAACTGGGGTTGTTTAGCCTGGAGAAAAGGAGGCTCCCGGGCGACCTCATTGCTCTCTACCTGAGGGAGGTTGTAGTGAGGTGGGGGTTGATCTCTTGCCATGTCTCAAATGAAAGGATGAGAGGAAATGACCTTAAATTGTGCCGGGGAGGTTCGGATTAGATATTGGAAAAGGTTTTTTTCACTGAATGGCTGGGCATTGGAATAAGTTGGTCAGGGAGGCAGTGGAGCCACCACCTCTGGAAGTGTTAAGAGGTGTCTGGATGTGGCACCTGGGGTTATAGTTTAAGGGTGATTACGGTGGTGCTGGCTTGACAGTTGAACTGGATGATCTTGAAGGTCTCTTACAACCTTGAATATTCTGTGATTCTGTTCTGTCAGACTTCTAAGACTGAAGCCCTGCTGACAGTCTGAGAAGTTCTCCCTGTCGCTTCCCATGACACGTGCTCAGTACCATATATAGTACTGGCACCCAAGAGAAGAGGTGAGATGGCTGTGTCCATATCCCCTGGGAGAGAGCAGTCTCCAGAAAGACTGTGGGCATCATATGCTCTGACTCTCCCCAGCCAGCGCCTGCAGCACCCTCCCCTCGAGAGCAGGCAGGCTGCCAGGGGGAAACACCAGCACAAGCTGTCTGAGAACCCTGGATAATACATGGGCACCACTTGGCAGGATCAGACACACATCTCCATCACCACGTTGCTGGAATGCTTGTGCAATCCTTGCCTGCTCATTTCATGAGGCTAAACTGCAAGGCAGCCTGAGGAGTCACACTCTGCAGGCTGGGCAAATGCAGTAGGGTGTGCCCCTTCAGGTAGGACAACCAGCCCAGCAGGGCTGTGATTTGCCCTGTGGCATTGTCACTGGATAAGCAGTGTGCATTACGGATGGATGGGCCTATCCTGCCATGGTGAGGCAACAGCACTGGAATGCAATAGCATGTGATTATGACCATGAAAATTCCTCTCCAACTGGAAGCAGTGCTGGAAATACCAGGCACTCTGGATTAGGTCCAGCAAAACCCGTAAGATCACAAGCTATCTCACTGAAGCTAACGGTGTGACATGGAGAAATTATAAGGACCAACAGCTCGGTGCTGCAGTTTCATGCGGTTTAAAAGCCTTTTTCCCTCTCTCACTCATTCATATATACATTCAGATAACCATGCCCCAGTATCACATATACATATAAAGACTGCTTGCTTCCTCTCTACTGAGGGGATCCATCCCACCTAGAATTACATACTGCACACAGTCATATGCCATTTTTACACACATATTTGAAATGAAAAATGTTAAATATGCAAATGATTCAAAAGAAAAGGAATTGTCTAAGATAAGACACACACATATCCTTACATTTATCTGTGAGTTGCCTTTTTTTGTTACATCATCACATAAAATTTCTCTAATGATACAATCTTATCTACAGCATGCATATTAAGTAGATTCATTATTTAAAGGCAAAGAACTTGTAGCTTGGCTTAAAGTTTGCTCCCACATTTTGTCTTCTTGAAAAGATTGTGTTTATAATGGGAATGCTGACAGATATATGCTATCAGATGCTTATTTAAACACAGTGCACCATCAAAATAAGGACCTTAATATAATTTGGATTTGATAAAAAGATGGCATCCCCATTATGGACCCCTCTATTATATTTATAATGATATGCCTAATACACCAAAGACTTCTCAACTTTAGACCACATGTATTCTTGTGAGTAAGTACCTGCTTAGCCTAAGATTTTCTCTTTCTACAAGAGCTTCAATGCTAAGACTATTTGCCACTGAGCATGTGGGAAATGTTACCTCCAGGAAACAGCATCAAAATTGAAAAATGTATTATTTTCAGACTGTGTATGGTAGAGATTCTCTTAGGAAATACTACAGTGGGAAACAACACATGTTTTCATTAGCATTGTAATGCTGCTTATTTCAGAAATAAAAATGGCAGCCATGACATGCATAGTGCCAGAACAAAGAGACAAACACATAAAGAAATATGTGCTGAATTACTTCTCTGGGCAAACAGCTGTGGCAGGGGATCAGGTTGCATGTCAGGAAAAGTAGTGTTTGAAGCCAGGCTGGCCAGAGAGGTGTGACAGGCCAGAAGGTATTCAACTCTACCATAGATCATCATATTCCAGGTCTACCTGTTTAATACATTTCTATGAAATAAGGTGTTTACTATCCATATGACAGATGGTAGCCCCATATGATACATGGCAACACAACATGTACTTTTCACTGGCAAACTGGTTAGTCTGCTCATAAATCTTCCTCACTAAGGCTGTTCTTAGAGTAAAAAAAGTTGTGATTATATTAATATTTTTTCTGAACTGCTGTGCCATAGGAACAATTTACTTCCCTCCAAAATCTGGAGGACTCATCTCAGAAGAGATCAATTAAAAATCCGGGATCAGAAGTATTTTCATAGGTATTAGATATTAAAAAAAAGATCAAAGCCCACCAACAAACAATGTTATGCAATGTTATGTCTAGAGGCTATTTGGATCTTGGGGAAGGGGATAAACCCCCCAGGCATCTCTCTCTCATCAAATGTTTAAGGTGAGGTGACACTAGGCTTAAGTCACTCACTCAATATCACACTAACAACAGGAACTGAGCAGCTTATATGAAAACTCTGCACTTTCAGATCATCATCTCTTTTCCCAGGTGTGCACAGTAAAGTTTCATAGCACAGAATCAACTCAGCTTAGCCGCTGAAATGAAAACTAACACAAGTCCAGGATGTAACTATAATCTGGTTATAAACTGCAGCAGTTTCTTTTCTCATGTGTAGCTGTCCCAGTTCCCACCAGTAAGTAATTTGGATTGCAACATTTAGCACTTTTACGGTGTGTAAATTAACAGTTCCCTTTAGCATGGCATAAACAAAGCAGATGATGATGAAGAGAGGGAAAAGCATTCACTGAGTCTTGTTTTGGATGACCTACATAAAGTACTTCTGGCTTCTCCAATGATTAGCAATAAAAGCCAGACTAATCCCATGTTAATTAAACTTTTATTCCTCCCCCACCATAACATTTTGTACATTTGCTATGGGTCAAACGTAGCCCTCAGCGAAACAAAGCTGTTCTAAGGACAAAGAGGGTAGTGCCTCCTACCTGGCAAGAGGAATTTTACTGCAGCATGTAAATCTGCTAATATTCTTGCTCAATGGAAATGATGGCTTATCCTGACTGCAAACATTCAACACAACTACGAATCCAATTTTTAGGCATGTGTAATATCTTAGAGAGTTCTGTACATATGAAGTACAGCTTTCTTTGATCTTAGCTGCAGATGTCAGATCTTGGCAGTCCTCTTCATCTCCTTTCCTCAGGTCCCTGACAAATCTTCTTGGGTGAGCTGTTCCCAGACCTCCCTTGCAGCACAGTGTCTTGATAGGTAGGTCTCCTTACTTTTATTTCCCTAGATCATCCTTAGACCCATTCCTTCCTGTGTGGCAAGTTCTATGGTCTAAGTCAGTCCCAACCCTGTTTCTCCCATGGTCCCTATTCAAGTAGTTTGCTAGGTCTCTGTATCTACAGGCACCCATCAGTCCTTTCCTCTTCCAGGTCTGAACACTATCTCCAAAACTTAAGTCTCAATTAACCCTTTCTTTTTTTCCTTTGATCTAGATTTCCTCTCTTTTATATGTGAATTTGGATTTTTTTTCCCTCCCTACTGTTGTACATCAATGAGCGCAATGGATGTCCCTCAGAACAGAGACCAAAATACAGGTTCCTGCTCTCAGCTCTAGTGTCTAGTCAGAACCTGGCAAGGAGCATTCAGAAGAAACAGTCTTTGACCAGGTCCCCTGCCTGCAGCATGTTCAACCCTGCTGTGTCACTGGGATATATATAATCTGGTCAAAAGTATTCATGCACACTTCTAAGAGTCTCCAGAGTCTGAGCTTCCTTGAAGTGAAAGGAAACACTGTGTGTACACAATGTGTAAACCATGGTTTTTCAGCCTTATAATGTGCCTAAGTTTTCACCAGATTGACAAAAGACATGTTCCTGGCCCAAAAGTCTTGCTCTTCTCTAAGGTATGGCGCATTTCCACAAAGAGGTCAGCAGAATTTGTGGTGTGGGCAAACCTCCAAGCTTTTCCCCCAAGTTTCACTTTAAAATATATGAGAAAAGGAATAAATGCATAACATCATGACTAAAAAATTCCCAGTCCATGTGATCCCCCATCTAGCAATATTATAAACAGTTGAAAGCAGTATAAATGACAATTTTCAGGCAAGTAACAAGATGGGCTACCAGCTCAGTATTTAATAAGTTATAATAATAGAAACAACATAGCTGGGGAAGTCAGGATTTCACCTCCAAACTGACATATACCATCTGTTACTACTAGAGAAATACTATGACATCACAAAATAGTAACTTTAAATCCCCATTTGACAAATGAAGCAGTATTCTGAAATTCAGCAGGAGCAAAGGGTACTCAAAGCATCAGTCCGACTGCAAGTTCAAAGCTGTGACACTGAGTTGGAAGCTCCCTTTGTGTGCTATTTTAGTCACTGAAAAATTGCTAAATTTGTCAGCAGAGTTTATACCGTGTGGCACATTGCTAGAATCTCCTGCTATTCTGGTGGACACTGTAAGTTGGCATGCACAGCCTTTTGCTAATATAAAGAATCTTTGGTTTTGCAGAAAAAAACTAAGTCAAAACATATTTAGTACGTAAGTACACATCTAAGCAAGCATGTTCAACTTGGCTATTTTACACTGTTTCTTTGTATTGTTGATTTGAAAATTTGAAAAGAAAAACTTGCAGACATTTTTTCTCCTGTGTTTTCTCAAAGTCTTCTTTAATGGTGATATATTGTCCTTTTCTTAAACCGAATTAAATCAGTGATACACTTCCCACACATCTTGCTGTGGGCTTTGGATCAGGACACAGGCTTCACTAATGGGAGACACCCCATTCAACCTTCAGATTTAATGCTTTGGCAGAAGTACTTGGTGAGAAGCTGTCTGCAGGAAAGTAGTTTTATGAGAATGCTAAAAGGTTGAGTGTGTGCCTCTGTTCTAAAATCAGGCTTACAATATCCGTCTCATAGTGTAACTATAGAGATAGGCTAGAAGATCGTGTTAAAATATTTTAGGCTTTACAGTATGTTCTTTAGACTAAAATGCTGGATATAAACATTAAAAGCCAATAGAAAATATTCCGAGTGGAGATAATTGTAAGCTTTGCCTTTGTGGATTTCCCAAAAATCTTCTGCGTTGCATCAAAATAAGAAAGGAGTGAGAAGGGGGAAATAGCACAGAGTGAGTAGGATGGAGTGACTGAGGACATGCTCCAAGGGCCACTTGAGTCAATGACTCTGTTTACAGGAGGATTTGGTTCATATTCTGAATTTTCCACCCAGAATCTGCACAAAAGACAAAGGGATGATTGTAATACCAACTTGCAGAGAAGAGTCTGCTCAGTGTAATCTCATTTTAGCACATACTGAATAAGGGGAACTTACAGAACTGCTCTATGGCAAGGAGCACATGCCAGTATCCTGTTCACAGCCTGTTCCTGCAACTCACTGGGTCTTTCAGCTTGAATATTTCAAGGAAAGGCTGAAGTATGGTACACACATACAAGCATTTTTACATAAACAGAAAGATTAGCCCAATCTGTACTATTTTTTCCCTCAAATATTTCAGTTTCAGAGCCCTATCTGATCTATTAATTCCAATTTGCAGTGGTTTGGAACCTTGTAACAGTCCTGTTTGGTGCAGCTGAGGATTGACATCTGACCAGACTAGGACTGTTCAGTACAATATCCAAAGGCTGACTTCAGACCTCTTAAAATTCACTCTGTGATACTATACTTTCTTAGCAAACATTAGAAAAAGAGAAGTACTAATCTTTCCACATGCATATAGACATAGTATAAATTTAAGCACATATGCGTTCTCACGCATACACGGAGGAAGAGTGAGAGAGATTAAATGAGGTCCAATTACCTTTTAAACTAATGCCCCTTTACTTCTCTCTGGCACTGTAAAGAGTCCTTAAAAAGGGAAGATACATAATTTACATTAATTTTAAGGCCATCTCAGTACTGATAAGAAGTACAAAGGAGCCTTAGAGAAATAGGATCAGTGCAACAGTCCCCACTGCCACACTTCCTTTTCACATTTTACAGGTATTTGCATTACAAATGAGATGCCTTAATTACAGGTCGAATTGTAAATAAAACATCACTGGAAACATTAAACTGTAGGGAATCAATGGCTGGTATATTGGAACAAGACTTTAAGGGTAGCTTCTGATACAGCCAGACTGTGAGTGAGACTCACACCAAGCCATTGCTTCTTCCACAACAGGGCTCGATGTACTTTGTGCTAAAGCAATTCTCTCCTATTATAAGTCCAGCAGTGCTGCTCTAACATTTTGTCCACTGGTCCACAGTGCAGAGAAGCACAAGCAACTGAAGGAGCACCTTTTACCCACGTACATTGCCTAACATAACAAAATACAATTGTGTTTTGGGGATGCCAGTCTCAAGTCTCAATTCAGAGAAGAAATGGAAAATAATATATATAAAAAAAAGATAACGCAAAAAGCAATTACTACCTCATATATACTTGATTTAATAGAAATGATAGCCTTTTATGTAACATACATGCTTATGATTCCTAACGGAAATGTACGGCTACATCTTGTCACACTGAAGGTTCATCTAGGCAGGCACCCTGTCTCCAGCTGTGAGCTGGCTGCCCAGAGAGGAGCACAAAAGCAGGGTGAGGGTACAGTGAGACTCTCAAAATGCTCCCCCCTACACCTGACCTTGTGGTTCATGGACTTTTTGTACCAAAACTTAACAGCTCCTGATTGATTTTCTTTCCATGAAGAGTAATTTTTGAGCATATGTATACTTTTAGAAACATTACCTCCTGCTCAGAACTTCATTGCATCGTGAGTGAAATGTCTATCTTTGTTTTGAGTCTGCTACTTGCTATTTCCACTTCATGTCCCCTATTTCTTGTACTGGGAGAAATGACAGTGGTTCCCTGCTCACCTTACAAGATACTCTGCTTCTGAAGATTATCCCGCAATAGATCAAGGGAATGTGCTGTATTTAATAGGACACCAGTGACACTATATGTTACAGCAGATATAGTGAGAGTAACAGTGGTTTTCATGATAATCCTATTCTTAGGATCTCACAACTTCAGAGCTGAAACTTGTTTTCTGTATTCTACAATAAAAAGGACATAATCAAGTTTAGATGGGAGCTTACATCAAAGGTAACTAATAAAAACAATGTCTTCTCCTAAGTGACTACTCTTACTCTTTCTGAAGTTAGATTTTTTCCTATACCTGATTGTTTTGATAGAAGGCTGTTAACTTTTGCATGTTTTTTAGCAAGTTAGGATTCATGTATTTTTATGTCTAGCTCATTCTTTTCCAGATTTTTTTTTTACAATTTATAAATGGAGGAATGAGTTACACTTTTTTTCAGACACAAGCCATACCATATACCATATTGTGTTCTACTTGTCTTGAATAAGAAACAGGCTTGAACAGTTAGTCATTTCCAGTGTCTGTCAAGTAGATACAAGTTCAGCAAAATGAGACATTTAAAACTTTAAGGACTGCCATTTACAGCAAGAACTTGCATTTTGTGTGCACTGCTCCCCAGTGACTAGTCATCTGGAATAAATCTGTTTATTAAGGATTTACAGAGCTCTGGAATATACAGCAAGAAGTCTGTGACTGCGTTCATGCTCTTCAAACCCATACAACATACTGAGAATTCAGTATAATTTTAACCTGCATTCTTAAAGTGTGATGAAGGTGTGTGTTTTGTTCTGTTGTCTTTTATTAAGGTCTCACTCACCTTTACTCCTCTTCTACCCTCTACTCTGTCTCTTGTATCTTGATGTCTCTGATAGTGAGACTCCTAGTGGTCTGTTATGGCATTCAGTTCACTTGATTGTCTAAAAGCCTCTGCTCTTACAGAGGATTTTCTTCCTCCATGTGTTTTTCCTCTTGTGGTGTGCTCACTTTCCCTCTCTCATTCTCCCTCCCTTTCTTGTCCCTCCCATTTAAGCTCCACACCTTTCAGAAGACAGTGGGATGGTAAAATATGTATCTGGGAAGCTGTGCCAAGGGCTAAAATATATTTATCCAATCTCTGAGTGCTATATTTAAGAACAGAGGAATGGCATTTCCTGTGGTCTTTTGATTCACAGGCTAAATAGAAACATTACCAGCCTCAGTGATGATACTGATGGCCAATTACCTTGTAACTGCTAATGTGTGCACGATGCTGGCTTTGCTTAATTGATTTATATATAGACAACATTGTATATTTTTCTCCCGAATAAAATGTTACACATTGCTTCTTATTTTCTTTCAGAGTACATCATAAAAATTCGTATTTGGTCTAGAAATCTCCAGAGACCACATTATACACAAGGAGTTCATATACATCTGTGTATAAACATTTCAGTTAACAGTTTTTTACTTTGGAATTATATGTACTAAGGCACACACACACAACATCTGTGTGTAAACATCCTTGATTTCAACCATTTTGTCTGAAAGGTTCTGATTGCAAATTTTATGCAGACACACATAAATACTGCTTTGTTTGGCTAAGGGAAGTACAGAAAAAACCTGCAGTCTTACAGCCTGTGTGTACCTTGAAGTATTCACTCATTCTGTAGATTGCAGCACAGCAAAACCTCATAGGCTTAAATCCAGCAGTCGTGGTATTTTCATTTGTTTTTCATTATTTGTGAATTAGTATCTACCAGCCAAAACTAACATCACTGTATACTGAACGAATACACAGCAAGAAACAAGACCTTCTTTTGGAAAATTTTAGATCTGTCATACTGAATGAAAAACATAGCACTGTACCAGTTACTAAGACAAAATAAACTCTATGCCAGCTGATACCAGGACAAAGTCTAAAGGTGAGATTTTCAAAATTGCCTAATGGACTAAGAGCCCAAATCCTCATTTTAAGCTTCTCCTTTGTTGGAGATTTCTAAAATGCAAAGCAGACAAAAAAAAGCAGCAAAACCCAGGGTAAAGATGAGATTAATATGACAGTTTTACAGGTGAGGAACTGAGGCACAGAATGATAAATGATTTGCAGAGTGTCATTCCCAGAGTTTGAGAATGGCCTTTGATTCTCATGAGTTCCTCCATCCTGCACTACCCACACCACCAACTCCAAGTCAACACAGCCTGTGCCTGGTTTGAACTTCCCTTTAAATTGCCAAGCCATAGACATTCTACTTACATTTTCACTGTTAATATCTGCTTCACTGGGGCAGCCAAAGAGTTCTCGTCTCAGCAAATTCCCATCATATTCCAGGAATGTCAGGTAGAGGTTGCGGAAAAACTCCACATGCTTGTTTTTCACTCGCAGCTTCTTCGGTGAGTTCCAATGAATCACCTCAGAGGGAGAAAAGAGAAGAGACATCCTGCTGTTAGAATACAGATTTGCTTTACTTGCTCTTTTTATGTGTGTCCAGTTTGCTGCCCTCCTTAAACAGGAGAAAAACAACCCACTACCTACACAGACTCTCTTTTGTCTTTTTATAAGCAAGGCTTTGCCATGTCTTTCACAAGTAACTGCATACTCCAGAGGTGATGTCCTTTGAAACTCTTCCATGGTATCACCTGCACATTTGAGTGAAGGTGCTGCTCTAGTTTGTGAAGCAGCACCTCATAAATGCTTCCACAACTCTAATCACAGAGCTGATAGGTCATGGACTCTGCTGAAAAACACAGAAGGATGAGTGACACAGGGATGTAGGTATTAAACATCAGTCTCAGATTTCCACATGACTGTTTCTGCTAATGAAATTGATCCTCTGTTTCAGGCCAGACAGACTCTCCTCTGGTTAGTTATTGAGAAGAAAGAGCTTGAAATTAATTCCTATATCCATTTAAATAGTTCAAAAAGGACTGCATTCCTTTTTGCCATTGCTTCATTTAAACAAGGCTGATATCTGTTGCTTTAACACAACACAGCAAAGCAGTACAACACTTCACTCTTTGAATTCCAATTTCTAGCAGGTATTTATCCTCTCCTAATGGGAGATGACTCTTGCACTGGCCTAGATTTAAACTGCAATGCTGACATAAAGGGCCTGATCCTCATTTACATGGAGGCACCTTTGCACTGCTGCCAGTGTGAACGAGAATGGGGCCCTAAGGAAAAACTAAGAGGGAGCCAGAAGGGGCTTGCAGGAATGATCTCATTTTATAGAGGCTATATTTTAGACATAAGGAAAAAAAATCACCAAATACTTAGTATTCAGTTTTATTCCTGTGACTTCCAAAGAGATTAAAAAAAAGTCTCTCTTGGGAGTATTTCCAAGCTAGGAGTTCTGGAGGTCCTCTGAATCCATTAAGTTAATTGCGTGAAGGCACTGTGTCACACACAGCCCCAGAACTGCAGTGCCAGCTGCCGAGCTGGTCAGCTCTGCTCTGAACATCACAGCTGTGGGAGGGAACACACAGAGCTGAAGCACAGCACGTAGAACAGAAGCAGCCCAGAGAAGATAAATGCCCTTGGAGTCAGCAACACAACTCCACAGGAACAGAGAGCTCTCTAAAATCATGGTATTTGTTGCCCAGTGAGTGAACAGGAGGAGCAAAGAGCAGGATGCAGCCTGAATTCTTCCTGTAGTAACTTCAGCAAAAAGCATAGTCACTCCACTGAGTATTTACACTGCCATTAAAGTAATGGCACTCTTTTCTACATACTCAACACCAATGAAAGTTATTTCCTGATAAGAAAAGCTTTATCCCTTCGTGTGATTTCACTGCTGAGGCTACTAGGATGTCAGAAAACATACATGCAGTTTAAAAAAAAGCAACTGCAGGGAAAAAAGATAATTTCAGAAATTGGCAAATTGCTTTCTCTTGTATAGGAACACTTTAAATCAAGATTACGATGTATCTATATGGTGTCTAAATTTGGGGAATTATTTGGACAAAAATACTTGGTGTAGATATTTGTCCTTGGTAATGCTATGTTCTTCTCTGGCTTTACATTTGCCCATATGTTCAGAAGTGTGGCACAACTGTGCAGTAACATGTTGCTTCAAAGCGTGGTGAAAATACAGAATGCCACAGAAATGAAAGGAGCTTTAGGTTGGTAAGGGCATAAACTTAAGACGACAGATTTTCTCCTCTGAAAAATGGATCTTCAAAATCTCCTTTCTTCATCCATTGTATTTAACTGCAGCAAAATGCTTGAAAAAAACATAAATCTCAATGATTGAATCCTGCCTCAAGGAAATGGGTACACATCACAGAAGCACAGGGCTGAAGGAACCTGAAGGACTGTTTAACAGGTTTACGGGGTACCAGTGTGGATTTTTACTGGCAGGCACAGAATGGAAACTGTCTGCTGGCAACACACTTATTTAAGAGTGGATCAAAGAAAGCTAAGAAGCTGGCAAATGGGACAAAAAATACTTGTTAAAAAAATCTTCTGTGAGCTCTCCATATTGCTCCTACACTTCATGTGAGCTTCTTCTTGGATGTCTTCAAAAGCATCCTAATGCTGCTGAGCACTCTGACCATGCAGAGACCTGGGAACCATGAGCACAGATACGGCTAATGATCAGTAACTCTTACAGGACAGGCTCCATGGTGCTGCAGGAATTTTCCATCAACATACACTGTGTCACATCACAGCCATGGATTTGTTGATGCCTCTACCCAGTTGTGTGGGAGATGATTTCAAACCCAGACAACTGCAGTTGTCAGGGCAGAGGCTCTTTGCTGCCGTGCTTCAAAATCTGTTGTGTGTAGAAGCTGGTAAGTGTCAAGGGCTTAGCTAGTGGTTCAGGTCTGATCAGATTTGAAACGTGTCAGGATGTTGCATGTATAGTGATGTCAGGGGAAGCTGGAGTGAACTGTAGAAAGCTGAATGGAGCTGATGACTATCCAAAAAAGCTGATTTTTTAATCAAGAAAGACAGCACATGCCAATGCATGCTAAAGATGATGTGCTAAAGAACATCAAGGAACTATGACACCATCTGGATGACCTGAGGGGGTAAACCCACAAAACAGGTCTACCAAAAAAGCAGGTTGCTTTTCAAATGTAGCACAATTAGATAAATACTATGTGAGATATAAAGCATAAAAAAGAACAGCAGGTTACAAAAAGCAACAAGGCTCTTAAGCATTGATTCACAACACTACATCCAAAGACCGTATTATTTTTATGCTGTCAGCCCACAAACTCACTTCCAGTTCTGACTGTTTGATATGGTCTATTGCACCACCAGCTACAGTGGAAATTGTGCAGGCCAAGACATTCTTGTATGGTCTATCATGGGCATCAGTGAGGTACATTATGGCCCCTGCATTAGAAACTTTATTGTGTGCAACAGTAAATTGATTGGAGAAAAAAAAATCAGTTGGCAAAAGACCATAGGGAAATCAGAAGGAAAAAAAAGTCATTTATTTGCAGACTGAGCAAGTATTATCTCCACTCTAAAAAGAGAAAGTGAATCTAGAAACTAAAAATCTCATTACTAAAACATTCCTTTTCCAAGGCTGAATAGCACCGTAATACTGCATTTATTTCTTCTTCTACTTTCCCTCCTAGTTTCTAAGCTATTCCAAAGCTCTGTTGGCTTACAGAGGAAACTGCAGCTAGAAATATAAAATTCCAGTGCCACTAGCTGGATAGACACCTCAGGAAAAATGCTAGCTTTCAGGCTGACCTACAGATCCCTCCCACTCTTGATCACAGTCTCCTGAGAATGAAGAAAAAATACACTTCCTTAATCTTCATTTAGCAATTTAAGTTCTGAAAGATCAGAATTTAAAATTCCACATCTATTTAACACTTGGTTAGTTGTCATTAAACAACTTGGCACTATCTACATTTCTGTTAATACCACCCTAGTTATTCAGCAACCGTTACCACTCACTGATTACACACAGCCATCCTCCTGGAACACTTCCATACGCTTGTGGCATTGTGAAACAGCCTAACTGCACCAATAGTTCCCATTTATTCACCAGGTTCAGACCCAAAGCACTCAAAACTTGACACAGTTGGAGTCTCATGGACTAGCAATGGGATCTGAGATGGAAGGCAAGAGAGGATATTTTATGCTGGTGGAGTCTGGGAGGGTTCTAAGGTCAGTTATCTAAACAGAAATACACTGAAAACAAAAATCTTAAACCTCCTCATGTTACCATCTGCATTGTCCTCTCTGGGGAGATTAAATATTTCAAACCTCATGTTCACATCACTAAATGATAAGTGAATACAACATCACAAACACTTGAATACAACATTATTTCCATAGGTACTTTTTCTTTCCCCTGAAGCATTTTCTCTCTCTAAAAGAAGTATTTGGCCAAATGTTTCCCTAAACACAATCTCTTCCACTTTGTTACCCAAAGACACACATTGGTAATTTCTCACTCTGCTTCAGCCCTTACGAAGTCAGAGCACACAGGATATCCTGTATAAGTATATACCTACTTTCCAGCCTGAAGGGTAAGAAATAAGAATAAATTAAGCTTAAATTTAAGCCTAAAGAAGTTTAATTTTTCAAAGCATTGAATAGATATCCTTAATTAAGCCCATGAGTACTTCACAATTTAAGTAAATAAATGCTATTTCGTAAACAGGGAGCTTGCCTGCTTAAAAGCTAGATTCCTCGCTTAGGCAACCAGACACTTGCCACTGAAATCAACAGGGGTTAAACATTCAGCAAGCCTGCACAGTAAAGCCACCCATATATGTCACTTTAATGCCATCTCTGTGGGCTTTTTTTTCAGGCACACATTATTGAGACGTTTAAATATGCCCCAAATCACACTGGAAACACACACCACATGTGTAACTTAGGCCTTGGGATGTCTGGAAACTTTATTTTTAAACTGTGCTTTATCAGAAATGAATGGTTTAATAAAAGAACCAATTTCCTCAGAAAGGTTCGTATTCTTCATAAAAAAGTTATCAGGGAGGTTTCAAAGCGATATTTCTGAACTGCATGAGTGGAAGAGACTCAGGTTGGAGTAGCCAGCAACCCAGAGCTCCAGGCACTGCTTTTTGGATGTGGGATTAAAATCCCTGCCCTGACTGATTTGGTGTCCATGGTCTCAGGGATTACTTTACTCCCCAACTTACTGCCACTGATGTACAGCAGTAACCTGATAGACTGTCCCTGCCTTGTACTTTTCAAAGTTCTCAATTTGTCCTCAAAAGAATTCTTCAACCTCTTTTCTTTCCACTCCTGTACCAATATTTAATGAGGCCTCTTGCCTGCAAGAACACCCCTAATAAAACCATGATGCTCTTTGTTTGGCAAGGTAGAAGCACCTTACTGATTCTGATGCTTATCTAAAGGAGGGATATGTTGAACTCTCTCGAGCCCTTATTCCTCTCAGTGGAGGCATTAAAAGGTGCAAGGCTGCAGCATGCCAGAAACGCTGCAGATCAGTGCTGAAGTGCTTGGACACCATGAGGTGGCTCAGGGGCTGGAAGACAATGTGGTGCAATAGGTCATGCTTGAGGCAGATCTCAAATGATGTATTACAGTTACAGACAAGAAATGTTTAAACTTTTGTAAGCAATATCACAAAGTCATCCTGGTGTGGAGGACATTTCCAGGGAGGACACAGTGAATCACACAACACAATTTCCCAATGGGAAATTTATGAGGTTCATTATTTATCTATCTGCTGACTTAGTATCAGCTCTAGCCAAAACCAATTTGAAAAGCTGTCAATAGGTTTTAAAGCATTTTCCTATGTTGGACTGTGTGCATGTTGGGGGTGGAGGGGGCTAGAATCTAATAATTTGATATGTTCCCATTAAAGAGTTCAATGTGTGATTTTTGTGATTGTGAATTAACAGATTTGCTGTGTAAATAACATCTGTATCCTTGACAACCAGACTTCATGGCTGACTCATTCAATGAGGTCATGATTCATTGTCAGAAGCATCACAATTCATTACCTTCTTTCATAGGATTTTTCCTGCCATTTGGTTTGTGCCAAATCATAGTAACTGAGATTTCCTTACAGATGAGAACAAACTACTAAACAAAAGATAAGCAAATGCAGGGCCTAGCCCAGCAAAAGCAACACATCAATGAACATCAGTTCCAGGCAGATTCCCCCCAGGCTCTAAAGCCCACCCAGCAAGGCACGGTCCACAGCACACATGTTTGTCTATGGACAGTGGGTACTACTGGGCACTGTGTGAGATGAGATAAGCAAGATAGACAGTGGATGCCTACACAGAATGACTATTAGCACTTCCACATCATTTGGTCAGTCTTCAATAGCAATTCCTGAGTGTCTTTCCAAGGTGTAACAAATGCCACGCAGAAATAAACATCTCTGGCTTTAGAGACTGCAGTTGACTCAGTAGAAAGAATTAAAGAGCATCTCTTTCCTCTTAGCCCACTCCTTGTTTTCTATTAAAATTGATCATTTCCAGACATTCTTGACTGATCTAAGCATCCTTAATACAGGTGCCTTTGGGATGAGGAAAGGAAAATTTCTGTAAGTGTAATTTTTACCTAAGTTTTGGTTCCATACTCGACAGATAGCAGAACAAAGCCCATAGATTTCAGTCTAATTGTGCAGTGTGGCTTCTAGCATTATAGAGTATGACACAGGAGCTACGTAAGCATTTAGATGAATAAAAATAATAAAGTAGTATTATTCTGATCTTATTTTAGATAGATACAAAATTAGTGGTCACTAACAATGCAGGACTTGGTTATCAATATTTCTACTGTTAAATCTTTTCTGAAAGAATCTCATATAGAAGTCCTTTCGAATTTGTAGATGTTGCTCAGCTGCAGCAACGATGTAGAGTTCAGCAGTAGTCAAACATTTG
Organism: Sakesphorus luctuosus; assembly: GCA_013396695.1. Classification (NCBI taxonomy): domain Eukaryota; kingdom Metazoa; phylum Chordata; class Aves; order Passeriformes; family Thamnophilidae; genus Sakesphorus; species Sakesphorus luctuosus. The sequence goes on from VWZD01011010.1 coordinate 83,825, forward strand.
ATTTTCTCTAACGTAAGACAGTACCAAAAAAAAAATCAGTAAAATGGATAGAGATGCAACTTAATGAGGATTAAAATGAGAAAAAAGTTATGTGTCCTCTTCAGGCAACATGAAATATTCAGCTGTTCCCTAAGCCTGCAAAAGGTGCGCAGGCAAACATCTTATGTTTGCATGAATGTGCAAAGCAGCAAAGAAGTGTCTAGTCACACCGACAAACACAGCCCCCACTCCCTGAACAGCAGTCAGGCCTGGGCATCCAAGTTCACTTGACACAATGGGTTGTGTAAGAGATGACAAATCCTCAGCTCCCATGGACTTTGGGACCGGATGCAATAGAAACAATGCCTTTCGAATCTGACAGTATGAATGCACTCTGATTTGGCTGAGGAATACTTGACTGGGCCAGCTCTAACTCAGAATTTAAATCCCTCCACACATTTCTTTATGTTTTACACTATCCTTCTTGATTCCCCAGCACAAACTTCACAATCTGTCTTTCTCTCCCTCTTACCCTGGAGGTTTCTTTTACCTCGTTTCTTATTCCAGTCTTACCATGAAATACAGAATGTGCCAAATATGCTGTGTCATACCATTTATACTAAATGTCATGGAAGTGACTAACCTTGGTGATTTTAAGAGTATTTTCTAACTTGGGCTAATGACATTAGTTGATTTTTTTGGGGGGGGGAGGGGGGAGTCAAGTACCAAACCAGTCAGTTTCTTTACAGAACTAGAATTTTGATGATTTTTATAATGCAAATTCACAACTTTAATTGGTCTATGCTTTTTTATTTTTTAGACTGTATGAAGAATTTTAGAGTGCTGCCTGAGGGCAAGTTCTTTAACTGCTCAATATGGGAAGAGCTTTATTGAAACCATGGTGCTTATGTGCACTAGATAAGGCTCTGGACTCTCTTTCAAAGCAAAGAATTTCAGCCCCAATTTAATATTTAGGGGATAATTTTACCAATGTAAGTTCAGTTCAGTTAGGGAAATTGCTTATATGTCTGCACTCCTTGTTGAGTTAAACACCTCAAATCAGAATATCAGTGGAGAATATTGCACATCTTAGACTTCACTGCCTGTGCTGTAATGGAACTGACAGTGTGACACAATATACAGCAATAAACACCCAAACCTAAATTATACTTGTAAACATAAATTTGTTGATCGATTATAAAAAAGGATATCATTTATTCTGAAGATGCTTCTATCAAATGCTTGCTTGAAGGTGTTACATATATGCTAGATGTCCCACACCTGAAGCAGATGAGTTAATGCAGTCACTGAAGTCTAGAGAGTGATTTGCCTGATTAGTCATCTGTTGCCTATTTTGAGGTGAGCTTCACCAGTCTCTAAAAACACTCACGGTGATCCTAGTTTGACTGTCTAAATACAGATGTACAGCGACATTAAAAGCACTTTATGGTTATCCTGCCTGCACATCAGCTGCCTTGCCAGAAGGGTATCCACTCCTGTAGATCTGTGTTTTAGCTGCCAGTCCTACATGAGTATCAGAGAACACCTATGGTGACTCAAACCATGTTTAGAACCAACCCCATGATCCTCAGTTATTACTTTCAAAATCTTTCTCTCATGTAAATGTATGTGTCTTAACCTTGTGTTGAGCACAATCTGACTGTCTCAGTGGATTATATAAACTGTTCTCAGTCTCTCACAAAAAAATACTGTGATCTTACAGGTAGAAGGCATATTTTTCTGAAGTTCATCTTTTAGGAAACATTTTCCCTGCTGCTACACCTTTCTGTTTGTTTCAGGCCTTGCAATGGCTGTTATACATGATTCTCAGCATGAACACAGAACTAAAATCTCTACTAGTACTTTGTTACAAGGCATAAAGCCACGAAGTTTTTAAGTGCCTTGTTGATCCTGCCCTAAACAAATATCATTAACCACTTAGTGATCAGTGTACTGAAAAGTATCCTGACTTAATCTTAAAAGCTATCTTCTATATATCACACCTGAATAGTCAGTTGTGAACACTTTATGCATGAAATTCAAGCAATGCTGGCCAGTTTTGACAGGTCAGTTAACCAGTGTACTAGAACTTCTGACTCTTGGAAGCACAGCTTTTGAAATCAGTGCGTTGAGAGTGATTGATTTTCTATATTCATCCAGTATCTGGTGTTCATATTGAACATTCCTGCTGTTATTCCACAAATTGCTACAAGGGAAAACTTGGTTAGATTTAGGAGATATATTGTACCACGAGGGTGGTCAAAGTCTGGGACACGGGGCCAGGGAACTTGTGGAATCTCAGTGTTTGGAGAGTTGACACTCAACTGCACAAGGCACTAAGCAACCCTGGATAAGTTGGTCCTGCTCTGAGTGGGGTTTGGATGGTCTCCAGACATTCCTTGCAATCTCTTCCACAGTTTTGTGTTTTTCTTTATTTCCTTTTGTTTTTTAAATCTCATTTACCAAAGCATTCTCCAAACATAAATTAAGTATGTGAATTTCAACAGAATTTTAAATTGAATCACCAAAACCTACCTATTATTTACTATGTTCCGAAGTTACATGTCTGCTCTGACGGAATCTATTGCTGCATAGTCTTATTCTACACCTGAAAGAAGCTCAATCAAGCTTCAAGTCTGAACTCCCTGCATGCTACATTTGAATCCGGGCTTTCAAAATGACCACAGCACAACTGATGTTCATTTACATGGATCCGTTGAAATCCATCCTGCTTTTATATTCTACTTGTTAATAGAGAAAAATGTGCTATTAAACTGACACTATGGCTTAATTTTATTAAATTAATTGGTTTCTACTCAGCCTTTTTTTTTTCAGGGCAAATCCTGGAGAAATGAGTGTCAACAAGACTGGGTTAAATGTATGCAAAGGCTAAACATGAAATGAGCAAGGTCTTTACATTTCTGCTAATGTATTTCTAGCCAGGGTCCATGCAACCCTCTCTGTGAATTTTACTCTATTGAATGATGTTGACTTAAGAGTTTCAAACCTGACCAATACAAAAAAAAAGGGTTTGTATTCTTTGTCTAGGAAGAGCTAAGAACAGGAATAGGAAGAGCAACAGGGACTTAGCAGTAAGGTGCACTGGCATAGGTGACAGATATGGAACGTAAGAAGGTGAAGCACTTTAACACCTTGCCAAACTCCAAAGCAGCATCCATCTTTGACTTTTCTAATAGTCAAAATGCATGGAGTCACATTTCCTTCCCATTTGGGTGTCCCTGTGAACTGTATGCGGTCATACATAGGATGTCCCCCCTAGATAAGGCATTTCACTGTTCTTAGACAGTGGAGTTCTGAATTCTGTGCCCCAAATGATACCACCCAACCAACCTCCTGTGAAACATACCTTCAGGTCAGACACATCTCTGTAGCACTGCTCCGAACGAGTGTGATCAGAAAGCTGCACATTCCAGAAACACGGGAGCTGGTAGACAAGGAAGGGATTTTGTTTGATGACTGCATTGAAGATATCCTAGCAAAAGAAAAAAAAAAAACAAAGGAACAGTTGGGTATGTATGTTTCCACACTGAGGTGATCTCAACACCTCCCTGAGCTGACTTTCTTTCTCCCCCTCACAGGTAGAAATCCAAATGGTGATGCCAGGTGAAGTTTGCAAACCTTGCTTTGTAATTCTGTTTCCAGGGAGGGTGCTATTAATCTAAGGGATGATATGTTTCTCTGGATAAGAGAAACAGGCTGTCTTCACACTCAGAGCTAAGGGATTCTAGAAAAATTTTCAAACATTTCTATTGTACTGCTGGCATGAGGTTCCTCTTCTAGTCATCAGGGAGAGTAACAGGCAGTAAATGCCAAAGTACCTGGCGGTACTAAATACTGCATCACTGCTTTTCAGTAAAGGGGATGAATGTGATCCTGGCAGATACACTGCTTCAAGGTGAACTACTAGGTGGGATTCCAGTTAGCACTTTATTGTTGCAACAAGTGCTCTAGGTATTTCACGGAAAAACATGTAGGACAGATCTGCAGAACAGCCTACACCATGAGGACTGAAAGCCATTTGAGAAGGAAGGTACAAGAACAGTCTGTGGTTAAAGCATTATGGTAAGACATAAACAACCTTTCTCCACTCTACAAAATTCTGCCCCATGCAAGGGGGCAGCAACTCAGGACATGACTGAAAACACAGTGAAGCTGTAAGAATCATTTTAATGTACTCCAGTAGCTTTTGGATCAATGAGCAGAGATGCTGTACAAAGTGCACATGTCTATGTGTACAGTAAGCAGCATGCTTCCTTTGTGGTGACCAGTCATAAGCCAGTTGTAGCTCAGAAGCAGAAGAAACATCTAAATAAGATGCTGTTTTGAGTTAAAACTTGCTCAAGCTGTTGAGCAAGAATTACTGGGTCATGTCTAGTACTACATTAACAGGGTCTCTGTGTTTAAACAAAGAGCTGTCAGGAAGCACAATTTGGGTAACTACACATTTCTGTGTATAGGCACACCTTTTCTTCTCTTGGCCTCAGTTTCCCATCTGTGGCAGAGAGACATCAGCAATTTTGTGTTGTGGCAAGGAGTACATTCAAAGACATGTGTGACTCATCTGACAGAAACAATAAAGAAATGTCTGGAGATGCTTAAAACTAAATTCTGATTAGACAATAACCAGTGGGAAAAGACAGTATATTTGGACTTTTGCATCTGGAGAGTTCTGTGTTAAAGAAGGAAGAAGAGAAAATTAAATCATGAAAATGCTATTTGTCTCTCTTATGAATCATCTGAGCAGAGATGGTGAAAATAACAGTGTAGTAGGAGAAGCCCTGTGAGGAAATCTCCTTTCCTCTCTTTCACATTTGCCTCAGAATGATTCAAAAAATTGTGGCTACAGGCATAACATCTTTCCCCTGCCTTTTACCACATCTCATCCCCTCTCCTTTTCTTTCCTTCCTCAATCCACGGGCTAGTGGTTACACCACACTCCTGCAATGTCCTACTCACCTGGTCAGCCAGTGAAGTGGATAACATGCTCATTAACTCCCGCTCTGCTGTGAGTCTCCACATCTGCTCCCATTTCATCTTCCGTAACTTATCAAGAAGCAGCAAGATAACCCCTGAAAGAAAACACAGGGCAGAGAAAAAGAGAACACATGTCACATGCCAGTTAAGGCCCATCCTGCCTATGTGCTGATTCAACAGTCAAAACAACTGAGCAGAGATGTATCAGTGGAAATTACAGTCCTTACCCTGTGCACACACAGGAGGTTGACTAAAAAAACCTTCGGGTTTCAAGATGCCATCAAGATAAAATTTTGCAGAGCTCCTGAGGTTGCAGAGAGGAAATACAAAGATGGCAACTGCTAGGTTATACAGGTTTGCACGAAGGCTAAAGTAGCCAAAGGGGAGTGAAACCGGAAAGAAGAGAATCAAGACAGGGATGTTGTATTTTCAGTAGTCTCCTTAATTGATAAAGCCTGACTTCATTATGACATGATTAGTATTGAGATTATGCCTTACAAAATGTACCCATACAGGTGATTCAAAAGATGGAAGTTAACTCCATCCAAAGGTCATTGTAATTCCCAAGAGAATTAGACAATGTCCTACAAGAAAGAAAGAACCTCTTAACACTCAGAAGTGACCCTCCCCACTCCTTATTCTGAAAAGATACAGGCTACAAGAGGGTAATCTATCCAGTCACTGTCTAGTAGGGACAGGGTAGAAACAATCCTGACTTATGTAGTATGACTCCATTTCTGCCACCTTCACACGGAATAGAGATCTGCTTCTTCCAAAATCCCACTGTTTAAATGAATTTCTATCTGACCTAAAATCAAGATTACGCTGAGACAAAGGGAATTTTGCCACCAATATAAAACATTTTAGTCAACGTGTGTGGGATGAAATCTGGCCCTTAGTACTTACTGCATATACATATACTAAAAAGATGAAACCGCAGGCTTTACTCCACCCAGTTAATCACCTGACACATCTGATTGCAATCCTTGAAACTTTTCTGAGGAATCATCAACATTGGTTAAAACCCAGCCTTTGAGAGGGCCTGCCATTAAGGCAGCAAGTGTTCAGACAGCAGGACCCTCTGATCAGAAAGTTACACTGCAAGTGGGAAAAGGGGAACCTCCACATGCATTGTTATTCCTTGGTTGCTTTTTGTCTGGCCAAAACCCCTAGTGTGCAAGAGAAAACATCAGAAGCAATGAAGCTGGATTGAAAGATCAGCAAAACCCTTGCTACAGTGTCTCAGAAAAACTTGCTTGAAAAATTAATTCAGGAAGACTTAGATAAGAGTGCTGTCATGGGGAATGAATGCAAACTGAAGGACCACAGAGGAACGGCACCGATAAACAGCAGCCTCGCAGGCTGACAGAAACTACCCAGTAAGAGCAATGATGGGTTCTGTGTTATTTCACATCTTCGTTAGTGGAAGAGGGAAGTAAACAGAACAGTAATGACATCTGCAAATGACATTTAACAAGAGGTCTTCCAAAAAAATATCATGGCAACTGTAGAGAAACATAGCAGATACACAGAAGAATATGAAATGACAAAAAGCAGGCACTGGGAAAAGCTGCCTCAGGGAGTCCAAGATGATAAAACTAAAAGTAATGAGAAAAAGAAAGAAAATGTAGTCTGAAAGCTTAAGAAAAATTCTCCCCAAACTGTTAGGGCGAAATAAGCTAAAAATGGCAAATAAAATACTTTACTTCACAAGGCTTTACAAATCAGACTACACAAAAATTAGAAAAGATACCTGCAACAGTTCTGCACTGGTTGGGAGAGAGCAAAGGTGGTTCCAGTTCATTCCTATCTTTAGTTTCTATGACATGGAAAATTTCTTTCTAGTAAAATCTGGCACTGTCATGAATAAAAAGAAAATCTCTTCTGGCAGTGAATTTTGTGGCCCTTTTTAGTTCTGTTTTCCATTTCAGTCCATCTGGTTCCCAAGGATGTTGGAACCTATACTGGAGGAATCCCCTTTCATCTTCAGTCAACCTTTCTGCTTCCAGCTGTTGGATTAGAAAGGGAAGTATTGTCACAACATGCTACAATTTATTTATGCCAGTGTGTTTGTCTTCTCTCCAGCACAACAGAAGCCTATTTGGAGCATGTAGTGTGAGTGCATTAGCTTCTAAGAGAGCTATTATGCATTGTCTGAAATTCCAGATCAATGTGAAGCTGGTTCTTGTGCTGCAGCAATAAACTGGGTGGGAGATCTCCTCTCTGGCAGAGGATTTTTCCAGCTGGCAGGAACTGTCAGCTTTGTAGTGAAATGTAACAGAGAAGGTTTTTCATTAAGAAAAACAAAAAATAATGGTAAGATTCAGTTAATTGTAATAGAATCATTTTTATAATTTATAGACAATAAAACAATTTTTCTTAATTTCTCTAAGCCTCCAGTCTGAGGAGAAAAAGGGGAAATGTTTTAATATATGCAATACAGTTAGATTTTTTTTTGCCTTCCACTCTATTGCTAGCAGCAGATTATAGCATCACAGCTAACGAGATTATGCTGTCCTGAGGGGCTATCATGGTAGCAGCTGAGAATAAAAGAGGCAGATGGGATGGAAAAACTGGAATATACGTGAGAAAGGATGTACTAAATTATGATGCAATCAGGGCTATTGAAAATATTTACAAGGTTTTAATGCTCCACCGTCAAAATTAATTTCAACATGATTTCTATTTTAATTCACCTACAGGCTTGGGTTTAACACCTTTGTATAGTCTCTGTTTAGGGTTTTAATTTAAAAATAACTACTGGAGAATATTTATAGCAAGTTTAAATATTTACTCACTAGTATTAGTGAGACTAAGAGATTTCTACTAAGAGGAGAATTCAATACTATTCACCTAGTTAGTGTTATTTAGTGCAAAAGCAAAGCAAAAGCACGTGTTTTGGAAACTTTAAAATAGTTCATACAATACGGTGGCAAAAATTATGGTTTTTTTCAGAGCAGTGAACTTCAGGTTTACTTCCATATTGTGGTGCTGCCAATGCAAAGATGAGAAATGAACTAACTCCAATCTGCACAATTAATTTGCAGTCAAATGTTTGAAATAACGAAAGGGAAATATTTGCCTCAGGAGTCCCTTCCCCCAGAGTCAAATCGACTGAAATCTCAGACTAAATTCAAGATGACATATAGCTGAATGTAAGGGGAAAAGGGACTTACTCTCATCTGCTGTGCTTGGGGAGGAAGAGACTGGAGACAAAAAGAGAAATCAAAGGAATATTGTATTAACATCTGGCCCCAGGCAGCGGGACTTCCAATCTTTAGCGAAGTGCAGCACCTTCCTGCCCTGACCTACCTGAGAAAAACAAAGGGGAAGCTTGGCAGCAAATAAACAAAAAGAGAAAAGTAGCAACCCAAACATCTCATGAGTATTAAATGAATTATGATCAGCCACAAAACATCCTATTTTCTTTGTCCCGAAGAAATACTTCAGGCATATCCAGAGCCGCAAATATCTCAAAGACCTCTTAGAAATAGAGTGCTTTATTACTAAATCTGTAGAACACATCCTCGTCTAGTTTTCACTTGAGTGGCATTTCTCTCCCACAGCTTGATGAGATTTTGCTTGAACTACCAAAATCTGACAGTTTCTGAATTGCTCAAACAGACAAACAAACAAGAAAGCAAACAAAGGAATCAGTTTCTCAAAAACGTGATTTGAGGACATAGACTAAAAACACAGCTCCAAAAGCAAAACAAAAGAACTCCCCAAGGAAATAAAAACCCGCAGTTTTGTAAATATATTGGAAAAAACTGGGCAAAAAATCTGAATTAACATATTTCAACTAAAATATTCCAGTTGAGAAACATGGCAATTTTTGGGGGGGTACATTTTAAAACTCAACTTACTCTAAAATAATTTTCACCTCAAAATTGATGCAAATTAAAAATCTTATTGAAAATGGCTACAAGACCTGAAAGGGAAAATAAACGTATCATTCTGGGTCTAACCAAACTCTGTGAGTCCATGAATTTTTTGTACTTTTCCCATTTTTTGATTCAATCTAAAAGAATTCTTTTGCCTTTCCAATGTTTTCACTAAGCAATGGTTTCACCTGATGCTTCAAGCCATCACAAAAAAATAATCTGGTTTGGCTTTTTCTGTTTCGTTTTTGTTAAACTGCTCCAAACCAAAATATTTAATTTCATTTTTTTGAAGAGTACATTGAAAGTTTGCAGAAAATCAGCAATTTCCCCAGGGGATGTTACCAAGCATCCCCAACTCTTGCTTCAGGAACACAGACTAAGGCTTTTCCTGAAATTCAGAGAGGCAGTAAGTTATAAACAATGTTTTAAGACAGAACAGAATCGCTTACAGAACTTAAAGTGAAACTGGACAAGCTTTCAAACTCAATCAATTTATTACAATAGGCCTCTTAAGGTGGCTGAAAAAATACTCAGTGCTGTGGGGAAAGAAAATGTAACTACTAAGAGATAATTTTCTGTCAGCACTATCTTGCCTGTTCCTTTTGGGTGGAATAGGATGCTTTTGTGAGCTGTTGAGGCAATGCCATTTCTGTTAGCAGTATCTCAAAGCCTGTGCTTGTCAGGTTTTTAAAAATCCTTCTTGGAATTAAGCCTGCAACAGTGAACCATCTAGACAAATAGCAAGTAGATACCACTACAACATCTGAAAAAGTCAGGCAAGACACTCTTCAAAATATATCATAAAGCAATAGTGAGTTTTAAAAAAATGACTGGGATTTTGCAATAGCTAAGCAGCAGATCAAGCAGCATAAACCAAAACACTGAGTCCTAGATGTTGTAAGAAATAATGTTAAACAGGGATGACATTGTGGAGATTTGCTGCAATAACTAACTGGCATAGAGATTTAAGACAGTGACCTACAATGTTTTGTGGAATAGATTTGGCACTAAAAATCTGAGTTCAGTTTTAGGTGCTGTGGAAGGGCATTATAGCTCTGCTGTTCCAGGAGAAGCTCCATGATAGTGTTGACCGCTTAGAACTCTAGCAAATACTTCTGCATCTTCTTTAAAATCTGATTTATTGTACCTGAAAACAATGGAAATAGTCACAGTGTGTATTGCTAGGAATGTGGCTATGCCTTTGTTGGATCAAGGCCCCAGTGATCAGTTTTGTTAAGGACTGCCTTTGGAATCCACTGAGCCACAGCTCCACACCAGTGACTGTGGCTACTGCTCTCCATCCAGAGTATCAAGACCAAATAGAAAAACAGAAGTATATGGTTGTTGGGGATTAAAAAATTAAATTAAAGTTATAATTCTACAAAAAGCCACTGCACACATTTTAAAATCTTCATTTGAAGTCTTTGTGTGGGTGAAATTCACTGCATTTATTTCACTTGATTTATAAACCATTATTTAACTGTTGCTCACAATGTGACTAGCCGTATCATTAGTGTAATAAAACCATAACTTATGTCTACAGCTTTTAAAATTATACGACCAAAGGACTGTCATTCTAGCACATTTTTTGGAGCATCTTGAAACATTATTTAACTATGAACTTACATGCATCAGCCTTTTTATTTAAAAAACTTTTTCACAGTGTCAAGAAACCCAAACTAATAAAAATTTGCAGGGATGCACAATGTACTAATGAAGAATAAATGATGATTCCACATTTGAACTTTTCTTTAAGAAAACCAGACAGGGCTGAGAAGCTGTTTTGAAACAGAAAGTGTGTGTTCCTCCAGGCATGATGACAGGATGCAACAGCCCTCATTTTCTCTGCACATGTATTAAAAGTGAAGCTGTCATAGAGTGCATTTTGAAATGCAGTGCAGTCACCCTGTTGGGAGGCTGGTTCCTCCTGAAGCATTATAGACATTCTGTTTACACTTCCTGATGACCATTTAATGAAATGGAATACTTTTATTTTCTTTATTCTCCTCTTCCAAAGTCTGCTGTTTCTCCTTAGGCAGAGTTAAGACGAATGATATACTCAAGCACGATTCCATCTTTTTATCACAGAGCTGCTGACTGTAGCTCAGAATTTCCTAGTTTTCCAACTTTTTTTTTACTGTTCTGATGTTTTTCTTCCTGAGCAATTTGGAAAAAGATACACATGCTTTTTATCTTCCCCTTAATGACTTCCATTTTGGGGGAAATTTTTTCAACTTTCTTAAAGCCCTGAAGCTGCTACAGAAGAATTTTCTGGATTCTGGAGTCTATAAGGTCTACAGGAGAAGAATGATGAGCCATAACACTTCTAGAAAGTCTGTGGAGGAAAACCTCTGCTACTTAAAGACCATCCTGTTAAGTAATGCTCTCCCTTCCTATCCTCCACAGTCTTGTGAAGTAACAGTGCCACAGGCCATTCAGAGGTCAGCAAAGAAAATCCATCTCTAGACCTGAAGAAATCGGTCCTTTCTTACACAGGTGCCAAGGGGTAAAGGGTCACACATTTTCCAGCTCAAATTGCTGAAAAAGCTTGCCTAAATCCTGTAATGGAAAAAAAATGACTGGCAGAAAGACAAATATTAGAAAAATCAGAAAGGGAAGATACGTATTTCCCAGATGCTATACTTGCTTTGGGCATCAAGAAAGCCAGTAAGGACAGTAACCTAACCCTGTGCAAGGAGTTGCTGGAGATGAAAAACACCTGTGAAGAAGTTCCTTACGCGAGTTTTGATAAGCTCCTCAGTTTTCCTATAGCCTTTGCATTCCATGACCCTTCAGAGCATGTAAGGTACAGAGATTATATTTTAGAGGCAAAAAGGAAATATTTCAGGGACTTCTCAGCTGGTAAACTATGGAGATGGCTTCCAAGAAGGGGAAAACCCTACAAGCAGTACATCACAAAAATCTCTTGAAATTCAAAAGACTAGGAAAGTTTTTCCTGAGCAATTTTAAACTTCAGATAGAATAAATTCTAACTTCAGACCAGCAAAGGGAGAGAGGAGGGAGGTTTCAGCTTCTACATGCTGAAGCACAATGGCAATGACCAATTTAAATGAAGCAGAGGAGAGCTGTCTCAAAGACATGTCTCACATCACTGCCATGCACAAGTGTCACCCAACAGCTACTCACTGTGCATCTCTGCACATGTGGGAAAGTCATGATGGGAAGTGTAAACAATTGACACTAGCAAAAAGATGGTCAGGTATATATCTTATTATAAAGCATTTTGAAATTCAAGATTTAAAAAGAAAAGTAGTGTGTGGGAGGAATGCGGAAAATTTCTACAAAGTTTCAAAGAACTTTTTCTCTCTTCAGTATTCAACTTGCAGTGAGTTCTTACATGCAGATTATCTGTGGTTTTATTTGTCTGGGAGCTTAGGTGCCTTCAGTTGAGAGGAAAACAAAGTCCCGGTTAAATACTTATTTAAGTGATAAAGTCAGAAAGGATAATTTTCAGCTCTTGCATAAGACAGGTCATAGGATTTTTCAAAAACAAATTGTGCTCTACTAGAGCATAACTTTTAGAAAAACATTGTCTTGATTTAAAAATTTACAATAATGGATAAACTATCACAAACTTTGATAAGTTATTCCAATGCATAATTGGAACCCTGATGAAGGATATTACCCATATTTCATTTGAACATCTCTTTGAACTTCCAGTCACTTGATGTTGCTGAACCTTTGCTAAATTGGCAAGCCCTCTATTAAGAAATGTTATTTTCTTCTGCAGATACTACTAAGCTAGGATCAAACTGTCCTTTGACTTGCTCCCAGATAAGCTCCTGGAGCCATTTTCCCCATCTTTATGGGAAATTTTCCAGTATTATCTCTGAACTTTGCAAATTCACAAGTACTCATTTTTGACCTGTGGAGATTAGACCTGGAGAAGTAGTAAATCCACATTTTAAAATAGCACCCAGATCCCCATGCACTCAGTGGTTGTACCCACACTGATCAGAGTACAGCTCTTTACTGAGCAGGCTGGCCACATTCACAACACGTAGGACTTGTCTCATACTACATAGTACTTGTCTCTGAGGGTCCAATTTACATGCCTTCAGTTTTTAGACATAAAAATTATTTAGTTTGCATTTCTCAGTATCTACAACATTATGAGAGATCCATGTGGCAATTTTCTATATTGGAGAGTTTTTAGCCAGGAACTGAGAGTGTATGTTGTGTGCACCGGAGAATGACATCAGGCCATGTGGGAACACTAGCCTGCTGATACCACGTTTAAGGACCAGAAAGAGGTGCCAAACAGAGTGTAGCCCTATCCATACCACCTTCCAGAAATACTTTCCAGAGTGAACTCCCAACAAATTACACTCAATGTATTTTTTTTTTTAAAGACAGTTTGGTCCCTGAGAAAGACAGGGTACCAACTCACTTCTGTGCCCTGCGGATAATCAGGAAGGCAATAGCGAAGAATGAACTAGGCAGATGAGTGATCCGGCAGGGTAGACATCAGGTATGACAGGAGTCGGAAGTCTGCATCCAATACAAAACAAACAGATCTCCTGTACTCAAACTTGAAATGACTCTCTTTACATATCCAGTGACAAAGTACGTTTTCAGACAAATTAAACCTGGAGTCCATGTTCATGTGCTTATCTACCCTGGACTGATTGTCATGCATCTCTTAATTTTTTCTGAACATACAATTCTACATGTCAGTGCCTCAAAACACAGAATTGTGAGTGAGTTTCCCAACCCTGCATAAATGCTGGAGGAACTGGACTTTGGGTGAGCTGTCTTGAAGAGGAATCGCAGAATAATACAGACTGTACAGGGTAACTGTGTAGGAGGTCCAGTCATTAAATTTCTGTGTGCAGGCATTTGGAAAATGGATCACACAAAGCTTGTTTTTATGGATAAAAAATGAGTAGGTTTGCTGGAATTTGCTAATTATTTGCCCTTCCAAGTATGTCTTCCAAAACTAATCTGTCCTGGACTCTCCACCAAAGAACCACCCACCTTTAAAAGAAAACAACAAACCTGTTACTTGATCCTCAGCTCTTGTAAATCAGCTTAAGTCTATTTAATACAAGTGTCAGGCATTTATATCAGATCTGGACCTTATCCATGATGCTTATCTACGGCTTTTTCTTCCTCAGAAAGCAACAAAAAGGGAATGGTAACAGGGACCATTGCTTTAAGTTATATGGGGTTTTTTGTTTGTTTTGATCCTTTCAAAGGCATCATATTTAATAGGGGTCAAAATGTGAAAAATTTTACAAGGTTTCCACTTTGGACTATGTGAAGAGGAAAAATGCACCCTGCACGGGTGCTAATTATTTTGGCTGGTTCCTAATATTAATAGTGTCTGCCTTCTGTCTTCCATCATGGTAGAGAACAGCTTTTAAAAGCAGTTTCTAATATTAACAGTAGCCCACAAGGCTAATTGTAATGATGGGCAAAATGAGTAGGAATCTGTCACAGCTTTTCTGGGTCTGGTGTTCACTCAGTGCCCTGGCAGCAAAGGAGGAAATGTGGCTCAAGGGCTGAACAGCCACTCAGGTATTTCTTTCTGTTTGGATGACAAAGAAGTTTGGGGCTTTGTATTCAGAAATAACTAGACAACTTCCCTCCCCACTTCCCTACCTTAACAGGCAGTTTATTTACTGAATGAGATTCAGGAGGACTAGAACATCCTAAGAAATGGATTAGGGAAATGAAAGCAGTAGCATAGAATGAACAAGCCTTGAAATTAACTATAGCATTTTCAAAAAAAACCACGGGGAAACACAATCCTTCCTCCACAACCATTTCTTTTCTAGTAAGAGAGAAGGATTAGGTTCACAACAGAAATACAGGGATGTATTTGTGTAGGAGCTGTTTATCATGCTTATACAGCCAAACTGAGATACAGTTTGGATAAGTGGACTACAAGGTGCCTACGAAGTTGGACTGCCAAGCTCAAAGGGTTGTGTTCAACAACAAAACATTCAAATGGTCAGTTATAAGTGGTGTACCACAGGAGCTGATAGTGGGGCTGGCATTGTTTAGCATTCTGATTAATGAGCTACAAATGAGATATGATGTGTCCTCAGCAGTGTCACACGTGACAACAAACTGGGGTCTGTGGCCAAATACCTCGGGGATGAGCTGCTATTCAGAGGGACCAGAACAGGTTGGAACAAGTGGGTAAAATAAAGTTCCTAAAGTTCAACACAGAGTCCTGAATGGGACTATTCCTGAACTGAGAGTTCAATCTGGAGGACAAGTGGATAGAAAGGAGCTTTCCAGGAGAAGTTCTACAGGACTTGGTAGACAGCAAGCTGAACATGAGCCAGCAGTGTGACCTTGAGGCAAAGAAGGACAACCACATCCTGGGTTATATTAGCCCTTAGGTCACAAGAAGTGACCACCATTCTTGACTGAGCACTTGTAAGACCACATCTGAAGTACTGCCTTGGACTCCTCAATCAAATAAAGACACTGAAATGCTGAAATAAAATCACTGGAGACCAACCAAAATTGTCTGAGGCTGCAGAATGTTCATGAGAAGAAGGTGGGAGAACTGGCCTTGTTCAGCCTGGAGAAGAGAAGGCTAAGTGGAAAAGGTTTGGCCTGAATGTAGTAGACCCTAAGCTGAAATGATTAAGGCATAGTAATTTCTGTAGCAAATAGCACTGAAGTGAGTGATCTGACTGTGATCAAATTCAACTGGTTTTGTTGGCAGTGCCTTAATGGGAACGGCTTTGACACAAGGGTGTGAAAAGACATCTTAGTTACTCCTCTACTTTCTGTGGCAGTCACCAAGCTACTTATTAAGAGTCCAAAGATGGAGTCCAACTGTGTCGCCTCCTTCTTTGTGTTGGGACTGTGGCTAAAATCTCTGTCTCTACAAAAAGGAACTGTCTTTATGTAATCACTTTTATGAGACCAATGAGAAACTGATAAATGAACTTGTACTTCAGAAAGAAAAGTACTGGGCTTACTATTACTATGCATTTGTCTGCGGTTCTCCTGTCATATAATAGAAGGTTTTGTTATCAGTTTAGGCACCCGGATGACTCTACTAAGCTTTTATGTGCAAGTCTTTCATCCAAATTTAACCTGCTAATGATTGTCCCTCTACAATAAAGAGAGGGCATTTCAGAGTGCTGGACAACTTAATTACTGATCATGGTATGTATGTTCATATAAAGAACTGTCTTGATCAAGCTAAAAATAACACACTTCAGAATGATTCTTTAAATCATTACATTGGAATGTTACATTTATATGCCCAATTTCTGTACATTACATGGAGAACTTTATATTATGAACTCTGGTCAGAGCAGTAAAACCCTCAAAACTGGGACAATTTAATCAACTAAAAAGAGATAAATTTTATTTACTTCAATACTATGGAAAGTAGAACCTGGTATAGGCTGTCTGAATGCCTGTTTTTTTATCAGAGGTTTCTCAGGAGACGAATGTTTTCAGTGTTTCAAAGAAAGTCAGGTGATGTTTTTTAAGAGACGTTATTCCTGGGGCTGATAGATTCAATTGCTAAGGAGTAGAGGTTGTATCTCAGAGAATGCAATGAACAGGAGACTTAACTCAGCCACAGCAATGCCATTACTACATGGATAGGCCTCTTAAACTAGAGGTACCATTTTCAAAATCAAATACACATTGACCCTCATTTCAGAAATGTCAAGCATATTGTAAACAAACCCTCAATACATCACATGCTTCAGAAAGTGCATGAGAACGTCTGGCAAGGAAGCTATTCTTTGAGGTAGTCAGCTTTAAGATAGCTTATTTTCAAGTTCCAGCTACAGATTATAGGCAACAAAGGTAGGGATGCAGTTATCAAAAGCAGAGGTATCAGTTCAGCTTCCAACCTTTGACACAAACAGATTGACATTTCCTATTGAGCCTAAAAGCAACCATATGCTGGCACTTCCTAAATGGCTGCCTGTACAGCATCCATGATACTTGTACTTCAAATATATCTTTGCACTTTGTAAAGCACATGTGTATCAGTATGCTTTGCACTGATAACAGTGTTTACTGAACAGGCTCACAATGTCTTAAAGGAGGAATAATCTAATCAAAAAGACTGGTACAATGTAAACCTGAGTAGTTGGAGAAAGTGCCACTGTTTGACTTCACATTGGTTTTGGACATGTATTTTAAGATTAAAATGCATTTTTCATCTGTTTGCAAAAGCTCCTGTACTTTCAGCAAACCTAATGATACCAGTTCCTATACCAAACATGACTAATGCTTTAAGTAATGGGAGATAGGAATATTGCAATGGCTTCCAGAAACACTATGGCTAAGCTTGGTCAGACCCCTATGGTGGGTATTTAAAGATTCTATAAACCATGAGTTTTCAGACTTCTTCATTCACTGAGACAATGTGAAAAAAACCCTCTACTCTCAAGTAACCAATACACATGAGAACAATTATCATAATGTCATGACCAGAAACCTGTAGGGCTCTGCTGAAAGCTGTTACTGGGTTTCTGGACCAGGACCACAGGCATTTCCATGCCTACCACCACCTCATTTGGCACTGCTTTACTAGTCAGTTATTTTCTGCACTGAAGATGCACAGGACCATCATGAAGAAGCACAATATTTGATCCAGACTAATTTAATATAAACATATTGTCTTTTACAATTCAAAATTGTTAAATATTATGCAAAAATGACACAACATACCCTTCCAACTTCCAGTTCAGCTTCCATGTGTCTTTTTTTTTTTCAGAGAAACAATACAGGAAAGAGATTCATTCTAGTATTTTTTTCCAGACATTACAAATATGGGAGTAATAAGACATGGTATACATGTAGCCTAGTAATTGTTAGGTGCTAGCCATTCCCTTCTGTTCCCAATCCACAAGTCTGATAATGTCACATTTCTCAGTGTGGGAGTATGAATCCCCAGCTCAAGCTACTGTAACACCTCCTGATGGTATCTGGTAGCTGCACTGAGGCAGTACATTTCAGATGAGCCTCAAATCCTCGGGATGGACTTCTGCAGTCTAGAAGTCTGAAATCCCTGGGGCCAACATTTTTGGAAACATCCCCCTGGCACCCAAATTACAGGCACAGATTCATCCTAGAGCTCCATTTGACAGGCATGGAGTACATTCTCAGCTAATGGAAGCTGGCTTTGCTGCACTAAAGCCAGAGAAGCCTGGGGTGATTCACAACAGCTGAAGAAGGGGCCTGAAGTCTTAACAGTCATCAGAAGTGACTTTTAAAAGCTGTTCTACACCATGATGGAAAGTATAAGTCAGACAAAGTACTAAAAGCTTTTATGTTTAGAATTTCTTTGACAAGGTACTTTTCTGAGGACTAAAATGATTGTTAGTCCAGAAATGAACATCAAACCATACAGTGCAATTGTGGAACTCTCATTTTAACACCTGTAAAGAGAAAAATCATAGTGTGGCTCAGGCAACACTTTCAAAAGCACAGTTTAGTCAATGAAAGATAATATGTTGTATAGAGACAAAAGTGTGCTTCAACTAATGTATGAGGGATCTGTAAGAGTTAAACTCAGTGCAGACAAGCAACACGTATGATATTTAAAAAGTGTATTTGATTAAGCAGATTGCTGTGTTGGCCAGTGAAGCACAGAAAAAACTTGGTAACTATTGAAGTATAGAAGGAACTGTGTTTAAAATGGCTTGAGAAGTGTTACCGCAAATAAAGAGTGGTTCTAAGAAAGAACATTTTAAACAATAATTAAATTGTCACTGAACTGACTCTGAGTTTGGTCTACTTTTCCTACAATTACATTATCATGGACTAAAGTATGACATGGATTATCTGCCTGTGCAAATGAGGAAGAAGAATGAAAAACAAACAAAATCTTTCCTTGAAAATCTCTGTTGGCTGTCAAGAGATTTGGCTTGGGCACATAGGAATAGGAGAATGCACATGCTTACTTAGTTTAAAGCATTAGCAGAAAAGGAACAAACACACCTTTGCCTTTAATATATCTGTCTTCTGAGACTCCCCCAATCTATATGTTGTCCAGAGTGGCTCAGACATAGAAAGATTAAAGTGAAAGAGAAATTATTTACTTCAGAAACTGGGAGGAAGCAGTGGAAGAATCTTGACTTTAAGGGGTGCTTCTGCATCAGATCTGCCAGGGTTAGGTCTGGCTGAAGAGGCTCACATGAAAATCTCTTTTCTTAGGATTGTATCTTAGATCTGTAGTAAACACTCTCCTGAGAGCAAAAGCAAAGTCTGTCTGAGAGCTTTCCCCTGATCCAGCTCTGTTTTAGCTCATTAAAGTTTCAGAGGTTTGAGGGCCCTTTCACTGTCCCAAAGGACAGCTCTAGGCACCTGAATTTCTGTGTCTTCCCTTTCCTGGCCCACTGTTCTTTTTGAGTGTTTTACTTACAGATATTGCCTCTCTTTCCTATGCACTCCCCACCATGCTCCTGCCTTTTAGTTTTCTGAATCTTCCTTGGCCACAGTGTTGTAGTCAGTGTCAATTATTTCAATTTACTGAACACGTCAAACAAGCTCCAGTGTCATCTTCCCTGAGAAATTTATACCTCCAATCTCCGTAAGCTTACTGAGGCAAACAATGAATCCAATCAAGAAATTATAGTAAAGGATGCTGATTCTGTCAATAACATCATTTCCTACTTTTCAGAGGTTGCGCTGTTTCACTCAGTGACCATGTACTTCAAAAAATAACATTGCACTTCTTATGATCACTTGTCAATCTTCTATACATTATCTACCTTCTTGTTTTCTTTCTAAAAAGAAGTTTTTATAACTACAGGTAAGTTGTGTGAAGAAAGCAATTGTGATGAGACTAAAATCATAGGCAGTATTATGGGATTATGCTCGGCCTGAGAGGTATGCATTGATACAAGAATTAACACATGCAATCTATGTGAAGGACTGCAGATATTCAATTATTTTTGTTTTCAGTGGAAAATATATGTGATATACTGACATTTGGTATCCCTATAAAACTTTTGGAACAGTAAGTTAAAACAATATAAATTAAAGCCTTAAGGCACTTTTTTAAATGTAATTACATTATAGACACTACCCACCATAAATTTCTGGGTTATTCTAATTCTATGTGGTTGTGTCACATTCCTCTCTGCTAGCATTAAAATGGCAGAAGGGAAGGAGCAAAAAAACAGCAAAAAGAAGGTAAATATAAAAGATGGTCATGTCTCAGTAGAAAAAAATATACTATTTTGTGGTATAACAGTGAACAGAATTGACATCAACAACTTCAGCTGTGTGTTAACATAAGCTTTCAGGTTTCAGGACAAATCCACGAAACTCATCTCTGTCTCATGTTCTAGCAGGGTTAGGAGCAGGGGGTGGAAGACCAAGCCTTTCTATCTGCAATTCTGGCAAGTGGAGATCCAGAAAACAAACCTAGTCTGCCAAAATCTTGAATCCATATCTATCTGAGTTCTGTTAGGCTATTTTTTGGAACATTTTCACAGAACCGAGATGCTTTGCAGGGGCTGAAATAAAAATTCACAAAAATTAGTGGGATTCCCACAAACATACAAAGGAATATAGAAATATAGATGACCCAACCACAATTTGTTCAGTCCTTTTTCTAGTTAGTCTGTTTAATTAATCCATTTCTGTGAAGCAAAACCACTATTATGGTGAATAATTTCCTGATAGTGCAGGACTCATCTGTTCCAAATGGAGGCTTCACCATCTGTTCTGTCCTTTTATTACAAATAGAGAGGGAACTTAACTCACTGCATCAGCATGTAAACCCTACCATTGAAATGATTTAGATGTACGTGTATGTTCTTTATGCACCTGGTATGTTTTCTCACATACCAAACACAAATCAGTGTGAAGACCTGTCTCTTGTAACCTAATAAATTCTTTGATCTAGTGCCTTTATTTCTTTCTTATGGCAGCAGAAATTGATGGCCAGTAGCTTGCATTTTATTAGAACAATTATGACCCTGTTGCTATCCTGCGGGAGTTGTATCTTTTTTGGGCTGACATTTTGTGATACCATTTACCTCTCTACAGAAAAAGAGCCTTGATTCTTATTCATTTCCTCTTGCTGGGCCTACATACATGTTGTCACGGACAGAAATCTCAAAGGAGATGTGCTGAGAATCTGTCATCTTGCTGAAAAGACCTGTTCTTCCCCAAGAGATGTCACACAATCTTTTCTAACACCATTTAGAGAAGACTGGAAACGCCAAAATGCATGACACTGCATAATTTTTACTGTTTTCGAGGACAAATTTAGCTGTAGCTTAGAGAAGGAGGTGTAAATTACCACATCTCATACTCTCTACACCAGGAAACTGATTGCATGCTCAATGCAGAGGTTAATTTGAAGAAAACCCTCAGGTCCTACCTGTGTTGTATCCCCTCCCAAGTGCTGGCCAGGGTCGGTGATTCTTCCAAAGGTTGCCCAAATACCAATCACTCTGGTTCTCTACTAAGCCAAGAACTTGCTGCCCTGAAAATGAGCAAATTGCAAGAAGATCATGAGACAGAAGACACTCAATCAATGGAAAACAAACAAGAAATCTGGAGAGGGACAACCAGTGGAACAAGAAGACAGAAGTTCAGGGGCTGCCTTCCTCCCATGCATTTGGAAGAAGCCTCTTTATGTAACAGATAACAAGCCTAGCACAGCTCATTTCTTCCTTCTCCCCTGGCTAGTCTCGGTAATTAAACACTGTTGGAACCTTTGTCATGCTGACAGAAATATATAACTCAGACAAATCTGAATGCTCCTTGATTTTGGAGTACGATGATGGAGAATCCTTCCAGTGAGCAGTAAGTGTTGGTAAAATGATCATCTAACAGGAAGATCTGCTCAGACTCTGATGGAGACAATATAATTGAAGAATAAGGTTCAATGTAACAATTTTTTTTCCAGGCTCCCCTGTACTAGTTCCAGGGATTTTTTTCTCAGTCACAAAGGAAATCCCTTTTCAGAAAAATATTTGATGCTATGACTTTACTTACATAATAAAGTTGCACTGTTTTAATTTAAGAGAGTAATTTAAAAGTCATTTAGGTAAGCCTGTGTAGAATGCTTCATAGAAATTACGATTTCAGTTTTATTTTAGTTTATCTCACATTGTAAAGCAGTTGGCTTCAGCTAGAGTAAAATGTGTTTTAAATCAAATGTGTCTAGAAGGTTTGCCCTGCTTAAAAATCTACTGAAAAGTGAATGTTGGTATAGATAAGGACTTAATTATCTATCCTGAAATGCGCTGTATAAAATGTAAATAAGAGAAGTGATTGAAATGATGCTCTGGTGACAGAGGATGAAGGGAAGGGGAAAACTGCATTTGGAATGGTGTTTTGACAGACGGGCATGCTCAGTGAGGGCACTCAGACTGGTATTGGAAATTATTTTGCAACCTTTTGAGAAAGCAATTAAGCATCATGCTTTGATGGCCCATTTTCATATCCCAGCTATGCTCATAAAATTGTGTGTATGGTCACAGCAGTACACTGAAAGCATTAAATGATCATTTTATGTTGCTTATGTAAGACCACAGCTGTATTACTAAAATCTCAGTATGGCCCAGACCAAGACTGGGCTGAAAAGCAAGACATAACAACAGAAATGATTAATTCAATTTTATAATTAGCTGGAAAACTGATTCTGGTAGTCCTCTGTGGTATCTGTAATTCAGGGGGATGTCAGTAGCCCCCTTATGTGTCTTAAAAGCTGTTTCAAAGAGTGTGAGCAGCAGTGATTGGTCAATGCATATAAAATATAAATCAGAACACAATGAAAGCATTCAAGGAGTGAAGGGAAATAAACCTAAAAATAATCTTGAGAGATCACCAAGTCTGCTCCACACCACTGCAGGAACATCCTACTCTACCCTAATGACAACATGGCATTCCCCACCAGACTTAATTTTCTAATGANATTTTTTCAAGAAGGTGGAAAATCTGGGGGAGAGCAAAAGGATCATATAAAAGACCACCACAGATTTATCTTCCCATTGGTGCTACTGAACACTGGTAATATTAACAGAGTGCAAAGCACAAGCAAATGAAGGAAATTACAAGTTGGAGGCAACTGTATCCTAAGCAACTGAAGCTTTGTCCATACTTATAAACTCCAGCACCCCTCAACCTGTGAGACACATGGAACACACTAGAGAGCACGAGACACCACAAGCTTTATACTGTGCAGAAATACGAAAGGGATCTCAACTGGTTGAAAGCAGTCTTAGGCAAAAAGATGCTGAAGGACACAATGTAAACCAACATTTGTTGACTTCATCCTGGAAGTGTGCCTGTTCTTTATAACCACTCCTTTACAGCTGAGGTAGAATAAATCAAAATAACAAACTACTATAGCTTAGTAAAGAATAAGACAAAAAAACCCTCACAATAAAAAACTCAGGTGCAGGTGGGCTGGAATGGATTGGCACAGCTGGTAGAAAGAGAGTGCCCCTGCTCATAATCTAACAGCACATTTCACAACTCAGCAGTCCACAGACCCTTCTCAGGACAGTACTGCTAACATCAAAAGAAATGGTAGAATTCCATTTGAAAAACACAGATACTGAACTTCCTTACTATGGAGCATCACTCTGCTGTCATTATTTTAGTCCTATGAATTTCCCATCATGCCAGAGTTCAGCCTTTAAATTGACAAATAATAAAAAATGAACAAACTGTGCTACGTGTTAATGGTTTTCCTTTCCCACCTATCAGTGCAAAATCTCAGTTCTAATAATGTGCCCCTGAAACATTTTTTTCTGTTATTATTTCTCATGCCAAGTTAAACTGAAAAGGCTCAGGAAATTATGTTTGCATGTATTTATTGCAGCTGTATAATTTCCTTCCCCTTTTTCCCTTTATTTTTGAAGACACCAGAACAAATCCTGCTTTCACCAGTACTCCTTGAGGTTTGATACAGGACATGGATGAAGGCAGAAATTAACATCATGTAAGCTTTAGGGCTTAGATACATGGATCAGATAATGTGACTTACTGTGTACCAACTGAGCTGGAATAACTGCCTGTACATGTCCCTTTAGCTTGTCACAAATACAAAGTAAAATGTGTTAGTTAACATGCTTTACTTGGCTTTTGCAATGGCCTGGGAATGTGCACATGTTCATGTACTGTCCTAGGGTACAGCATTATGCAACTTGTCAGGCTGTTGTAACTCTTACTGGTGCATAAAATCCTAGTAGGCAGATGTGATGGCTTTTCTCCCAAGCCACCTTGGAGAAAATTATGGAGATATGCTTTGAATCTTCTCTAGTTATATTTCTGTTTTCTCTAGGCTGGAATAGTGTTGCTGTCTCTGCTAAAGAAGAATATATTTTATTCCCCTTTACATTGTGTCTATGATCTTGACTTAAGGCAGAAGTAATCGGGAAACCAGAACTTCAGCTGCATAGCAAATATTAATATTTCCAAAAAATGTATTCATTCTGAATTAGTATAGAAAAAAGAAAATCACAAATATTTTCTGGAAGAAATTCCCAAATACTTTGATCTGAAGATACCAAAGAAACATCTAAAAATGAACAACCCTCACCACTTAAAGAAATATAAACCAGTGTGACACATAATACAGATGCATAATATATACCACGTGAAACACATTTTTCTATGTATCTAAAAGTTGTAACAAAATAAAATCATTACGTTTTGTCCTTCCAGTTGTGACCAACCAAAAATGCTTCACTCAAAACTTTAATCAACAATTTTTATATTAATGAATCATTATGAAAATATTTGCCCCACATATCTGGTCACTATCGGTTATTTAATTTAGTTATTTACTTTTCCAAATGCATTATCAAGTTACAGAAACAAGGCAGTGGCCGAAGCAATGAACAGTATCAAGCAGGCACAGGGAATGCTGCCTTTGCCCACAGCTCTCTGACCATCCACCAGTCCCATCCTGTCCCCTCTGCCACTCTTCAAGCCTTCCTCACAAGGTGCCTGCAGCTCTGTGGAACTATCACCAGGTACATGTCACCTCTAATGATACTGTAATCTGAATTCATATTTTCTGAGGAGAAAGACCAGAGCTCCTTCCCACCATGGCCTTTTGGAAAAGCCAGGCATAAAAGAGCGATGTGAGTTATTCTGCCAGCACATGAGAACACAGTGGCTACCAGAACGAATTTGAACTGTTCAGCATTCTGAGCTGCTAGTTTCTTCTTCCTAAGAGTTATTATAACAAAATACCTAATAACTAACAGCAAAACCTCTATCATTTTCTGTTCTGGCCCTGCAGTTACGATTAAGTGCACTCCTCTCGCTGTCTGTTACTCCAGGCACAAGTTGGCTTATGAAAATTAAGCTGTCTTTCTTACTTCTTCATACATCATCACTAACAGCCAGACAACAGAAAACAAGACTATGATTCTAGCATGACCACAGTGAAAAATTATTGAGCAGGCAGAGTTGCAGCTGGATTGCTGGGAATGGGGCTGTATGCTGCCTGGCTGGGACACAAAACATCTCCAGAAGGCAGCTACAGCATTTTGCACAGAAAAGCTCCCTGACAGCTCTCACATGATGAGAGGTGCTTCTCTCCTTGCAAAAGCTTGGCTGTTGCTGGGAGGAGGTTTCCATGGAAAAATGGATACTTCTGAACCTGACCACTCAATGCCTTCAATTCTACTTTTACTTCAGAAATTTTTGGTGGCTAATGGAGGGAAAAGCATTATACTGTAATTCAGGCATCGAAGGGGACTCCAGCTCCCAGCTGTGATACTGATTTCTTGGGTGACAATGAACAGGTCACAGAACAGCCTCTTGCTCAATTCTCCCTTAATAAAACCTTACCACTCTTCTATTTTTCCTGTCTCACATATTGCAAATATAAGTCCTCTGAGTCAATAAGCTGTGTGCTAGTTTCTACTGAAAGCACAGCAGCGACAGCATGGGACAGGTTGAAGCTCCATCCAGCACAGGGAGAAGCAGCTGTGCAACCTGGAGCACAACAGTGCAGCTGTACGGTCACACTTCTTAATATTGGTCCTTTTGCTTCCAGTGACACATGACAGACATCTGAAGAAGTCTCAAGTTTTATTAATGTTGAGTCTGGTATCTGCTAGTTTCATTTGATGGCATCTTGGTGCCTGTACAACAACATTTTTCTATTCTGCCCTGATTTTTTCACAGTTTTAGAGAATCTTCTCTACTTAAGTGGAAGTTTTTTGCTTGTTTGTTTGTTTTAAACTTATAGGAGCTTTTACAAGACTCCAGTGTAATCATAGTTAAGAGCAATGTACCCACTGCAAGCACTGTGTGTAAGCTGCACTTTCTCAGGACATCAGACTGTTTCCAGAAAGGGGAAAATAAAAAGGCATGTTAAAGGGGTAGGAAGGGCTGAGATGCCTGCCACCTGCTGATCACCCATGACCAAAGGGTGAGCTGGTATCACTGGAAAAATCCATTTCAGCACCATTCTCCTGACTGTTGGATTTGCAAGGCCTTCAAAGTAAAAAAAGAAGTGCAAAGTAGTCTTCAGCCTTTAATAACATAAGTAAGCAACTTCTACACTGTAAAGGAGAACAGAGCCAAATTCTGTCTTGCTACTTGTACTTTAACAGCTATGGTTTAGACCATTAGGAATTTAATATTGACACAAATGCTGGAGCTGCAGCCAAGTACTGCCAGAGCAATGTACGTCTTCAGTGTAAGCTGAAAGAGAGAAGGTCTCAACCAGAATTTAAGATTCAAACTTGGCAGGATTCAGAACTACAGTGCTCTGCTCCCAAAATGGGAAACAGAAATAGAAAATAAAACAGTGGCAAGAGGGAAGAGGGGAAAAGGTACATATTCTGAATGCTTGGCCAGTACCAAGTCTCACGAACAGTCAGGACAAGCTGAATCTATAGTGGTGCAATGAAGCAGGATTATTTTCACAGAATCATGAAATAGGCTGAGTTGGAAGGAACCCATAAGGATCATTGAGTCCAACTCTTAGCCCTGCATAGGACCATCCCCAAGACTCCTACTATGTGCCTCAGAGTATTTTCCAAATGCTTCCTGAACTCTGGTTGGAGATAAAATCTTTGATTTATGAACTTTTTTCTTCTTCCCCTGATTTCTTTTTCTTTAACCTTTAAACACCTGTGTAAGACACCCTTCCTTTCTGAAATGTGTGAGTTAGTTAGTATAAATCTGCATGTGTTCACTGAAATTAGTGTACTTAAGCTGACTGATACTAGCTGAATGTATTGCACTTTGTGTTAAGTCTTGCCTGAGTGACTGACCCTTTCTCAATGGACTTCCTGTCCTTGTTTGTATGTTGGTTCACACAAAACAAGTGGCTTCCAAAATTTTTCACTTCTCCTGCCACATCTCTCGTCCACCTCTTCAGATCACTGTCAAGTTCAAGCTTTTCATCCTCACTATTGCTGCCCATTGCAATTCTTGCACTGTCTATATAAATTCATGTTTCTTCCTGCTCCCAAGCTTATTCCTCTCTTCTACTGCCATGTCCTTTCTCATTCCTAAAAGATTCCATCTTCTTATGCAACAAATACCCTGACTTACCTCTGAAAATGTATTTCAAGCACAAAACTCCACAGCGCTTTCCTCTATAATTTTTTTAGAAATTTTACCATGAATCCAATGTAAAATGCATATAGGCAAGCATAGGGAAAGGCAGTTTCTGCCATGAAAGACTTCTCTTTTACATGTTGAAATACAAAGTTTTGGAGAAAAATGCCTTCCCCACAAGTTAATTTTTTTAGTTGATATGTCATTTGCATTAAGTACATTGCTGTTTCCCAACAACTGTTATTCCTTCTTAGTGGACTAAACACACATGGAGAGAAGCTGCATGGACAGTTATTAAGGAACAGCCTGGATGAGGAGGCCAAAGAGTAGCTCACTGAAGGTACTGCAGGACTGTCTCAGGAAAGGAGAGGATGGCTCCACAGGAACATCATGTTGGTCAGCACATTGGTGGCAGGAGAAGAAGAAAGGGTAGCAGCAGTATAACTGATAATAGAGGGATGATACCTGGTAAGAAAGGATGGTAGATAAAGGAAGCAGAGGTAGATACAGGGTATCAAGTAGGGGTAGCCAAGGTGAGCCAGGTTGACTCAGTGAAGGAGAAAGGAGAAAGCTAGTGAAAGGAATGAAGGAAGACTCTGGGAATGCTGAAACAAGAACGTAAAGCAATGGCATCAGCTGAGTTCTGGATGTACTCAGAGGTGGTGACGTGACAAGGGCAAAAGAAGTTACAGCAACGGACTGGAGAACAAGAGTAACTCGGCAAGAGTTTGGACAGAGAGAAACATGACAAGTGTTTCATATGCGGAAGGAGGGAGGATTCAAAAGGCATTCATAAAAGGTGATCAAGAGGATAAAGTATACAGAACTGAATTGAGAAAGGTTGGGGTAAAGACCTAAATCCGATTCATCTTCATAAGGAAAGATGAAAGAATTAAATCAATCAAGAGAAGGAAATATATTGGGTTTCTGCGCATCTTCCAGTGTCCTCCAAGGAGCTTGTTAGAAAAATTAAGAGGACAGTTGAGGAGTGCAGCAAACCACAGCAAAGCTAGTAAATCTATCATTAATATTTGCAGCACTTTCATCTGCAGAATTTCAGGAAAATGGGCTCTCTGCAGCTGAGCACAAGAGTAAGTGTATTAAAAGCCCTTCCTTTTGAAACAAAACTTTTTTGAGGTTTTCTGTGACAATGGCAAGGCTTTGTGCACCCATGACGACAGCATTCCTATCTTTTCAGCAACTTAAGAATAATTCAAAGATATTATGGTTTGGACACACACTTAAGTTTTTGTTTGTTTTCTACCTGGCAGCCTGTGAGGACAGGCTGAGAAAGCTGGGCCTGTTCAGCCTCAAGAACAGACGACTGAGAGGGATCTCAACACTGTATGTAAGTATCTAAAGGGATGGTGTCAAGAGGATAGAGCCAGACTCTCCTCAGTGGTGCTAAGCCATAAGACAAAAACCAACAGGCTGGAACTGGTGCACAGGAAGTTCCACCTGAATATGAGGAAGAACTTCTTTACTGTGTGAGTGACCACGCACTGAAACAGGTTGCCCAGGGAGTTGTGGAGTCTCTCTCACTGGAGATATTTCAAGGACTGTCTGGACACAATTCTGTGCAATGTGCTCTAGGATGGCCCAGCTTGAGCAGGGAGGTTGGACCAGGTGACCCACTGTGGTTGCTCCTAACCTGACCCATTCTGTGATATGCCCAATGCATTGCCATAAAATGTGCTCTAGCACGAAGTCTGGGGAAGAATGAGCCTGATCACTGAAATGGTTGTGGAATTGTAAGCTAGACTGGAACAGAGGCCCACAGGAGCTTCACATACTGCTGAGTCAGTCCCTCCTCATCTCAGTTTTTACGTCACTGTTTATAGAACAAATTGTCGGAGCAGTAGAACTGACATCTAATTAACAGCAATGGGACACTTGACATGAACCCTTCCTAGCTGGTAAGTATTCTCTTCTAAACAGACTGCAGGAGGTCAGTGAGATGTACTCACTGCTCTGACTACACATCTCACTTTTTTATTCACATCAATGACAGTGTAAAGATTGTGTGCAACAACAGAGCTTTTCCCTTATCATGGTGTCTTTTTAAATTTTTAATCTATTCAATATAAAACTTCACACTCCTATAAAATAGAAAACTTCTTTCTCTGAAAGCAACAAAACATCCTTGTGAACAAAGTTAATTCAAATCCAGTACTTCTAGTATTCAGGCACTGGCCTGAGAGAAAGGGCTCAGAGTTTCAGGAACATACAAGCTGTTAAAACCACTGTTTGAATTTGGGTTAAGAATGAGTAAGTGATCACTGAACAAAAAAGTCTTCTTTTTTGGTGCCAAAGATAATGCAATAAAACTGTCTTGGAGGAGCATGTGAAGAGCATGAAAGTAACTATCCATGCACCATGACTCTGCCTTTCCTAAGTCCATCAATTTTTTAAAGAGGATAAGGTCCTGATATGCACATTTTTGTTGGCACAAACCCATCTGATGAAACACCTCCTCAGTAAAGGAAAGCCAAGCAGCAGGCTGCAATGTGTAATCAATAAATCTCTTATGTAATGCCTTTCAGTAGTAGGATTTTATTAAGGAGAAACTTCCTTAGAGCAGGAGAAACTGAGGCACATGGTGATGGAGTGACATTTCCAAGGTCACCAGGAACAGGTGCTGGGACTTGCGAGACCCAGAGCAATGATTTTAGACACCAAGAGACACTGTCCTTTGTGATAGCCTAGTGCCTAAACTGTCACTGCCAGTAATCATTTAGAAATTCCCACTCAGCTGGCCTTCTGAGCAGCTGTCAGCTTACTATGTCCACTGATGGCTGAGTGTTCCCTTGCCACATCTCTGACTGCTATGTTCTGCCCTGTCACAGATTTGGGATTCCAGGCATGTCTCATCACTTTCCTCTTGATGTTCAGGCAGCTGCATATTTCAGCTGTAGCAATGTAAACCTTAAGCTGCCTCTGTTAACTGAACAATCTCAACTCAGTTTCAGACCAGGTAACAGAGGTTAGAAGCTGGCTGTTCATCCCTCATTTTCATTCTGTAAAGGGAGGAGAACATCCCTGAGTCCCCACACTTCAGCGGGTTTCAGAGATTGTTGTCTGAGGTTGTCGGAATAGTAAATTTGTTTATTAGCAATGCAGTAGAGACAGAGAATAAGAGCTTTCTAATATTTTGAAGACTCTTCACCATTTTATCATATATAAACACCAAGACATTAAACTACCTTCCTTTTTATTTAAAAGAAACAAATCTTCTAAATTGATGGACAGACCAGGAATGTTTGTAAGCAGGAAATCAGCAGGTATGTATCATAAGCACATTCTCTGAGAATCAGAGAAATCCCAGAATGCAGAAACAGTGGCAGAAAAAACATCAACATGAACAAAAGGAAAAGGATCGGTTTTCTAGGGACAAGTTAAAATCCCCCACAACTAATCAGAAAAAAACAAGGCCACAGTTAGTAGAGAAGGGCTGTAGTCACGTACTTAATGTGAAAAAGGTTGCCAAGTTATTGTATGTGCTGTTGAAATCCAACCATGTTGACATTATTTTCCCCTTTGTTGGGTTCAGTTGTTTTAAAAAAATAAACAAGCTCGGCATTTCCCTTTGGCTATGTGGCTTAACCAGCACCTGCAAATATTTCCAGATGAACATTCAGGAGTTGACTCTTCAGTAGACACAGATGGCAGTAAGATGCTCCCACCTGCCCAGCACTTCTTGTCGATGCTATGAATGGCACTTACTACACTGACAACTGGCTTGTGTAAACAGCTCCCTATATCCTTTTAATTATGGGCTTCAAGACAGGTTAGAACTCACAAACATTACCACTAAGAATTATTTATGTATCAGGAGTATCAGATGGTAAGATGACACAGCAAACATTTGTTCATACCTAATGATTAAGCCAAATTAAACCTGCATCAGGAAATATGATAGAGCTGATACCAAAGAACAACCTATTGTTTTGCATGCTAGGCCTACAGAATAAGAGATACTTCTGCCTGATACTACAAAATGGTGGCTGTACCAGAAGCCTAATGATTTAGTGACAAGCTCAAAAGTTTTGGGATCCATTCCTTGTTTATTGCAATCACAGATGGGTCACCTCTTTGTTGAGCAGCAGCTTCTCTTAAGTAGGGTACCATTCTGCACTCAGGCTAAACAGTGGATGATAAGAAGAAAAGAACAACCCGGAGAACAAAATGGAAAATTTTATCCTGACAGTGTTGCAAGTTGTTTTGTGAGAGCACTGCAAATACCTAATAAACGGGCAGAGAATTGCTCCCAAATTTGAACACAACCACTCCTTCTCTATGTCCTTCTCTGTCTTTAAGTTGTACCCTGGGGACATCTGGATTTACAAGGTAAAGTGGATGAGATGTTCTATTGCTGAATATGTGCCTACTTTTAAACTCAACTTGAAACCATGTATAGCATTGACTCAGTTTTGCCAGCATGTAATAACCCTGTCCAATACTACAGAGTCAAGACTGGCGCAGAGATAAAATTATGAAGCCACTTTGAGCTCTAGTTGAGGTCAGTATCTTGAGCTCCATGATTAAATGGCACAGTATGTTTTATGAATTGCTAGCAAGCATTAGTTAGTTCTAACTTTCTTAGTTTATGGCTGTTTACTACATGCATGACACATTTTGCTAGAATGACAATAAAGCAGTTAATATTCCTGATGGAGAATCCAGGAAAGCTTGGAAAAAAGCAACAAACCTCCCTATTTTTCAGTCTTTGGCAGATCAGTCTTTGTGAATAGTTCTAGAAGTTGTAGAATGTTTAACACAAGTCCACCTCAGCACTGACATTTCCCTTTTCCCCTGCTCACTGGCTTGGTTCTGAATGATTTCCTGCTGCTCTGAAGAATTTCTGAGCAAAGGGAAAGAAGGCTGTCTCAACCAAACAAAGGGACAAAACCAAGTGTTAGGAAAATCAGCTTAAGCTCCCTCTCCCTCTCTGTTGTTTAATTACTTAGTGCACGTCTGGCTTTAATTGAGACAAACCACTGAAAAATGTGAGCCAAATAATACACAGAAAGTACAGAATGTTATCACACAGCCTTGAGTCAGAGAGTCTGTAAAGTGTTAACAAGAGTCAAAGTACAAAAGCAAAGAGGTGAGAGATTCGCAGAAGGTGCCAGTTTCATTAAGTAGATCTGTTGATGATAACGAGAAGAAAGGGCAAGACTTGCTGTCCAGTGAAACACAACAACTCCCATAATGTATTCTGCACATCATATCGTTCAAGCCTCTAATATTTCATTCATTGATTTTATTGTCAAATGAAAAGGTGCTTGTTTCAAGTGGCATTTAGTGAGACAGATGGGGAGAGACCCAGAGTTCATTACTGGGAGTTCGCTCACTGGATAAAGTTGACATTATATGGATAAAAAACCAAAAAGACTGCACAAGTCTACAAGTTCTAATGTTTAGAAAAGTCTTTTTGGTTCTCTTCGTGTATCTGGTCAGACTGCAGACTGCCTTGCATGTCATCTGCATCTGTGACAAGCATCACTCCAACTTCTCACACAGGCCCTCCCTTTTCTGGCTGTGTGCTCCTTTACATTAGTATGTAAAACATCGCACTAACACCCCACAAACTCTTCCCCTGTAATGAGGTCAACTTTTTTGGACCTTCTAAAAGGTTATGTGCAGGAGAGGCAAGATGTAAAATGGCTTTAGGCCGAAAATAGCTAGTGTATGTCTGGCTTCACATAAACAACAGCATCTGCAGGCAGGCACAGCAGCAGAACTTAAAATGCCCATGTGCTGTGCTTAAAAACAAGGTGCCTATTAGCAGCCTGGAAAAAGCTTCTGTGAACTGCTTTTTTAATTCTGTGTATGCACTCCACCTAGATTTAAATTTAAACAAGAGTGTCCCTATAAAAAAATCAGTTAAATTAGGCTGAGATTGACAAAGTGATTTTTAGAGCAAGGTTTAGCATACAAGCTTTCATTCAAAAACACTAAAGAATGAGAATAATCAGCTCAAATACTGAAAATGTCTGGATATGATAAACCATATTTCCACAATAAAATGAGAGAGTGGCATGAAAGTATTAAGAATTATGGGGACATCAAGCAGGAAGCTAGCTGTGCAACCACTGCAGGAAAGCATGCAAAGGGCAGGAAGTTATGGTATCTGTTAATCCCCTTAATCTCTACCAGTGCATGGAGTGGAAGCAACATTTCTTTTATGAAATAGTAAAATCTGTTGCGAATTTTGAATCTACCTTGCATCTCAGTGAATTCTGTAATCAAAAGGGTAAGAACAGCAAGTCATATATAAGTAAATTTCTCTTTATTCATTTTCCTCTTCACCTGTTTAAGGACAAGAAGGAAAACAATATAAAACTTGAAATCTGTAAAATGGACTTGGTTAACTCACTCCCTGATTACCGCAGATTTTAGATAACACACTTTACTTGCTCTTAAAAAGGGAACAAATGCATGAAATAAGTAAGATAATTATCCACAACCTTATCTGTACCATAAGCCTCTTCTGCATTAAAAAATAAAATAAAATTACAAAACAAAAGGACCTCCCTCTCTGTCATTCTTGGGGAAGAAAAAAGAAATCTTTCATCCACCAGATAAATCACATGACACACCAGACCCTTTATTGGCTTGTAGTTTCATGTACTGGAAACTGATGTTGCTTTTTTGTCAGTCATGCTGCAGATCCATTAAGCACCATAACAAATATAAATTACAACAGAAACACATTTAATACTTTAGCAAATTAAAAATGGATTGCCTTTCAAATACTGAAAAATAGCACCAAATTAATATGCATTTGCAGATCAGAAAGGCAGTAAGTCAAAAAAAAGGGTGATGTAGATGACAATTTTGGCTGTGTATTGGGAAGATCAGTAAGACCCAGCTAAATGTAGTGATGAAATCTTTGATACCATTTGATTTAACACTGTGAGAATTAATTCAGACCTCGATCACATACGTGCTAAAGAAGCAAACACACTAATTTGAGAAATTACCACCCCATGGCAGGAGTTACTGCCTACCTAGTTCATCTCTGTGTACGGCCATCTGGGTTAGCTGCAGCCTCTTCACTGGCCCTCTGTAGTGGCTGCAGGAAGAGTGAGAGGGACAATGAGTCCCCGTAAAATCTATTAATACAGCTCACGGAAAAGTACTCAAGAGATGATGGCAATAATTTCTTAAATCACTCCAAGAAAAATTGTCAGGACATCAGTTTACAGCTCCAAAAGCATCCAGTAAATGGGACATTTACAGGCAATCTGTTCTAATCTCTAGAAAAAGTAAATCCTTTGTTAGCACTGAGGACATATTCAATAACCTGGCAGATTTGTGAAAGTCTCCCTTCAGTATCTCACTTTAGCTTCTACCTCTGCCCTTTTAAAAGGCAAAACTGATCTTCTTCCTCCATGATTCCTTCCTGGAGGTGCACAAACATTATACTCATAAAATCCAGCTGTGTAGTCCCAGACAGACCTGCCTAGGATTTACTCTCCACTAAGCAAAGGTGATGTAGGTGGCTCTGAAGAACTCTTGCAAAATCATCTATACACAGATTTTTTTTTTCAAATGTTTCCTAATTAACTCTTATTTTAATCCATTCAGTTTCAACCTCCTTCTATCACAGTGACATAATCATCCCCCCCGGGGAATTTCTTAACTCCCCACTTCATTAGCACTATTTTCAGCTTGGTCCTGCACTTGTTCCCTATCATGCCTTAAGGGTTTTCAGAAATGAACTTCTTCACAAGACTATCTTATCTCTAATTTGTATTATTTTCTGAGTTCAACACATTAAGATATGGATTGTCAACTGTGCACTGTAAACTGGTTTAAGAAATATAGGGAACATTTCCAATGGTACTTATACACTCAAAACAATGAAAAAGAGTAAAAGAACACAAGACCCCCTTCTACAACATGTGAGATGCCAGTTTTATTCCTTCTAGAGTAAGATGTGACCTTCTAACTAAATATAAAGCTCTTATTCTGTCACGTAGGCTGAGCACACTAATTGCATGGGGAAACAACTCCAAGGCATAGATCAAATTCTGGGACAGCCTTCCATTTGTTATCAACACATGAAGAGGAACTCAGCTCCTGTCTTTCCATGAAAAGAAAATAAACAATTTCCCACTTAAGCTTATAAGATCAATGCTGCAAGAAGAGAAATGTGTGAGTTTGTCTGCACTGAAGGAAAGGAAGATTTATGAGAGAATGTGACTTAAGACACAAAGGCATTAAAAAGAGATCATTATCTGTTTTGGAGGTGGAGAAAAGACCTTCTATACATCATTATCAGATTCTGAACAGCTCTAGAAACTGAAAAGTACTAATGTTATTTCATTTTATGACAAATGGGAAGGTTCACCCCTCAGAAAGACTGAATGAGGGCTGACTCAAGAGCCATCATAAATTATTAACTAATTTGAAGGACTTTTCTCCTCCTCTTTTCCTCCAAGTCCTCTAAGCTAATTTTATAGCTAATGCAAGGACAGATCTGAGGGAGTAATTATCAAGCAGGTACAACAGGATTAAGCAAATGCTCTATGACAAGACAATGCTGGTCTTCTCTCACTGAACCCCTACATAAATTATTTGTGGTCAGGATTAAAGTGTTTAATTAAATCATCTCTGTGTAGATGAAACATGAAAATATTTTTTTAAATTGCTGCAAGAGAGAAAAACACTTCCCTTCATTTGCTTCTTACAATCTATTGAGTCTGTAGTTCAAAAAACAAAATGATCAAAACAGCAGTGACTCACTGGCAGGAGCATTAGGAAAAATGGAAGTACCTTGAAAGTTATCTCCTTACATACTTTTCTCCTCTAACCAAGATGATTGTAATGTTATGCAAATGCATTACTGGAAAAAGGCCAGTTTCCAGGACAGAAAAGTGGTGTCCCTCTATGGTCTGA
This sequence comes from Sakesphorus luctuosus, assembly GCA_013396695.1. NCBI lineage: Eukaryota > Metazoa > Chordata > Aves > Passeriformes > Thamnophilidae > Sakesphorus > Sakesphorus luctuosus. The sequence goes on from VWZD01011010.1 coordinate 120,103, forward strand.
GTTAGAATTTCTTCTTCATTTACAGCTGCCAGTCACTTCAGTGAGCTCTTACTAAACATTAGCAGTCTACTAGAGGACTCTGAGGGAGTTTTTTTTACAAAAACAACAGTGGGAAGTAAGAAAAACTTGCTACTTAAGAAAAGAATATGTCTTTTTTGACCCCTGAGAACAACAAGGGGAAACGCCTCCACATTTAAGACACAGCTCTCCCTCCTGAGATTTATTTCCTACAGTACAGAGGGGAGAACCAACACTGCAGAAAGTTGGTTACTTCAGGTCAGTAGGTTCAAAACATTCTCTGTCTCTCAATGCCCAAATAAGCAACTATGATCCAGAACTAACCTAGGAAACAAGAACTGAGACACAGGGTTTTTACAGACAGCACTGAAGAACATCTGAAGCTGTGGCTGAGCTGCGGCAGAGAAATTTTGTTGCTTCCATGAAAATGTTTTTTAAAGTCACATTTAGCAAACTGTTCTGAGAAAAGAACATTTGAGTTCGGTTTGACTCCATTTGGCTGCAGAATTGAATTACATAATCTAGTGGTGGATAAAATGCAAGGATTTGGACTTAATTCTCTAGCCACTGTCAACTAGGATGGAATGACTTTAAGCTATTTCTTTTTATTTGGACTAGTATCTTGGCTGGAATAAAGCCCAGTGCAGAAGAACTGTGTTGGTTATTAATGCAAATCCTTACTATCTCCCTTCACAAGATAAGGGTGTTGCCATGTTTCATAGTGGATGTCTACTTATTGCAGAAAGCAAATCAATCCTTTTGGTTTTTTTGTTTCTTCTTCTGATTGCAAGCCATAACAAAAAAGAAAAAAAATAATCATTTGTACAAAACCATTACAGATGCATTAAAGAACAAAGTACTGTGAATTGATTTTTAGGTCTAACAAACCTTGTCAGAATCCCTTTAAATGACAACTAAGACAAAAACATCTACCTCCGGTTAAACTAATTTCCTCTGGTGTATGGAAGGTAAAATAAACAATTTTCCAAAGAGGAAAAGAAGGAAAGTTAGATAAACAAATATTATAATTTTTTTTTTATAATTTCCTTCCAACTGTACTGTTTGAGAAACAGTATACGCATTCTTTGTTCTAAAAACCAACAAAACCAGGGAACAAAAGTGCTATGTGAATAGTCAATATGAATATATGTGCAGTAAAAACAAAGACGTAACATTCAGTAATTTCAGTGAGTTTTTGTGCATACAAATGCACATGCGCATATGTAGCAGAAACTAGATCAACATTGCTGAACAATGTAACAAAGAAAGGAGTTTCTTTTAATAATTCTAATAATTTTTGGATATACGCTATCAGTAAGTCAACTGTGAATGAGAGAGAAACTAACACTGTAATACACCTGGAGAACAGAAACATGTACCAATGAGGGAAAAAGAATAGAAATACACATATGGAACTGCTAATGGAAATGAATTCTATGTAAGAATTACAGAGTGGAGGTCTGTAGTAAGCTATAAGGTATATGATATTGCACATACTAAAATGTTTCCACAGCATAATTCCAAAGTGATTTAAACACTTACAGCAGCTTTCATAAGAAGTTCAATGTATTTCTTCTGGACTACTTAACAATTACGAGCTGCTGCTTAATTTCCTTTCCCACCATTACTTACAGTCAATAAATGCATGTGTGTTCCATTTAATCTTTCTCCTTTGTAATTAGTCTTGGTCTACCTGCCTGACATATTAACTGATTCAACAATCTCATGTTCATGACATCAAATGATTTCCATGGTGACAGATTGAGACATTCCTGAGTTACAGTGCTAAGTGGGTCATATTTGACTGGAAAGGGGAGAAAAAAATACAACCCTCCTTTATATTGGCCTGCTTTGATTAGGCTAATCAGTAACCATGGGAAGACAGAGTGTGGTATAGTTAATTATCTGGGGAGCTTGTGAAAAAGTTCTTGAGGTTATTGTGGGTAATGGAGATTTTCAGAATATGTCAATCTCTTTTTTGAAGACAAACATGTTTGATTCATAACTTAGGACTTAGTTCAGTACAGAACTTAGGTTAATGATTTTTTTGTTGTTGTTTTTTTAGTTAAGACTGTTCTGTAGAATGTGCCTCTTCATAGCCATGTTGCAGCAGCTTTGAGCATTAAGTTAGTCTAGATTTGACATTACAAAATCTCTTGTACCTGTCCTTTGCACAAGCAATTTGCTCTTTTCTCAGATTTATTTCCATTTATCACCTTCAATTTGTACTCTAGACCACACTTGAGCAATGAAACTGTATCTCATGTCTCTGGGTCTGGACTAAAATTTGATGTGTTCTGCTGCACAGGCCTGTGTGTCCTTGGATGATACCTGTCAAGGGTGCTCCGGTGAACACCACTACAGTCAAGCCCTCAAAACTTGCCAGCACTTCTGGCTTTGAAGGGCAGCTGAATAAAATACATTTAACAGGTTGGTCTTGGACGTCAGCAATAGTAGTTGCTGTGATTCCTGATAAAGTGGATTTGGTGGTGTGAGACTGTGTGACAGAGAATGAAGACCCTCCATTTACACACATTGACTTGAAGGACTCAATATTGAGACACAGTATGACTTCTTTTATATCAAATGGAGCCATTCCAACTTGTAGCAGGCTAGAAATTCAGCTCAGTAAATTTATATTACAGAAGAATAAAGTGCTTTTCATATATTTTCTGGTTTTCATACACTTACTCATAAAAATACAGGCTGTTGGCTTTGCTACTGATTACCAACCTCCCACTTTCCCATTCTGGGCAAGCTGGTGAGGAAAGCTGTCAGACCAAAACCAGGATTGCTGGCAAGCCATCCTCTGGCCAAGGCACGCTCCATGGAGCACACGGCTGTGTAGGAGAGGCTTTGCCATTTGGGAAACTGGGCTTCATGCATTCTAGTCCCTAACAGCTGAAGTTTAGTTCCTCAGAAGAGCAAGCCAAATTAAAACTAACAACTTTCCCAAGTGAAAAGTAACACAACCACTATTTTCAAAATAATACCAGAATGGCACAGCAGGATGCGTAAATTGCTGCTTGACCACTGTGAGAGTACATCTAACTTGATGTTTTTGTGGGGAGAAACTCTGAAAGTGGAAAGTATCATGTGTGGCCCTAGATGTTAAAATTCCCAGAAAATGGTACTTGCCCTCTAAAGGGTCCAACAGTTTTCATTCAGGCATACAGGCAATAACATCCAAGAAACCACAATGAAAACAGACAGCTACAACTTCACGTATCCACACTAAATCTTGCACAATTATTCCACTGAGACTAAAAGTGAGATAAATCAGAGGGAACTGTGAATTCCCAGTATGCAAAGGGCTCAGCAAAGAAAATACTTATTTAAGTGGACAATTTATTTGTACAGGGGGAGCATATTCAGTGTTAGGGCCTGTACAAACACACAACCTGTAATGACTAGGCAAGACAAAATGGGAAGGAGAAAGGAAACCACAAACAGGACCCAGGACTGCAGAGGCAGTAAAGTGCTGGCGTACGTCTGCGGCAGAGCTGGGAAGCAGAGCTCAGATCCCTGCTGTTCCACTTGGTGGAACTGCTCTTCTTCTCAATCCTGCTATGGATTTTTTAACAACTTATTTCATGAGCAACAAAGTTTGCCAATACACTATGACAACATTAATTTGTATAAATCACTAACCATTTTTCCTGTTTCAACAGAAGAGTCTAAACAGTTGTTAAGATTTCAAATTAGTTCATCTATGCTTAAAGGATTAACTTTTCAGATCTTTTGCAAATCAGTGAATTTGAAAGAAATAAAGAAAGATACATAATGTTTTCCCAGAGGGTCTAAAGTCGCTCCCTCGGCAAAGCTGTTTTGAACTCCAAGTTCTGCTAAAAAAAATGACAAAGGAAAAGCTCTCCACACTGACTTATTCATGTCAGACACGACCTTGGGAAATGTTTTGTAACATGTCAGAACACAAAAGAATACAGAATTCAATAATTAGTAAGCATGCAGAGAGATTATATTCATGCTTTACATGTATTGGTGGGTAGACAAACAAAGGAGGAACAGCAACCAGGAGTGCTAAAACCATAGCAGGCTGGACAGTCAGGGTGATGAGAGTAGTTAAGAAGATTAATGTGTACTCTAAACTGAACTCCCCTAGTCGGCCAGTGCTCAATAATTTAAAAGACAATGCCAGAGCCTTCATTTCAAGGTGACAGAAAACTCTGATGATGAAAGACACAGCAGAAAACTTACTTTTAATTAAAAAGCAACCAGGCTGAAGGTCCCATGTGCCTAACAGGAAGTAATAGCATTTAGGAAACAGTGGGGAGGGATAATTATTTAGATAGTTCATTCTATTAAATAAAAGAATTCAAAGAAAACCAGTAACAACTTTTCTGCCCTAGTATCCTCAACAACGTAAGATGATTACTCACCAATTTAATGAGAAAAAGTTTGAGGCTAATGAGGAAGCAATTAAACTGACAGATTTGCTGCTACTAAGAACAGATCCCCACAAAATGCAGAGCTAGGATGCATTAAATGACCAGAATAATTCATGAACTTTCCCAGAAAGATGAAGAAATGGATGCCAAAACTCACATCTTCTATGCGATACAACAGCCAAACTAGTGGCAAGCAAGCTGATAGGTGCATGTTCAGATGGACACAGAGGTGACATTCACAGAATCACATATTCCTAACATTCATTAAAAATTGATCAAAACGATTATATTAACAGTTTCTGACATGTGAGAGCTCAGAAACTGCAGCAAAAGAGGCCAGATTAAAACTTATTTTCTGCAGAAGCTGGAGGTTTTCAGTTAGTCTCCCTCACTTGTTACTAACACTTTTAAACTGCTGAAGTTTAGTTATAAAACTATTTTAGCCTTAAGAATTTATGAGTTGTGGGTGAGAGCTTTTATTTGTCGGGATCATTGAGCTCTGTAGCCTCAGGCGTGCATCGCCTGCCACAGCACGTGCCAGTGGGGAGCAGCAGCAGTTCATCATGGTCAACTGTGACATTTTGCTGACTGCTTCATCTTTTTCACAATGCTAAACTCAATGATCTTAAACTTCAGCTTAAATTTCAGCATCAAAGGCCTAACAGGAAGTTAGTACATTACATATCCTCTGCACTTGGGAAGACCACATTTGGCAGATACTGTTCAATGAGGGGGATAATAGAGGATGCTGGTGGATAGCAGCACTTGGCCCTGAATCTATTAGCCAGGACAGGCTCTGATGTTATCAGCCCTAACTCGATGCTGTATCTCACTGTATCATCATTTTCAATCTTGCTGAAGTCAATGAGACTACTCATGAGCTTTTACACTTCAGCCTATGATTAAGTACTTCACTAAATAAGGTCATTAAATTTAAATTGTAGCTGCTTGCTAGGTACTCCTGAAGGTTGTTCTCTCACCTGCAACATAATCCCTCCAGGATCATGGCTGGCAAAACAAGTGGCTAAATAACATCCAAATCTGCATGTCAGCAATTCCTCCCACTAAACTTAAGACACGGGAAATTGATTGATTCAGGAGGGAGCCGAGTTTACCCTACTGCTGATGTAAGGAAGAACAGTAGCATGTTACTGCTTTCAGGAAAAGATGAGACATCCAGAAAAGGAAAGGTGAATGAACCTGGCACACTGCAGTGTCTGGCAAATATATCTTTGTTTAAGTAGTAGAACCCTTACAACTGTGTTAACGCCACTATGTATTTTTGCCATTTCTCAGTGGGAATAATCAGCACAACACAGAACCTTGCCAGTGCAGTTAGCTAGCTCAGGTACATGTGCATATGTTTGCCCTCATAGAGATATCCTAAAGGATTATCACAGCACTTCCAGATGCTATCAAGCTATTTTCATTTCTCTCCGTTCAGTGTGCACACCTCAAAGCAGCCCTACTTTTACCCTGCTTCCTACTCTCAAACAGGCTATCAATCATGATGAAGTGTATGCTAAATCCATAATGCAGATAACAGACCATTAAAAGCTCAAATGAGACTACTAAACATGTTTCATTAATCATAGCACAACCTAGTCTTGAACCTGGAGCTACATATTTGGCAGGTCAGTAATGGAAGGCTTTTTTTCTGCCTATTCTAGTGAATGGGAAAGGGGGAACATCTCCTGGGCTGGTTGCCTTAAACCCTCTGCCCTTCTCCCACTTCCTCTGGTGCATGTATCCTGTGAATGTTACACTGCTGGGAAACCAGAGTGAGAGAATAAAGAATAAAAATAAGAGACCTGCTAGGAAGAAAGAGTGTGAAGGCTGTTCAGAGAACTTGGATTTTCAAAGGAGCCAAAACACTCACAACTCACACAAATTTTAGTAACAGAGCCTCTGAAAACTGGCCAAACTGGCTCCCTCTCCCTGGCAAGGGGTTTTTATCTAGGGATTTCACAGGATATCAGAATTTTTCTTCTTAGGGGCCCAGAGTCGGTGCTGATTTTACCAGTATAAAATCACAGCAGGTAAATTTTAAAGAAAATACTGTAAAAAAGGAGATGCCCCCTTTGCACCACTTCTTATTGGTACATCTCTGGCTTTTCTCAGTAGCTTCCCAAGGCTTTTCCAGGGAAATTCACCAGGTTACTTCACTTCCTGCTAGACAAACTGCCAGGTAAACAAGAGCTACCTGCCAAGCACATCTGACTGCTCAGCCTCATTGATGCCACATGCCTCTGCATACTGCCTTCAGTGTGGGGGACACTTTTTTTGATTCTGGCAGTAGGTTGAAGAAGGTGGTTTCAGCAGAGGTAAGTTGTTTTCTTGAACAGCAGAGACAGGAGAGACTATTAGTAAAAGACTTTAATAATTAGTTGGAAAAGACAACATGCCAGAACTAAAGGGACCTAATGGGGTTCAAATTTAATCCTAGTGGAGGATTTGAATTAACGAACTTCATCAATCAACTTGCCTTGTGAGGAGGCAAGGCTTTTTACCTTAGTTTCACCTCATCATGGTTATGCTAAACTCCATGGTTTAGCCTTATAAAAGACTCTTATAAATGTCAGTTGCTGACATTATTGGATGGGTTTTACTATGCAATGTTAAAAAATGGCAAAGAAGTGCCAAATGCAGAACCAGAGCTTTCAAAAACACAGCAGCAAAGGCTTGATTACACCAGATATCCATTACTCTATTTGTGAGCTTATTCTGTTCACAGAGATATGAAGTTGATAGGTTATCACGTAACTCCCATATACTAAATGAGACAGCTCCTGTTCCAATGATCTGTGTTTAGGGTAGGATTCTGGAGCACTAACGATTAAAAGGCCAACATACTTTCATATGTTAATAATCTCCTGATTCCTGTTATTTGTTGGGGAAAAACAGATATTACAATATTACTATCACTTTTGTCATTTTGCCTAATATTTTAAGATTTGCAGTATCTACTGCTCCTACTTGCATTCTGCTAAATGGAGACAGGTTTAGCAGATTCAAAAGTCCCTGCAGTATCTGCCAAAGAACTCTGATCCCACTGTGAAATTTCTTGAACACACTGTGCTTTATGGCAGGGGTGAAAATCCTCCTACGTATTTGAAGAATTAAATTTCTGACAATTAATTCTGTTTTTACAGTCCAGTATCTTCCTTCCTATATGGAGTTAGGCAGCAGCAGCCCCACAAATACCCTGGGGGTGTTTATTAGTACTGCATATTCTAAAAGTATCTAAAAGTATTAAGAGGAAAGAGTTGCTTTTTTCTGCTGTTTTTAAAGAGTAAGCTTTTTGCTCTTGTGATTGCTATGAAAAGCAAGGAAGTGTATCATTAATGAGCCAGACAACAACCAAAAACTATATACTTTCTTTTTTCTTGACATCATCATCTTTAAGTAGGTCTCCTGATCTTTGAGAATTTTACCATGGTCAGCTATCCCCTTTAAAGCAGGTCTCAGGAACTAACCTCTTCAAGTTAGTATTTCAGGTTCATATATCCCTTATCGGATTTTTTTCCTGTGTGCAGAAGGCTATGATGATATCTTTACCTTCTTTGGCGCAGCTTTATGTGTATTTTTCAATGCCAGGGTTTTGCAACAGAAGTGGAATTACCTTGGTAGCCATCAAACACACAAATGCAGACAACACAGCATACAACAGAGCTGAAGAGACTCTGGTCCCATACCCATAGTTAACTGTCAGCACTTCCTACACCTGTGTTCTGTGTTAACACCAGTGGGCAAATAAGCACCACACAGTCTGTCACTCACTTCCCCTCTCCCTCAGTGGGACTGGGGAAGAGGAAAGGAAGAAGAAAAGAGAGAAAATTTTGGGGTCTAGATTAAAAAAAAAAAAAGAAAAAAAAAGGCAAGTGTTTAATAAGTGAGGTAGAAGAGGGGAGAGAAAACAACAAAACATGTGATGCCAAGGCCCATCCTGTGGGTAGACTGATGCTCAACCAGTTCCCAATCAAAAGACAGCTAGTCTCCCAAAGGCCCCTCTTTTCCCTTTTACTGCTGAGCAGGATGCTATATGGCACAGAATAACTCTTTTGTTAGTGTGGGTCATCTGCCCAGTTGTGTCCCCTCCTGGCCTATTGTGCACTGACCAATATATTCATTACAGGAGGCAGAGCAAGAATCAGGGAAGGCCTTGATGCTGTGCACCCCTTACTCAGCAAAAGCCAGAACAGGAGTGTGCTCTCAGTACTCTTTTGGTCACAAAATCTAAACCCCAGCACCATATGAGCTGCTATCAAGAAAATTATTCTAGCCAGGCTCAGTACAACCCAGCCAGAATAAAAAACCTCAACAAACACCACACAAACCAAACCCACTCTACTGTGAACAAAACAGAAAGAGTAACTAACCTGCTTGCTACTAAAATGGTTTTCTGTCAGTTGGGTAACTTAACCAATTCCTCTTACCTTTTGTCTAATAAATAAGGAAGTATAAAAGAGGATAACTACCTATAAATTGCCTTTTTGTTTTCACCATTAAAAGTACTTGCATGTTGTAGGGATTCCCCCAAAATCCAGCCACCAATACCAGTGCAGCAGCTGTACCAATGCAAAATGCTCTGCCACACAAAGGTGGCCTGGCATTGTTTGAAACAGCTCTCTGCCTTCATGCAAATGCAAGTTGCAGTTCACCTTCTTTAGATGGCAGACTGGTATCAAGTATTGATGATCAGACTTCTAAGTAACTTCCCTGTTATTGCATACATGGATCAGAATAAATGAGGCTGGTATACAAAGGGGTCCAAAAACCATGCTAAATATTTTAGATGGGAGAGTATCCAAATGGAAAACATGTGAGAGCATTGGAACAACCCCTCCTGAACATCTTGCCTCTATTTTGGTTTTGCTGCTGTATGACCTCTTCAGGAGACCTGCCAGTGTTACATGGACATATCTCCTCACATGCAGATGCTCATCTTTGAAGCTCTGTCACCTTTCTCTGTCTGCAGAATCTACCAGAGAATCTGCTCCATAAGGAGAGATTACTGCCCTGTTCAGCCATCACAATCAACTGCACACAGGTTTCTTTTGCTATGGTCTTTTACCAGACATTTTACAGACCCTGAGCTAAATGTGATCCAGGTTTTGAGTGAGGGACTGAAAATGCTAAAGGGGGTGGGGAAATGCAGGAAATATCTTACCAGTCTAAGACTGCATGAGTCATGTAAGGTGTACCAATAATTAAACACTAAAAAGAATGAAGCAGAACAAGTGTGGATTAAAGGTACTTCCCAAATATGGGCTGAAACTAATGAGGCTTTTCTTTTTACCGTCAGAGAAAGTTTATTACATGTACTTCAAAGGCATCTGACTTAGTAAGCAGTGGAGGTGGGTCAAGATACATCTTTTCTACTGACACTCAGCATAAAAAAAGAAGCAATCATAACAAAATGGATAAACTGGCTATGAAAATAATAACCCACGACTTAGCAAAATTTTAAAGAGAGGATTAAACACAAAAATAATAACAGAGGGAAACAGAATCTTGTAGTTATTTCATAGTTACAGAAAGTGTGTGTCCTCATTTTGACCTCTGGCTAGGTCCATAAAACCTGACCTGTGATACACCAGACTGTTAAAATGCTTCTACTCTCTTCAGCTGAGGCTAACCAATTAAATGTTAACAGCACTGAAAGTGGGGTAAAAATCACTCTGATTACCAGTGGAAGTGTCATTAAATTGAGAGCTATGGCAGACACCACCAGACCAGAAATGTTACAGAGAGATCTAAAAGGGTAATAGTGTGGATGGGGAAATAAGAAAAAAATCATCATCAAAAAGATACAAACCCATAAACTTGATAAATAGAAGCCCAAGCAGAGAGAACAGTGAATGGGGTGAAAATTGGTGAAAAGCAGTATATTAGACAATAAAGAGAGAGAGCTGTGATCTGTTGTGCTTTTCACAAGAATGGGAAGACAGGAACTGTTTGGTTCTTGTCTCACTAGTGAAGCTCCCTGGCACTCAGCCCCTGCTTGAGTCAGATCCTCCTGCCTCTAATGCTGAGTCTTGCCTGAGATTTAAGTAATGTGGAAAGAAAAAGTGCTGGTCCTTTCTGACAGTAGACAGGCGCAGCACAGCATCTGTGTAGTGCCAGATTTCTAAAATGCGCTTGTAACAGCACTGCACAGTCAGACAAATTTAGCCGTTCCTCTTGCACCCCATTGCTAAATCTTCTCATGATTCCTCGCAAGAAATCACATCAGTTTGGCAAGGGAGTCATTACCAACCTGCAACTGATACTGCAATGGCATTTTAGGAACAGGACTTGGCCACTATAACATGGGCTATAGTGTATGGAATAAATAAAGGAGACTATGGAACTACAGCTCAGACATAAGCAGACAAATCCCAAGCTATTCCAAGCTTAATGAAAGCTATTGCAACTTCTCTTTCATGATCACCAAATTTATCCACACTTCACAGTTTCCACAATTTGGGTTCCTTAATTTTTTCTTGAACTTTAACAGAGCCTCACACATTTTTATTTTTCAGAAAAAATAATCTGGATCAATTGTTTTCCTGCTGAGCATAGATGGCAAGACTACTTCTAAAAGACTTCTGCTGCTCATTGAAATTTCCTGTTTTAGGAAAATAACCTGAATGTACATCTCACATATGCACTGTTCTTTAATTAAAAGCTGGATTTTCATCTAGTTTTCACCAATGTAAATCCAAGGACAGCTTAGATAAAAGTAATGAAATTGCTCTGGATTCAGTCTGTGGCAAAAGAGCCAAGGATCTTGGCCTAATCTCATGAATGTCTCCCTTGAGATCTCCATTAGTAACACTGTTTTTTCAGTGAAAAATGCACCATTTTCATGCAAGATCCCCTGGTAGGGAAAAACAGTATCTTTGAGTACATTCATTGTACACAGTTACTGTAAAACCTCTGGTGCGATCTGAGGGGAAATGGTTACCCTTCTACCTCAATATACCTCCTCACCAACAGCTCTAGAAATACACAAAGAAACTCTGCAACAACCATAACACATAATTAAATAACTAGTTTCAGTTTGTATATTTTCTAAGCCTGTGAGGGAAAACCGTGATTCAACCACACCTGTTTTCCTTCTTAAGTATCATTAGTACTAATTGCTTACAATTTCACTCATGGCATTCACTGGATGTATTCAATTGCTTTGAATATATTGCTAAGAGATACTAATCCCATTTGCAAGGCAGGAAAGGAGTACTGGAATTGGTAATTTTGGCTAATAAAAAAATTGTGATAGTACTTTATCCTGATTCACCTGAAGAGTTTGCCTCCTCTTTGTTCTTTGACAATGGACCCACCATGAACAAGACACCTGAGATGCAAAGCTCCTTGGAACAAAATTATGTTTTGTCTGACAGCTAGGCCAGACAGAGGCAGTCTTTGGAGAGAAGAACAAAAAGCATTAGCTGTTTTGGATTTTTTAAGAAGCATATCCTCAGTGCATTTTTGCAGAGGTGGACATGTAAATGTGATTTTTTTTCCCCCACAAAGCCCTCAGCCTTAAATTACAGCTCTCCTGCCTCTGCTTTCAACTTCAGCTGCAACTTCCTTCAGAGTTTAGCATTGCTTTTTCAAGCATTGGTCACAAGGGGACAAATACAATGAAAGGTGCTCTCTAGGTCTCAATACACTTTCCAGAGATTACTAAACCTAATCTTTAGTTCTTAATTTCGACAACCTGGAGACCTTACATATTGTTAGAGAAATGATTAAACGTCTTCCTCTTCTACCAAGGGATAAATTAAGACTAATCACAGCTTGGGATCATGAAAATCAAATTCCTTCTACTTTAGCTTCTGCCTTCCAAATTTCATCCTAAGAAATTAGCATTCCCATCTGCTTTCAATGTGAAAGTCAGAGTTACATAGCAAGGTACCCTGGAACAATATATTTCAACCAAGTTAGTCCAAGCCTCCTTCCAGCAATGGCTCTGTGTTCATTAGTACACAGGATCTGTTCATGACTAAGTCACCCAGCAGAGCAAACCTGATACACAGTCAAATGTGGGCACAGAATGACATTTCCATTGCATTAACCAGAACACATGATTTGGAGTTTGTGCCGACTTTAAGCTTACTATGGAAAGACAGATGGTATCTGATCCAGGGTAAGGTTTCTCTGAATAGTTAACCCATTAATATTTTACAGAAATGAATCAGTGAATTTATACCATTTTATTACTTAGTGCTAGGTGACTGACATTTCTATCTCTAGTTTTTTATTTACTGTATCACTAAACAGAGGTCTTCATCAATAAGTCTGCACCTCATAGTTTTCTGCCTTTTAGGGGAAGGTTAAGTTCAGGACTGGCTATCTGGTGACATGCACCTCACTATTTCAAAGAGGGTGTGTTCCAGTAAGAAACTGCAGATGGACCTCAGGTGTAGGCTGGTAATGTTTTCAGTGCTCCATTGAAAACACATGGTGATGGGAAATTAGGAAAAAGGTTGTCGTAGACCATGAGAAAGGTGAAAAACAAGACAGCTCAAGCATTAGTGCCACATCTTTAATGACAGAACAGCTCTGAAGCACATGAAGAACTAATGTCACTGAAACACACTGATACTCAAGTGTTATTTCTGCTGCCCACACTAAAATGATACAATTGTAGTGTCTAGGTCATGGTAATGCTGATTATGTGTTCTGTATTGCCAATATCCTGACACTCCCAGGGGAATACAGCAGGTCAGGGTAACTTCTATATTGTTACAGGGTCCTCAAAGAGCATATTGCAACCTACAGCTCTTCCTTACCTTTGCTTCACTTTAAAAGGAAATCTTCACAAAGTCTCCCTCTGCACAGGTACATATTCCAGATCTAGATCCTCCCCTGACATGGTCCCTGGCACTGAAATCTTCCTTCTTTACCTGAGCTTATCTTGTACAGCAATATCAGTCAAGTGAGACAGGAAAAAAAGTCAGCCATGAAACTGAAGGAAGGATTATTTGCTGATATAGAGAGCTCCATTAAAAATGAAGTTCAAACAAGGGGTCACAGCTGCCTCAGCATTAGCAGTGGGTATGATGGAAGCAGTTTTAAAAAGCTTAGGGTATGTCTATTACTTTGTTCTAATCCAGCCATAAACCCAAACTATGAACCACAGAGCTTACAGCACGACTGGGAGAAAGAAGAGGCTATGGCAGCGTGTTCTGCATTTGAGATGGAAGACTGTACAGAGAATTTGGTTTGTACTGAATGTAACTAGTTAGCAAGATTAATGAGTACAAATCATCTTGCATGGTGGTCAGTCTTCACTAATTTAATTGAAACAGGTACTAATTTCAAGGTGATATAAAAGTCCTTCTGAAGTTTAGCTCCAGAAGGGAGCCTGGAGAATTGAGGGTCAAATGAGAGGAAGTAATAGCAACCTTGTCTACACTTGCAAAGGGGTCAGTAACCATAAAGCATAACAATAAGGCATTTCCTGCTGCCTGCTTGACCTTGGCAAGGGGAACTCTTGCAAGATCCTAGCTGGAATCTTTTACATTCTTTAAAATGTGCATATCAGGAATGAAAAGTTTTTTATCACTGATGCAACTGATTACAGGAAACTGATAGACCTGTGCCTCTCCATAAAAATACTGATCAATAACAATCTCCGCAGCTGTCTGGCTATGCTTGTCAATCCTCTTTCCAAATAAGTTGTGTGGCTTGTCACATAATTATGAGCCTGCAACAGTGTACTCTGTACTACAATGGTTTGCTGGGACAGAGTAAATGGTCTGTGACAGGTCGTAACTTCAGTTTGAAGTCTGATAGTAAAGATGCACAGTAATCTATCAGGCATTAGGAGAGCTGACATGCTCCAGTGGTCCACTGCTCCAGGACAGTTATGTAATGAGTAGATGGAGATGCAGATTTGTGGAAGGAGAAGCTCAATTACTATTCTTCACGAAGCCAAGAGGCTTTGCAGAGCACAGCTGCTAAAGATATCACACAGGAGGAGGGAAAGTCCTCAATATAGACAGATCGCAAACAATTTCGGGTTTGCTGGGTCACAACCAACACCCTGAAGCTTGCAGGCTATCAGTATGCAGCTGGAACCAGCTCTCAGCATGAAGTCCTCTCAGCTTTGCGCGAGGGCTGCCTCACTCTGCAGTTCTCACTTCAGCCTAGGAACAATCTTAAGGAGCAGTCCCATGCAGAGAACTTTAAAGTGGTCCTGTCTTTTGATAACTACAACTACCATGACAAGTTGTTTTTATATGAACTCCCTGGTACATAATCTAAGGCCCAACTCCTGTTTTGCTGTGGTTTTGTTCAAGTATTTGCTCATGTGGACTGATTACCCAGCCCTAATTTAAGCTCAATACTTCTGACCTCCAAGTTAGGCAACAGGAATTTATTTTTACTTTCTCTGTTCTCAGTCAACCACAACACCAGATTTTCTTCCTGGATTTAAGTACATGCTTCATTTTTGTTGTTTATTATGTCATTTTAACACTTTATGGAACCCCCGTAGTGTACTGTGATATACCTGCAAAAAGGCCAGTGTTAAAGACACTACGTGAAGAGAGAAAAAAAAGGATTCTCATAAAAACTGTCACCCACAACAGCACGTTTCTATGGTAATACAGAACTGCTTTGGGTTGTTATGGCAACTAAACCTTTAAAAGCAATAGCAGAAAACCAAAGCAAAAAAAGCACAAAAAGGAAGCTTCATCACTGCTCTTCTCAATTTTATAAATAATTCTTAGTCCTTCTAGCCCACACACAGCCTAGATTGGGTGTTACAGTGATCAAAACTCTTTAGGAAGAGAAAGAAAACCACTTGGCTTCATGGCAATGGGTGTATAGACCCTCCTACCACTTTCTTAGGAACAGTGACTAGAAGTGCTTAGCCATAAGCAGAGCTCTTGCACCATAGACCAAACTAAATAAGAAGGTGGTAACAGTGACAGTAGGAGTAATTGTTGACTGCAGCTAAGTGGGGATGGTATTTGCACTTATGACCTTGGGGGAGGGACAGGCCAAAATTACATTGAATGAAATGCTGTGTTAGCTCCTTAATTCTAACATGTACATCATTACTTCCTTGACAATGTTTTTCTTACAGTCAAGATATCACCGCCAAGAAAACGTAGAAAATTTCTAGATACATGCACTTGCCTCTATATAGCTTCACATAAATCTACTGTGATACATGATGTTTTAAGATAATCTCAGGTTTCAAGATAAACCATCCAGACTAAGTTGCAATGTGTTGCCACTTCTCTTTTCCTCTTTCCTGCTCAGCATCCTGTATATTCACTCACACTTTTCATCTAGAGTTTTTCTGTTTATCTACCAGTTCTGTCCACTTTCTAGTATTGTATTTGAAAGAATTACATGATCATAAGAATAGAACTGACAGTGTGCGAACATTCTCTTCTAATTCTCCTAAGGTGCCTCAAAACTCATACCGTAGAGCGGCATCCCTTTGCTGCCCTGCATATGCACTTCAGCCTTTGTGCACATCAGACCTGGCTGAGGTCAGCCAACTCTCTTTACTTGTGACCCTTAACAGGGGTCTAGAGTTGAAAGGACAGCATATTTGAAGATTGCTCCTCCAACTATTCACATTTTTTTGTAGTTAGCCTAAAAAATAAGCTGGAAGCTCAAAGCAGGAATGTTTATGTAAATCAGGGAATACAGGTGCTAGACTTCTTTACTGATGTAAGCCAGTGCCATCGTGTTCACTCCCATGTTTTATAAAGGCAGTTTGTATCAGCTGAGTTGCACTCTTTCAGGATTTTAGGACACCAGCATAAAAACATTCAGATGATAATTTCTCAACCCAAGACATATGGTAACGTGCACACATGTGCAAATACTGTTACAAATTGGTGCCAATATGACCCTGAAGCAGGTTGGCAAAACCCTACAGAACATCACTTTGCACCTGCAATAATGATAACCTGAAGCATACATAAATGAAATATTACTGCCTATTGAGCATAACGTGTGCAGGAAGACACAGCAATGCAATGAATTAATGAAGTTCAGGAGACCCTGTACCAATTTCAGAGGTGATATACATTTCAGCAAGTTGCTGTGAGCATAAACTGGCAGACACTTAGTGTTGATGACAGAAGAGTGGTAGCACTGAGTCAGCCAAGGACAATTTTAAATAAGTATGGTGGTTCACTTTGCTGTAGGGCTTTCATCCTGCCCAAAGTTACTTATCGCAGTAGGGCAGAACCAGTAAGCATCTCCTTGGTCCTCAGATGGTTCATGGTCTGGCTTATTTGTCTACAACACCATTAAGTGCTTTAACACCTCTGGTCCTACACCACCTCTGTTCCCACCAGACAAATTCTCTTCTGTCAGAATAGCACTTACTTGAGAGCTCTCCCAATCCCTAAGCAGCAAGGAAAAAAACACCACATCCCCAAATGCAGACGTAAGTAGGCTCAGGATTTCACTTAGTTGTGCTAATATTTAATGGCTCTAAAGAATCTGTTCTGCTGACATGTTCAGTCTCAGCTCTAAAATGAATTCCAGAACCACACACACCAGAAGCAGCTGACACAGGGGTTGTGTTCCACTGAAGCAGGAATACCGTCGGCTTAGATCTTGAGATCCTTTTAAATATTTAGGCACTGCAAAGGAAACATAAATTGGCCTGGCTTTCCCCCAGAAAATGTCTGATATACATCTCTTCCACTGACGTGAATTTGCACACAATTTGCTAGAGCTATGGATCTCGCACTTCAGGTCCAAATTCTTTTCAGGACTGTGAATTTCATTGTGACTAAGTTCAGGAAATAAAATAAGAATACAGAGAAGTTGTGGATATATTTTGTTCCTGAGCTGTACAATATGTTTATCAATCACCTTTTGGTTTATATCTAGAAGGGCTATGACAAAATTCTTTTTGTTCTTAGCAGTATCTCGAAGGACAAAAATATTCACCTTGAGGAGTCAGAGGGATAAATGTCCCTTGGTTTAACTGAACTGCTTGGCCCATGCTGAACGCAGCTGGACATTACTGCAAAGGACATGGAATGGAGTCAGCTTGAAATTTAAGTAAAATAAAATCACCTGGGAGATGCAGCATGAAGTTGCCCATTACACACATAGGTAACTTTTTCTTTCGGGCGGTCCCGTGGTGTAGTGGAGAGCACTCAGGTCTCCGAATCCGAAGGTCACGAGTTTGAGTCTCAGTACGGACTGTCCCTGGCAGTTCAATGCCTCCCTGCCATCCCATCCCGCCAGATCTCGGATGCTCAGCAGGGTCAGCCCTGGTTAGTACCGGGTGCTGTAGATAGTCCTTAGGACTTCACTGTCACTGTCCAAGCTCACTCGGCCATGGCAAATGAACCTCAGGACTTAAACGGTGGGGCCAGTTCCGCACACGCTGAGCCTCACCTAAAAAAAAATCCACTGTGCAGGCTCAAAGGGCACACCCACGTGGGGAGTGCCCGTCCCAAATCTTCTTTCGCGAAGATTGGCCATTAGAATTAGAACTCTTTCTTTTAGATTGTTAGGGTTAAAACAGGAGGTTAAATCATCCCTGATTCTCTAGATTAATTGGAAAAAGGAAACCTCTCTGGGTTCTACTATTTCCAGAAAATTGGACTGATTACTGATTACATCTAAGTATTTAACTTTTAGTTCATGTAACTGTTCCCAGGTTTTGCTCATCATACATTTGTACACAGTCTTAGTGCTGTTATGTAACAAATTGGTTTAATTTTGTGCACGCATTTCCCTCTTACGTGGCTGTGCAGAGAGCAATACCATGCACTCACCCTGCTGATGGGATAATCATACCATTGA
This sequence comes from Sakesphorus luctuosus, assembly GCA_013396695.1. Lineage (NCBI taxonomy): Eukaryota > Metazoa > Chordata > Aves > Passeriformes > Thamnophilidae > Sakesphorus > Sakesphorus luctuosus. The sequence goes on from VWZD01011010.1 coordinate 138,318, forward strand.
CCTCTGGGCAGTATGTTCTACCCTACAGCTTGACAGATATTCCCTACTCCACTTTCCCCTATGCAAATACACATGCTGCCAAGGACAATATTACAGACATAATTTGCAGTATAAAACCAAAAAGGTGAAACCTCAAGTGAGAGCTTTGTAATTGGAAATTGGGCCTTAGGTCCTTAAAAATATGGATTGTTAATGCAGAACAAAGTAGGTTCAGAGAATATGCCTGGTTCAGAGAAGGAGAAAACAGAAAATCAAGTTATTACAATGCATGTCACAGAGAACTGTGAGAAGTGTATGCGCTTGATAGATTGCATGCGATTAGAATGAGGGCCTTAGGCACGGAAATCTAGCTATTAAATATCATTTTTTCTTTAGCCCTATTAATATAACTATCAAACCTTAGAGTAAACTTCATTTGTTAGGTGAATGACCCATGTGTCTCTTTTGCTTGGCTTTTTCCCACATGCAGAGGTTACTTATCATTACACATTATTAATTGGTGGACAGGCTGCCACTCCCTCCACATTCACTGCCTGCTCATGCACTTGCCATGCTTTACTGTCACCTAAGAAATGCAGAGTGACTGGTCAGAGAGATTAGTATATGGGCTTAATTTGTGTGCTCCACCCAAGAAGACTGGCAGACATTCAGGTTTTTGGGGGGGTTTAACAGCCCTCTAAACAAAATATAATTAAGCAAGTTGTAAATTGACAGGGCAAGGGGACTGAATGTATCTGAGAGGAAGCATGTCTACAATTGCACAAGAAAGTGAACAGATTATAGGAGAAAATTATCAACTTAAAACACTTACTGGTGGACAGCAATTCCTGACTGATTTCCCCTGTTTAGTTTAGATGAGGGGGGCTTATTATTATTTTTCTCCTTGGTTCCTTCCCACCGCCTGTTCTCGTATGTTTTCATTTTAGCACAGCCTACTGGCATCTCATTCCCAGAAATACATTTTCCTCTGCCAATAACAAACATGCAAAGCAGAAATGCTTCTTCTCCTAGTGTGCACCCTCTGCGAGCTGGAATTTCTAGCTTCTGAAAAAGCACAGCTTTTTCTAGTCAAGTGAGATAAAGATATGCACTTTGCACTTTGATGCCATGCTCTACCCAGATTTCTCTTAGTAAATATTTGCAAGGCAGTTCAAAAAGCTCTAGGTCCATTCTCCACAGCTGTAGTACTGGAGATTAATAGAATTAAATCTCTTTAAATTCTGAAGAAATTGCTCAGAGGAGAAACCGTTTTTTTTGCTTTAACACTGTGTGAGTCATACAATGTTTAGTTTGAGTGTTGGATACATCACAGCATCAAAGCCAAAAAGACAGCTGTAGAATGAGTGGCAGGTTAAAAAAAACCTGGAGAACAATAATGTAGAAAGAGCACTAGATTGATGTTGAGAAGGTAGAATAGAAGTCCTCAAAATTTTAGTGTTGCCAACAAGATTTTATTACAAATCTTGTAGTATGCGGTGGGTTTCTATTCTAAAAACTCCAGTTGTGGTATCAAAAGATAACAAAAGAATATCAGCTTTCATTTATAATTAAAACATCCCTCGCTCCCACAAGAATAAGGTTGAAAACATGACCAAAGGGTATCCCTTGGAAATCAAAACGGAAAAGTAAAGAACCCAAATCCTTTATTTTATTTTAGAATTTACCCCACCATGAGTTATACCCAGTTTCTATGCAGTCTTGGCCTTTCACCTCTAAATATTTCTGCCTGATGGCAGAAACAGACAAAGAGCCATTCAGCTAAAATAGAACTACAGATGTTTCAGAAACTGCAGCCATTCAATTTTGGCAGCAATTCATAATCAGAATTTTCTGATTATGTCCCTTGTCACATTAAAATCCATAAACTAGAATGTGCACATGCTGATCCATATAATAAACTCTCTCCCTTGGAGCTCATTTACTGAGGTCAACCTTCTCACATACAGCCTTCTCAATAAAGGAATATCACAGCAAAGCAAACTGCAATTAGTAAAAAAAAAAATAAAAAAGACCTTCTAGCCAGTCAACTTATCTGACAAGTGTAGAGAGAGAGAAATGTTTTTCCCCAGACCCAGAGAATCAGCAGGTCCCATCTCTTTGTTTGATCCCCTCCTAATTAAAGTCAGCAAAATTAACCCCCAATCCCAGTTAGATATTTGTCTTTTTTTTTTTCCCCAAATATCCTAAACTCCTCCTTTCTTTGACTTGACATGAGTGTTCCCCTGTAGTTTCACACACAGATGATAACAAGAGCATCATGAGACAGGGGAGCACAACACGCCCCAACTGCTATCAGCTATAGCTGAAAAACAGGAGTCTTTATCGATGAAGATTCAAAGATTCTGCAGCAGTAAAGAAGAAAACACCACAATATAACAATCAGGAACAGAAAATCTTAAGTAGACAGAGTCTCCACAGGGACCTTTTCAAAGGGAAAATGTATTTCATTTGTATAATAATCCTAGGATGAGCAATGTACTGTAGTCTAACCATTGAACACTTACACAAATCTTTCAGAAACTAACAGATGTTTCTTTTATGAGGAAAGACAAGTGTCATTTGGCCTTTTTAGACACTTATAAAAATTCAGATAATTTTAAGCTATTTTAATAGCTGCCTGACAATTTTATTAATGCACTCTGCTATAATGTGATCCTGTTTCCTTCACAAAAAGACTGACTCATACCATGGATTTTTATACACACTAAGGTGCATGTTGCTAATGCCTTTCTCTTGATTAGGAAGAAAAGAAAGCCTATTGTACTGACCAGAAGAAACAGAAAGATCTCTGCAGGACTGAACATAAACAGTGTGTCAGCCCGCAGAGATCCTGTCTCAGAATCATCTGGCAGCTTTAATGATTTACTCAGTGTAAACTGACAGACTGAACTACAGAACCTGCCCAGAATCAATTCTGTGGCTCAAATCCTGCCTTTAGCCATAGGTGACAATGAATTTTAAATTTTAATCTTGGCAACAACTGAAAATTTTAAATCATCACAGGAAGAGCACACCTATAAAAAGCACAATCTTTGCAGAAGGAGAGTCAAAGGCTATGATAGGTACAGTTTATTAAAACAGGGCTTCACTGATAGAGCCAAATTCAGGGAAATTTATACAGCACCTGCTGACTCTGCCTGACTCTCACCAGTGCCATCAGCATCTCGCCTTCTGGCACATTAAATTCATACGCAAATGAAAAGTTATGCATGCATCTGACATTACAACCTTATGCATAATAGTTCTTGTAGGAATATAATTGCTAAACCCCCTAAACAAGATGGTTAATTTTGTGAAGGTTGTATTTCTCCCTTTTTTTTTATTTTTTTGTTTGCTCTTTTTCCTGAAGAAGCCGCAAAAGTAGTACAAACCTAGATTGTTACCTCAGGCATTCTGCAGAACAATATGCCAAAGCACCCACATTCTGAGTATTTGCAAATTTTAAGTTTAGGGTTGACTATGTGCCAGTCCCTCTTCAGCTGTGGGCACTTGATCCTGCATCAAAATCTCTGTTGACCTTTTCTAGTATCTATGATGTCAGTATGGATTTTTATCATTGTTTAAGCTCCTGACACAAGGCTAACAGCTTCTATACCATGTTTTTATTCATGCAAAGTATGAATCTGTGAATCTCAGTCTTCCTGTCAAGCTTGCCATTTTTCCTTCTTGCATGCTCTGTTAATGGAGGTGACTCTTCCTTATTACCTTCATCAGCTTTCCAGAGAAGACTTACCTGCCCAAATGAACACTAATTGTAGTTTATATTCTCTGGATGATTTAGGATAAAAGTGGAGTTACTTGAAATGCACTAGTTACATACTATCCAGTCTGTATTGTTTAAAAGTACTTGAAATATTCATCGTATCATCTAGCTGGATTGTGAGACTCGCATGTAGCAGTAGTAAGACATCACTGTTCAGTACAGCCTCTGAGTTCTGACATGTACTTAGAAAAACCATAATGCCCTTTGATGTAGTGTTCAATTTAACACAGAGCTCCTCAACATTGATCTCTACAGGGATTACTCAGGTCTCATTTGTGAGTCTCAGCTGTGACTCATTCATAGCAATGGCCTAAAGGAATGAGGCAGACACAAGAACTGTCACCTGACTTAGGCAAAGCACAAAGACAGCCCCTTGCTATTTATATGTACAGCACCCAGCACAAAGAGACTGTGATCCTGACTGAAACTGCAACCTGTAACACAAATAATTATGATGACTGTTATAGTCAGGTCCCAAAAAAATGCACAATACCATCTACAATGAATAATCTTGAAAATCCTTATTTAACATACAGTTAAATTAAAATTCAGAAGTCTATAAACAAGAATCCACATTTCAGTACCAAGAGTTTGGGTGAGCAAGAATAATAAAACAATTAGCAGATGTGGCCTGTAAAAGAACTTTAAGATTGATGGTACAGAATACAGCTTTGGACTCATTGTTTTCTCAGAAGAATTCACACAATTTCTGCAATAAAAGCATATTGGTTACACTAACCCTTGCTGTCTGAAACCCTTTGCAGCACTTCATCCAAGAATGCACTATGATCTACAGTCCCCCTCTTTTGCCCTCAGGCTACATGGTTTCTCAAGTTTAGAACTGTCAAAATCCAGTGAAAGATGAATAGAAACATAATCAGTGTCAACTAAGTCAGAGAAAACGTGCAAGACAGGTTATCTTCACCAGACTGGCTGCACACTCAACCTTTGAAGTCAGTATTTTGGAGCTATATATCAGTCCTGGAGAAACAGATTACCTATCTATAGGGCAAGAGAGAATGAGGCTAAAGCAGAAATGCCCAAATCCCAGCTGAAAAGCTGGATATGACTTGAAATTTAAGTTACTGGTTCCCAAAGACATATTTATGCATAGATAATTGCAGCTTGCATATAAAAGGAATAATAATTATCCAATCCCCATTGACTAAGAGAAATTGTTAAATGTTACATTGCTTGAGACATCGTTTCAGGCTACCAAAGAGAGGTGTAAATTTCTTCCAAAGCCTAGGGTTGCCACTTCAAAGAAGAGAATTTCAAATTCTGCATTCAGCTACAGAACAGTTGGATCATTTTTTGTAAGGATGTAGGCAAAGAGCTTATCAGAAAAGGGCAGAGGAGAAATAATTTACAAAGAAATCCTACTTCCTTTTTTCCATTTACAAATGTAGTAGTACCTTTACTACCTAAAATATTAAGTTACTGTGTAAGGGTGTGATCTTTTCATCAACTCTTAAGATGACTGGAAGAAGAACCTTTGCAGAACAAGGATTCTGGGTATTGCAGGTACTATTTAAACATATTGTAGGCCTTTCTACACAGCACATTGGACCTGGTTAAATTGCAAGACAGTCCTGAATGTTTCTTCCAAGCATGATGTCTTAGAAAAAAGGAATCTGAGCTACTGGTCTCCCTTTGTTACAATTTTTGTTTGGAAGAAAAGTCTTCCTGAGCACAGAAAGAATCAGACACTCTAAGACCTTCTCTCTCTGTGTGTCTGCAATTTGGAAAAGGCTGTGCTGGACTACCTCATCAGTTATCCTGCAGCAACCCACAGATGGAAGCTCTTGCCTTTCCTGCACTAATGTGAAAAATTCTTCTATTTGCTCAAAAAGCCTCCTGGTGTAAACAGGTTTGTAATGGCAGCTTCTAGCCATAAAATGGGTGTTTGAACATTTCTAGAAGGAGACCCAGTGGGCCTAGAGCAGCCCTCCAAGCTGAGGTTGGACACAGGGTCAGGTTCCTTTGAAGAGCAGCCTTTCCTTTCATAGGAGTTTTATTACTCTTCTATGTGTGCAATATTTCAACAAGTATATTAGATTGCCCCAAAGAAATTTTCATAAACTTACCTGGGACTTCTGAGAGAGAAACAAGGAAGAGATTAAAACATTAGTTTAGAAAAAAAATCCTTTAGAGGAATATTTGGGGCTAATGACATGAGACAATCTTTGAATCTTGTGTAATACTGGAAGGAGAAATAAAAAGACACTTAGGAAAAATTGAGAATCACCACATAATTTAAACCAAACTCTTACAAAGCAGTAAAAGAGTATCAATCTCTCTCCAACTTACTTGCCCTTCCTTCCATTGCCACTGAATCATATCATGATACCATCATTGAGATTGAAAAAGACCTTTACGTCCAACTGTTAAACTAACACTACCAAGTACACCACGAAACCTAAGTGCGTATCTACACAGCTTTTAAATATTCCCAGGGATGGTGACCCCATCACTTCCTGGCAGCCTCTTCCAATGCTTGACAACCCTTTCCATGAAGAAATTTTTCCTAATATCGAATCTAAACCTCCCATGGTGCAAGCTGACACCACTCTTGTCCTACTGTTTGTTACCTGGGAGAAGAGACCAACCCCCACTTGGCTACAGCCTCTTCTCAGGTAGTTGTAGAGAGTGATAAGGCCCTCCCCATGAGTCTCCTTTTCTCCAGGATAAACAACCCCAGCTTCTTCAGCTACTTCTTGTAAGACTTGTTCTCCACACCCTTCATCAGCTCTGTTGCCCTTTTGCGGACTCACTCCAGCACCTCAGTATTTTTCTTGTAGAGAAGGGACCAGAGCTGAACAAAGTACTTGGGGGTGTGGCTTCACCAGTGCCGACTGTTGTGGGAGAGTCACTTACCTAGTCCTGCTGGCCACACTATTTCTGACACAAGTCAGGATGCCATTGGCCTTCTTGGCCACCTGGGCACACTACTAGCTCATGTTCAGCTGCTGTCAATCAGCACTCCCAAGACATTTTCCACTGGGCAGTTTACCAACCACTCTGCCCCAAGCCTGTAGCACTGGGTTGTTGTGACCCAAGTTCAGGACTCAGCACTTTGCCTCGTTGAAACTCAGGGAACTGGTCTTAGCCCATTGATACAGCCTGTCCAGATCCTCCAGCAGATCAACATTCCCACTCAACTTGGTGTCATCTGCAAACTGACTGAGCATGCATTGATCCCCCTGTCCAGATCATTGATAAAGGTATTAAACCAAACTGGCCCCAAAACTGAGCTCTGGGAGACATCACTAGTCACTGGCTATCAGATATATTTAGCTCCACTCACCACCAGCCAGTTTTTTACCCAGAGAACAGTGTATGTGTCCAAGCCATGAGCAGCCAGTTTCTCCAGGAGANACAAATGTAGTAGTACCTTTACTACCTAAAATATTAAGTTACTGTGTAAGGGTGTGATCTTTTCATCAACTCTTAAGATGACTGGAAGAAGAACCTTTGCAGAACAAGGATTCTGGGTATTGCAGGTACTATTTAAACATATTGTAGGCCTTTCTACACAGCACATTGGACCTGGTTAAATTGCAAGACAGTCCTGAATGTTTCTTCCAAGCATGATGTCTTAGAAAAAAGGAATCTGAGCTACTGGTCTCCCTTTGTTACAATTTTTGTTTGGAAGAAAAGTCTTCCTGAGCACAGAAAGAATCAGACACTCTAAGACCTTCTCTCTCTGTGTGTCTGCAATTTGGAAAAGGCTGTGCTGGACTACCTCATCAGTTATCCTGCAGCAACCCACAGATGGAAGCTCTTGCCTTTCCTGCACTAATGTGAAAAATTCTTCTATTTGCTCAAAAAGCCTCCTGGTGTAAACAGGTTTGTAATGGCAGCTTCTAGCCATAAAATGGGTGTTTGAACATTTCTAGAAGGAGACCCAGTGGGCCTAGAGCAGCCCTCCAAGCTGAGGTTGGACACAGGGTCAGGTTCCTTTGAAGAGCAGCCTTTCCTTTCATAGGAGTTTTATTACTCTTCTATGTGTGCAATATTTCAACAAGTATATTAGATTGCCCCAAAGAAATTTTCATAAACTTACCTGGGACTTCTGAGAGAGAAACAAGGAAGAGATTAAAACATTAGTTTAGAAAAAAAATCCTTTAGAGGAATATTTGGGGCTAATGACATGAGACAATCTTTGAATCTTGTGTAATACTGGAAGGAGAAATAAAAAGACACTTAGGAAAAATTGAGAATCACCACATAATTTAAACCAAACTCTTACAAAGCAGTAAAAGAGTATCAATCTCTCTCCAACTTACTTGCCCTTCCTTCCATTGCCACTGAATCATATCATGATACCATCATTGAGATTGAAAAAGACCTTTACGTCCAACTGTTAAACTAACACTACCAAGTACACCACGAAACCTAAGTGCGTATCTACACAGCTTTTAAATATTCCCAGGGATGGTGACCCCATCACTTCCTGGCAGCCTCTTCCAATGCTTGACAACCCTTTCCATGAAGAAATTTTTCCTAATATCGAATCTAAACCTCCCATGGTGCAAGCTGACACCACTCTTGTCCTACTGTTTGTTACCTGGGAGAAGAGACCAACCCCCACTTGGCTACAGCCTCTTCTCAGGTAGTTGTAGAGAGTGATAAGGCCCTCCCCATGAGTCTCCTTTTCTCCAGGATAAACAACCCCAGCTTCTTCAGCTACTTCTTGTAAGACTTGTTCTCCACACCCTTCATCAGCTCTGTTGCCCTTTTGCGGACTCACTCCAGCACCTCAGTATTTTTCTTGTAGAGAAGGGACCAGAGCTGAACAAAGTACTTGGGGGTGTGGCTTCACCAGTGCCGACTGTTGTGGGAGAGTCACTTACCTAGTCCTGCTGGCCACACTATTTCTGACACAAGTCAGGATGCCATTGGCCTTCTTGGCCACCTGGGCACACTACTAGCTCATGTTCAGCTGCTGTCAATCAGCACTCCCAAGACATTTCCCACTGGGCAGTTTACCAACCACTCTGCCCCAAGCCTGTAGCACTGGGTTGTTGTGACCCAAGTTCAGGACTCAGCACTTTGCCTCGTTGAAACTCAGGGAACTGGTCTTAGCCCATTGATACAGCCTGTCCAGATCCTCCAGCAGATCAACATTCCCACTCAACTTGGTGTCATCTGCAAACTGACTGAGCATGCATTGATCCCCCTGTCCAGATCATTGATAAAGGTATTAAACCAAACTGGCCCCAAAACTGAGCTCTGGGAGACATCACTAGTCACTGGCTATCAGATATATTTAGCTCCACTCACCACCAGCCAGTTTTTTACCCAGAGAACAGTGTATGTGTCCAAGCCATGAGCAGCCAGTTTCTCCAGGAGACTGCTGTGAGAGACAGTGTCAAAGACTTTATACAAAAGTTTAAGTAGACAACATCCACAGCCATTCTTTCATCCACTGAGGAAGTCACTTTGTCATAGAAGGAAATCAGGTTGGTCAAGCAGGACCTGCCTTTGACAAACCCATGCTGACAGGGCCTGATCCCCTGGTTGTCCTGCATGTGCCACATGATGGCACTCATGGTGACCTGCCCCAAGATCTCTGGCACCAAAGTCAGGCTGACAGACCTGTAACTCCCTGGATCCTCCTTCACGCCCTTCTTGGAGATGGGCATCACATTTGTCAAACTCCACTCCACTGGGACCTCCCTGGTTAGTGAGGACTGCTGACTGAGTCAGAGGGGCATCCCCCGCCCCTACCCCCCCCCAGTTGCCTCCCTCACCAGCTGTGTCAGAAAATTATCTTCCAGGGCCTTCCCAAACTGTTTCCTATCCCCTGTGTTGTATTGTCAGCAGACATCTTGTAAGTTCAAGTCCCCTATAAGAATAAGGACTAGTGATTATGAGATTTCTCTCAGCTGTTTATAGAATATTTCTTCTGCCTCTTCATCCTGGTTGGGTGGTCTAAAACAGACTCCCACCATGGCATCTGCCTTGTTGCCTTTCCCTCTGATTCTTACCCATAAACCCTCAACACTATTGTCACCGTCATCGAGGTCGTCTTTGGAACTGCAGCCTATGACACAGGCTGGAGAAAAGCCTGTGCTTGGACACTTTAATTTCTCTCTCCTCCCCAATGTTTAGGATCCAAAGCCCATTCCACCCTGGCTTAAAACTTAGGGTTGTGGGACTGTCCTATCAATTCTTTCTTTGTGCTTGACTGCCTGGTAGATGAGCAGATGTAGACACTGAGCAATTTATTGCCAGGATTAAAAAATTGTGGAGAAGCAAGTGGTTTGCTGAAATTAAAAGACACACCAGACAACTTACAAAATAATACATTCAGGAGTTGTGTTATGTATGTTTTGAGTGCTAGCAGTAGCCCAGGAATTCTGTCTCCATGTGTAGGTTAGAGCTTTTCACAGCTCTAATCAGATGACCATTCTTGCCTAGCTCTATGGAGACTGACTTAAACACACTTTTTTATTTCCATTAATTATTGTTCTCCACATTTCCATATTTTATATCTGTATTTTCTTTCAATCTTACATCTGTCTCTGCTTCATGTTTCTCTCCTTACAAGCAATCTTATACTTGATTTCATTCCCCCAGTAAAAAAGCAAGGGATCTTCATTGAAATTATGGCAGAAAACATAACCAAGGAGATGATCCCCCTCATTGTCTCAATTCAGAATTTGCTCTCTTTGACCATGCAGTACTCTATGCCCAAGTTCAGTTCATACAAAGTTCTTTACCTGTTACGTCATGCTAATACTCCATATTCAGTAACATATCACTTTTAATCAAACAGCAGTACACAGTGAGACAGTACAACAGTGCAGCATTACTCCTTATGCACAAATTTGTGTTACTTATTGCTGTCAAGGTCTATGTTCACATGAAACTCAAGGTTCAGTGGAGGGAAAGGCTTAGCAAGAGGTCTGAACAGTGCCTGAAGACAAGGAAAAATTTTATATTTCTTAATGAAGAAAGCCTGTGGATAACTCAGTTAAGTAAAAAGGTGATTGCTTCTGGCTTGCTGAAAGGACATTTCTATCCACAGAAGGGAAAGGAAACAAATGCAGGGAGAAGGAAGCACTAGAACCCAGTCCTGGACTGTAGAGCTGAACATAATAGATCCTGTCCCCTATCTGGGTACTGGGAAAGGCAAAGAGGCCTTGTGGATTTCAGCAGGGAATAAGTACAGTAAATGTGCTCTCTTTTCTGTTGCCCTCCTGATGGAGTGGTGTATTTTAGCTTCTGTAAATAAATACTCCCATTCGCTTAGGCTGACTTTGCTTGAGATGATATTGAGAGAGCAGATGAAATGCACCAAGGTAACAATTTTACAGGGTTGTAAAGCTTTGAATCAGGACGTTGGAATGCCTCTCTGCTTACCAGCACTGCAGTAACACATTCTGAGAGCAAGAGGAAAACAATAGGGTCAATCTCTGACTCTGAACAGCTGGCCACACTGGAACCCAGGAGAATTATATGGTTTTAGCAGTGTGCTAGCTAGGAAAGTGCTCTAGTTTGTGACAGGGTAGTAGGGAACTTCTTTGTGATCATCTCCTTAGAGAGTTCCTCTGAAAGTCTCCTTTCTTGGATAAACTATGATGTACACTTTCAAGGAGCTGTGGGAAATGGGGATAGGTAGAGAAAACCATTCTATGTGGATACTTAGAATTGAAAAACCTTTACAACTCATTAAGAGGAGCAAGCAGCAACTCATTTCTATTCACATGTGCAACTGCTCCCTTCACCCTTCTCCCTGTTTCAAGAATGATCCTAACTTCATTCACTTTCAGAGGTAACATGAAAAAGTTACACTGAAAGTAATAATTATTTTTTATTAATAAAAAAGTACTAAACCCCAAGTTCTTCCAAGTACAGAATATCAAGAGCTACTGGAATGGGACATCACCACAGCATGCTCATAATTCTTTATCACCAACTGTATTGTCAAGCTCTCACTTGTTGCAAATAATCAGATCAATAAAATCAACTACATAGATAATCAGTGTTGTCAATCATTCTATACAGAGCATCATTGAGAGAAGACCTCACAAAGATAACAACTATATTCAAACACCAAAAACGAAAAGAGTGAAAACATTTAACAAATCTCAGATAGCCCTTTCATCCACACTGTATTTGTTTGCTTTAACATTCTCCCTCCCCCTGCCCCAAACAAGAACAGTAAAGAAAAATCATTAAAATACCTTTGAACTTGTGAAAGACGGCCCATAGCTCAGCAATGTCAGTGGCAAATGTGATGTCTGTGTCGAGGACAATGACTCGCTCAAGATTGGAAGGCAGAGTCTTAGTCAGAACCAGCTTCATCAGCCCATAAATCCCAGAGTAGTGTTTGTTGGGGATCCAAGACACTTCCGACTTGACAGGAAATGGGAAGTGGGAAAGAAGAAAAAATAAACCTCATTAGAGAGAGAGAGACTTTTCCTGAACTAGTTTCTTGTAATAGTGGAAGATCTCCGAGTTCAAAAGCCAACTAAAATCCTGCTTTTAAATGTACTTCAGAAAGCTCTGAAATGCACTGAAACCTTGGGGGGAAAAAAAAAGCTCTTTGCAGCAACCACTTTAGACAATATAATTAAAATTAGTTAAGCCTTTCTGGTACAATTCATTCTGAGACATTCATGAATCTTGATAGAATTTAAATACATTTTTAATCTAGAACTGCAGGTATATTGTACACTACTTTCATTTTCAACCAAAATGAAAAAAATAAATTTGTGTTGCCATACCTAGAATTTTCTGACTCTTGAGGTGGAAGTAACAAATATAATTTTGTTCCTTATTTTTTAAAAATTTGGAAGTCAGAATTTCAAAAGACCAGTCATTTGGAATAATGGGCCCCAAAATTGCAAGAAAATTGGTTCTTACAAACTCAAATTTTCCTTCAGCCTTACACCTTTAACTTAAAACTAATGAGATCTCACAGACATGATCAAGAACAGAGAAAGTTACAGAGCATTTTAGCCACATTTTTTGTTTGTTACATACTGAAGTGGCAAACTCAAACAATTTCATTTCTTCAGTACAGGCTAAACAAAACATTTCTACAGCTTCTAAAGTAAGTTGGGAGACTAAACTCCATAATTCATCATCCTCTTGTCACTAGGATGTTCCATGAGCTATGTTTAATTTCCTTTTTGTGAGACTCAAGTTCTCAAGTATCAAAAGTCACTTCTGAAAGTGAGATACAGATGTTTTTGAAAAGTTCCTATCTTTCCTGTCTGAAACTCCTCTTGTTTAATGTTTTAAAGGGCATGCATTACAATTCCCAGATTTTAAGTTTTCCTTTGAGTCATGCTCCTGTTCCCTTTAATTAGTATTTTGTCTAGAGGGGACCTGAGCAAGATAGATTTCAGAATCTGCCCTGGCATGTTATACTTCAGAGAAAGTAGGCAGACTCTAAGTGCATTCATAAAACTGAGGAGATTTATTCTGTTGTTTAACTATCTCATATCTATTCACTGGCATTGTAAAGTTTGTTATATGAAACAGCATTTACACTAAAGAACTCATTTCCACCAAAATCCTTAAAGCAAACCTTCCTGTAAGAGACTGAGTTCCTAGAATTTATTTGAAGTTGGAAGCATGGTTGAAGAAAGGCTAATAATAGGTGCTTAGAACACATTTCTTCTTGAATATAACATAACGAGGCCTCTGATTATATAAAGTAACCTGCTCTGTTCCCTTTAAAATGGCACACAACTTTCCTGTGTATTCTCTGGATTCTTGTACCAGGACAGACCTTTCCCCCACTAAGTTCATTAAAAAGAGAAGTAGAACAAAACTTTAAGGCGAAAGATAAAATTTTAATGCGAAAGGCAGGAAAAGCAGATTATCATAACAAAGCAAAAGTGCAAACTGAAATGTGAAGTTATGTTTGTTTTTTTTTGAAACCTCAATGCTCCCCAGAAATGCCTTCTATGTGTGTAACGGAGAAAATTTCAAGTCCACACCCTCAAAACTAGTTATCTGTGGTTCTAACTGTTCCACAGGGGGGCTTTAGGAATGGACCATCACATCAAGGTGACAGCAAAGCAGTATCTACCTTGCTTTTGCAAACCACATTGTTCTGTATCTGCCACTTGACATCCCTGTGTCTGACCAGTCATACCTGACATGTTAAAAGAGCTAGTCATTTTACAGACTTGTTTCCTTTTACCCACCCCTATGCTATTCATTTTGGATGGCATGTCCTTCATTTTATTAGTACAAATGAAGTATTTCTCCAGAACAACATTTAATATATTTATGCAAATAAGCCTAATAAAGTTAGGGTTCAGATGTTGCATGACTTGCCTGAGACAAGCAGAGAAGGTAAAAGTTGGCTAGAAAAGTAAGTCACCTAAAAGGTGCAGTTACCTTCTTTTCTCTCAGGGTTCCCAGTATCTAACACCACTGCCACGTATCACTGAAGCGAAGAGATCCTTGCCTGGAAGTTCCTTCCAATCTGGCACACAGAAGCCAAAAGCCTGCCATCCTGAAGCCTGATGTCTGAAAGGATCACTTAAAAATGAAAGAAGCAGTCCCTGTTCCAAATGGTCCATCACAGCTGGCTAGCACGTGTTTGATTTGAGCATATATTGAAGCTTGGACTCTTAATCAGTTCAATTTATCTAAAGTTTTCTCTCCTGTGATGCAGAGTTGACTAAGACACAAACAGAGAACCTAATTAGTCCTCAGCATAACTTCTCCATGGCTCTGTAATTCATGAATAATGTAACAGTTCAAAATTCACACTAAGGAAAACTCCTTATGCTACACAAGAGCACTGTGAAAGCTCACTCTCTCTGGGTACTACACACAGTCTTACTACAAGAAATACAAGGGCAAGTGTTTGAACTTAGTCGTTGTCCTACTTTTGGCCAGGACCTGGAGCTTATTCTATATCACCTCATGTCATTGCTGGGGGTGGGGGAAAGGGACTCTCTGGCTCCTGAGAACAAGGGCGTGACTTCCCGACGAAAAATGTGGGGTAATTTTCTGCCATTTTTCATTGTCTCAGGGTCTGGGGTGAGCATTTCTGCACGTGAATCACCCTCTCTTTTGTATACTTTTTTAATTATCAACCCATGACCTTCAACTTTCGTGCCTCCAATTCTCAACTTCATCCTGCAGGAGTGGGAAAAGTAAGGGGAAGGGTGGAGTGAGTGATTGGAATGTGGTTTGTGAGGGTCTCGGTAGAGGCTCTGAGTTGGGGAGTACCACTGCTAAATCTCAACAGTTGTTACAGAGAGCCAATTTAAGATAGTTATGGTGGCCTAACTCTTGCAAGAATTATTGAAAACCTCTTGAAAAATTCTGCAACCTTCAAGCTGCCCACTTTGATAGGTTGCAACATTTAGCCACCTTTTTGTAAACATTTTCCAAATACTTTCTGTACATTTAATACATATTTTTTTCTCTATCGTAGTTAAAATGGCCCATATAAGCCATGCTTGTGAATTATCTGCTTTACAAGCTAGATCAGAGCTGCCTTCAGAGAACCAATATTGCTAGAAGATACATGAGGAACAGAAAAAAATAGTAAAGCAAGAAAGTGAAACAAAATAGTGTGACATACTTTGCCATTTGTGTAATTCCCAGTTCAGCAGAAATAGCACATCTTGGATCTCTAGCTCTCAAGATCTGGATTTTTATTCATGAGAGGAGAGTAAAGGCATTCAGCAGGTGCTGACAGTTATTCTTTTAAGTAAGTTAAGTGAAATAGCATCTACTCCCTAAAGGTCTTTCATCAGAACCACTTTTATTCTTTCCCTAATTGAACACAGAAAATACACTAAACTATCCAAATTATTTGAACATAAAAATTACATGCCCATGAGTCTGCATGCAGTACATAACTGATCACTCTGGTAAATGCCAGAGAAGTGGGAGCAACAGTCTCCATGTTCAGGGATACTTTATCAGCAAGTTGTCTTCCCTAACTATGCTCTCTCTGTGTAAGAAAAACTGTGTTTTAGCTTTTCCCAATCTAACTCAGCTTTATCACAGCTGCTACCACTGCATAAATGTTCATCAGAGTTAGCAGAAGTGCCATTTTTAAGAGACAAGTCTGATATACACATGCAGTTTAAAATCAAGTTTTCCTGTTTCGGTGAGTGAGAGAGGGGGAAATGGTGGCGCTCTCCTTGTTTGTGAAAGAACTGTACAGTGACTACATTCCAAAGTATTCAGGTATTTGTATTTTTAAAAATATTTGAGCCTGGTTGCCTCCACATTGTGATCATAAAGCACAATTCTTGTACTAAGTCATTCAGACAGACTAAAACTCTTACACTGTAATTCTTTAGGTAATAGTGTGATGTCTTCCTTTTTTTTTTTTTAATTTTAATATGTTACTTTTCCCCTGCAAACAAATGATGAGGAAACTTGCCCAGGCTTTTCCAGGTGAATACTGACTACTCCACAGCTGTAAGTGAAATACCTGTACAAGGACAGGTCACTTGAGCCTCTTTGAAAGGGATGGAGACTTGGTCTTGTAGACTTAGCAGAAAGCAAATATAGTACAAACATGAACAGAATGACAGTGACCAACACGGAAGGACAAAGAACTTAGGGTGCCTGTATCCTGTCAGATCAAGAGCCCACGGAGCTCAGTGGCTGGCACGTGATAGTGGATGGTGGCAGGTGCCTACTGAAGAATATAAACCCTGAGAAATTCTACAGCAACACTGCCCCTATAATACTCCCACCCTGTAGCCATTTGCACCAGATTTTGGAGCTACAGGTGGTATCTTTTTGATTAATAACTTTTGGTGGATTTTTCATCTGTGAATTAGGTTGGCTGCAAGTTTTCAGCAACCACAAAGTCCTGCTGCAAAGTGTCACAGCTTCTTTACAAACTCCTGTTTCTTTGCACCAAGCTATCTACCAGTTTCATTTGTGTCACATTTGTTTTCACAAATCTACCAGAACTGCAAGTTAGCCAGTAGTCGTGGCTAATCCAGAATCCATCATTTTACACATACAGTTAGGATTCTCTTATCTCATGTGTCTTATGCTGTTTTTATTAACAGCTGCCACTTGATCCTCATTGGGAAAAAGATGAAGAATAAAGGTTGCAGAATCAGGGTGCAGGGATAGGTAGGTGCCTGTCACAAGCATAAGTGTGGAAAAGCACAGAGCAAGTGCTCTGGTTGAGTGAGCAGAAAAACGTATTTTGAAGTTAAGTGCCAGGATGAGATAGTTTCATATTTGCAAGAAGTCCAATTCGTTAAATTCAATTATTATTACATTTCTATTTAAACCTCATGATCTTAAAGGTTACTAGTCTTAGAGTATAAGATACTTAGTTTGCAAGTGTGATTTTGCTGCACTCATCCTTATCTTTCCTACATCATTACAATCATGATAAACAGACCAGTAAGATGAAGCACAAGAAAAGAGATGATGTATTTGCTGTCTTACCTTACTGTTGGTTTATGTATACACAGACTGGAGCAAAAATACAGTAGCAAACACAAAAGAAGAGGAAAGCCAAACTAGGATTCTGTAGGACTGTACATGTTTCTCTCATTAATTACCATCTTCTCTGAAATACTAGAGGTTGACAGAAAGCCTAAGAATCTGGTTTGCTATATGCTTCTTCAATTAGGATGTGCTATATAATAGCACTGTTAAAGAAAGTTTTCAAAAGTTTTAGCTAGCACCTGTATAAACTTAAGACTGCATTTCCCTTGTAAAGGCAGTGTTTCCCCAGTTAATCAGACCTGATTACCTCCCCACCAAAAGAAAATCTATTCTG
This sequence comes from Sakesphorus luctuosus, assembly GCA_013396695.1. Lineage (NCBI taxonomy): Eukaryota > Metazoa > Chordata > Aves > Passeriformes > Thamnophilidae > Sakesphorus > Sakesphorus luctuosus. Next base: position 155,834 of record VWZD01011010.1, read on the forward strand.
TTGAATAGGTTGTACTCTATACAGCACCACAGAGTCACAGAATGAGGCTGGAAGGGACCTCTGGAGGTCATCTGGTCCAACCTCCTCCTGGCAAGTACATCCATCTACAGCCAGCTGCACAGGACTCTGTCCAGATGGCTTTTGACTACGCTCAAGGATGGGCACAATCTCACTGGGCAACCTGTGTCGGAGCTCAGTCACCCTCACAGTAAGAAAGTGTTTCCTGATGTTCAGAGGGACACTCCTGTATTTCAGTTTGTGCCCATTTCCCCTTATTCTGTCACTGGGTAACTCTGAAAATAGTCTGGCTCTGTCTTCTTCACATCCTCCCTCCAAGTATTTACATACATTGATGAGATCCTCCTTCAAGCCTTCTCTTCTCCAGGCTAAATAGTCCCAGCACTCCTTGTACATGAGATCTTCCAGTCCCTTCATCTTCCTAGTGGCCCTTGGCTGGACTCCCTCCATTACTTTCATGCCTCTCTTGTACTGAGGTGCCCAGAACTGGACTCAACCCTCCAGGTGTGATCTCATCAGCGCTGAGCAGACTAGAAGGATCACCTCCCTCAACTTGCTGTCAATGTTTTGTCTCATGCAGTCCAGGATATCACTAGACTTTGTTGCAAGGGCACACTGCTGGTCACGTTCAAACCTGCTGACTCCCAGGTCCTTTTCTGCCAAGCTGCTTTCCATGTGGGTAGCCCTCAGCATGTACTGGTGCATGGGGTAGTTCCCAGGTGTACATCCCCCTGTTGAACTTCATGAGGTTCCTGTCAAACCCTGTTGCCTGTTAAATAGTATTTTTTTCCATTTTCTTAACAAAATTCCTCCCTGTCCCACAGAATACATGGCACCATAGCATTCCCTTGCGCTGCAACAAGTGCTTCTTGTTCAGCACGGTAAGATGGAATTTTGGCTGATGAAATGTTTTCCCTGGCATCATGTCCTTAAACACTTTACTCTGGAAAAATGCAACCTTCAATACTATATTCATTTTGTCACTGCATTCACTGCATCTTCCTAGATACGCTTGGAAAAAAAAGTCAATCAAAACAATCCCCAGCTATAACATAACATCCCCATCCTCACTCCAAAAAAAAGACACCCTTGTTGCACAGCTGACGTCCCAAATGCACCATTAAGGTGAGTATCTTGCTGGGTTGATGCACCAGGCTGAGAAACCGCAAGCCTGGAAGCAGAAGGCGGCACTTGTATGCACCCCCACCCCTCTCAGAGATGGGCTCGTAAATGGGATAAAATAGAACCAAATCCCACCACCACCCAGACTTAATGACTGCAGATCCCTTGTTCTGGGGAAGGCAACAGCCAGCATGAAATAGAAGTCAGAAACCAGAAAAGCCTGGGGGAAGTTGAAAAGGCAGTCTGTAGATTTTGCCTCCCCAGAGTTTTCACGCCACGTTTTGCCATTAAAATATCTGGCATCTAGAATATACTGATTAAAATAAATGTGAAGTAGGCTTTGTAATGAATGCCTTGATGGAAATGTTGCTATCCAAAAGTAGTCATCATTCACTTATTTCAAATCCAACATAGGCACTACCAGTCAGGTGACAAACTAACTTCAAAGTCTTAAAAAAAGGCAAACAAAGCGAAACTTTCAGGCCACAGCGAAATCCTGAAGAGTGTTGTAAATCTGCACAAATTGTAGCTGAATTGTTCTGAATTGTATCTGACACTGACCTGAAAACCAGTGCAATCTACAAGATGAAAAGAACTTAGAGCAGGAAGAACCTCTGTGAAGGAAACCCAGCCAAATTCTTTGGTTGCTGCTGGCTTCAGGCAGCCCTTACAAATGTCCAAGGCATGGGAAACAACCCCAGAAAGTCTGATGTGTGAATCAGTAAACAATAAAAATTGTTATTTCCTCAGATTGGATAAATAACTTCCTAGACACAGTTGATAACTTGTTTTCACAGCTTTTTCATTACTTGCTTAGTGCTTTGATGCTACTACGAACCCTAGAAGTAGCAAGAAATTCGTCTTTTAAATCATATGACTTTTATTTAAGGGTTTTCATATTGTTCTTAAGCAGGAAGAAAACAGTACCACCATTTTAATGACGATCATATAGCTAAGGTGTCTTTTTGCAACACAAAGCACAAAAAGAGGGGGTAAACAAACAGTATCGATTTGCTGGCACAGGGCAGGAAATTTTCCTGATGCACAGTTTTTCTAGAATTGTTTCTGACACAGGGAAAACTTAATATGTGTGAATCTTAATCTGCTGTGAATATTTGTCATACCTTTTCCCACATTCCTGAAACGTGAGTTACAATTCCAGCAGCAGTAGCACAGACCAGGATTAGTTCTAGGGTAGTCCTTCCCATTTCACACTGACTATACCTCACAATGTCTAAGCTCTTTGCAGGGACACGTGTCTGATCTCCCTTCTCATTGTCTTGCTTCCAGGAGAGCAGTATCAATGTCTTGTTGCTGAGACTGGGCTAAATGAATCATTGAGAAAGGAGGGGAATAGCAGGTCAACCTTTAAATACAAGTATAACATTCATGCTTGCCTTTAGCACACTGCGTTTCTTTCTTACAGACACTAATTTGAAAAAGAAAATCTCAAGTGAGAGAGAGAGAAATTTCAAGTCACCAAAGAGCTTGAGAGGAAGAAGGTGACTGTCACCTGGAATAGTTTCCTCAGAAGGAAAGCCAAAAGGAATCTTCTTGCATCTCACCTTCAGAAAATCACTGCCTTTGCTCCATCCCTGTCAGGTATCCAGTAAACATTAAGAGCAAGGCCTTATTTAAACTAAAACAATCCCTTCTGTTAATGTTTGCTGGATAACTTGTAACTTCAACATTGAATTTAACTTTTTCCCAGGTGATTTACAGGTTTTAATTATACTGATATTTCCTCCCCTCAATGCTAAAAGGTCCTTGGCTATTTATATGAATGGTTGTCAGGGACACCAGAAATCCAGCAAAGCTGGGTAACTTTTCTAGATTCAGAATTTCTGGTGCCTGAGTATTTCAAGAAATAATAATAACTCACACTAAGAAACAACTGAAAGGAGACGGGAATTTATACATTTTTTCAAAAATTATTTTTCTATTTCTGCTAGCCTTTGCTGCTGTTGTTCTTACTCATCACAGAAGCACTGGTGACTTCAACAGAATTCTGCTTCATCTTTCACTTTAAGAAATAGATGGTATCTTCCACACATATATGCAACAAGTCTGGATACAAACACCAGCGAGCAAAAAGGTTGAGATAGAAATGGATGATTATGTGAACCTCTGGGTCCTGGATAATGTAGAGCAAATGCAGAAACCGTGGAGCAAGCCACAACTGGAAAGGAAGATTAGATATGAAAAAGGCAGAACAAACAAAACCTCCCAAATCAGCATCAGCATACAGCAAAGGAGAATAACTGCAAATTAATTCTCATCTTGGTAGCAAAGTCCATAACACAATCTGATTGATGCTGAGGATTGTTTTTCTTCTTTTTTTTTTCCCCTTTCTTTCCAAATCGCTCACCAATACACACATGCACAAAAAGGGCAGACAAGTGGGAAAAACCTGATTTAAGGATGCTTCTTCTAATAACAAAGTTCCTTAATAACAAAGTTAACTGAGGGCGCCAAGAGCTACTTCATGCTCTGTGTTTGGAACCAACATACTTTATGTGGATGAAATTGCAGACTGTTATATAAAGTAAAATTTAACTTGTTTTTTTTCGTCTCTGCCATTTAGGTAACAAGACATTCAGCAAAACCTCTTTTTCAGAAAAGAAATGACGAAAAAATAATTCACTTACTGGGATCTTTGAGGATTATCTCCCTACCCTTAGGTATTTGGCTTTCCTCCCACCTTGCTTAGTCCCATCAAACTCATATGGCCAGTTCCTATTTGAGTCCTTTTCTTTATTCTCATTTGGGACATTCTAAATTTTCTCCACTGTTTCTTGCTATCTCGAAAATGCTGAATTCCCTCTTTTTTTTTTCTCTACTAATTTCTGCAAGATGAGATTGCAGAACAGAAGAGTCTGTCCAGTCTCAGTTAGTGCTGTTTCTTGTCCCTTTGGGGCCCTTGGCCTCAACTACAGCTGTTTTCAGGGTGGAGGACCTACAAGAGTTAGAGCATGCCGAGTGAGGTCAGTGAGAACCAGCCAAACACTAGGATCCCAGTCCTACCTCTCCAGAACAAGCAAAAGTGCAAGCCTTCCCTAAAAGGTAAGAGAAAGCCTTCTTCATTTGTTTTAAATTCCTGTCAGTGAATGAGTGGAAAGAGACACACAAGCTAGACTAGATAAAACGGCACGAAGCCAGAGCTTTCTGCTAAAAGCTGACTGACAGGTAAAGCTGGCTAGAATTTGCCCAGTGGTGAAAAGTAACTCGTGGCTGCCCTTCGCACTTCATCTGTTTGGAAAGATAAGAAAGATCAATTGCCCACTTTAATTGCTAGTGAGCTCAATCAAAAAGCTCTTTGTATTAATCCATCAGGGAAGATACAAATCCACGAAAATACTATCTTTGTGAGCTTTTTAACTTTATAACTATGCAAATATATGCGCCTTAGCTGCAGCCATTATATGTTCTGGCAAATTTCCTTGCAGCTCTTGGGGTCAAAGTCCAGAGGCATCCAATCTGTATTTTGCATGATGTCAGGATATTAAACAGGTGTCATCAAGATGCACTGTTCAGAATAAAAAGTAGCACCATATCCTGCATAACACATGCTTTGTAGGATAGAAAACAGCCTCAGCTCAGTGACAAAAATTTATCTGAAATGAGATTTTTCCCCCACTGGAAAATTTGTGCAAGAGTCTTTTTTTTAAGGATGATGAAAGAAGGCTGCAGAACAGTTACAGAGACTCTTGCTAACCAAGTAATGCCTGGCCTGAGACTGAAGGTCTAAAATATTAGTTATCATGTGCAAAAAAATCCCCAACCAAACGCCCAGAATACTGAGGGAATGACTTCTCACCTGTTTAGGACTGAAAGATCTTACCCTGTTTGTCTCCATACAAAACTATATGTATTTCAATGCAACCGCCAGAGTTGCAAAAGAACGAATCATAAAATATCTCAAGTAGGAAGGACTCATAAAGTCCATCTCCCTGCTCCTTATAGGACTACCTATAGCTAAACCATATGACTAAGGAGGTCATTCAGATGCTTCTTAAACTCTTACGGGTTTGGTCTTATGACCCGAGTTCAAGAGCTTGGTGCCATGACCCTGGGGAGCCTGTTCCAGTCACCGATTACCCTCTCAGTGAAGAACCTTTTCCTCATGTCCTAGTATGATTTGTGGAAAGGATGTGGGAATGCAGCTTTTATCAGACCTCTGACATCCTAAGAGGAAGTAAAAAACCAGCAAATACATACGAGAAAAGGAATTAATGTTTCTACTCAGAAGAAAATTCCTACCTACCATCTGGTATCTCGCCAGTTAAACACCTCTCTCCAGACCTAAACTTCTACTTTTTCTGTCTTAAGAATGAGAAAGAATGGTAAAACTTCAACAGCTGAAAATGCTGCACCAAAACAGAGGCCGTTAGTAGGTGGAACACACATCCAGCTAGTGGAATAAATTCTATATCCCATAAAGAACTACTAGTTCTCTTATTTTCAGCAAAAATAAAGAATTTGGAGGAAAACAAATCATCCTCAATACTGCAGGATTGGATGCCAGGTGAGTGGAACTTCTTATATTGCAATTATTTCTTCAAGAGAACAAAAATGGTATGAAGCAGTGTTCTTTTCTCCAGTGGTAAGTATTACAATAGATCAAAACTCTTGGAGACTAAAAAGCTCCAGGAATACATCTGGAATAAAAAGGACAATAAAGGATAAAATGTATTACAATTATGAACAAGCAAAACTAACAATAACCTGGTACAAGAAGCAGTGAATGCAATGGTGGGGGGAGGAGGGAGAATTGTTCTTTTTCTTTATTATTAGAAAGAGCTAAGATGTCTCTCAAACAATGCAGCACTAACTGGAAAAACAATCTGAAGAAAATAAAGATATTATTGGGAATGCTGGGCTTCTTCAAAGCAAGAAATACTGAACTTTAAGTTCATGACACCTGTCTGGCTTATTGCCTAGCTTCTGGTTTAATATTGTCAAATATTTCAAATAACAGTGAATTTGCATGAGCAGTGTTTAAAGGAAGTGTCCTTGTATAGCTCTTACATGTAGCTCAAACTTCTTGAAACATCTGATGTAACGGCTCAGACCATCAGTGTAACCCTAATTCCATGTGATTTTGTAGTTTCACACCGAGGATCATCAGATAAAAATGCAGCTAGACAGACAGGTGAATACAGATCCTAAGTGCCTGATTAAAACAATACAGATGGAGCTATTTTACAAGGCTTTCATCTATTTCACCTAAAAACTGTGGAATCCATCCAGCTGTGAAACAGGTCAAACCTGAAATAATGGAGGAGTATATTGAAAAATTATCAAGCAAACAAAACACTACTCAGTTTCCATCCTTGTTTCTGAAAGAGTGAGACCTAGACACGATCAACTTAAGGTTAAAGAATATAACTTTTTCAGAATTGATGGATATGAAAAGTTGTATCTCCAATAAGAGATATTTCACAATTTAGAAATTTAAATGTTTTCATATCAAGTTGACTCATGTCAAGTTACTATCAGTGGTATCTCAATAACTTTACTATATATCTCTAAAAATAAAAATTTGCAGGATTAAGGCAGTTTGACCTGAAAAGTGAAAACTCCACTAACAGAAACAAAATTTCAATTTAGAAGTTCAAATGTCCTCATACCAAGCTGACTTAAAAAGAAATACCATCAGTGGGATCTCATTAATAATGCTTTTATATATCTCCCTTTTGAAGCAAGTGCTCAATCTCCAAATCAGTCTGAACACCCTTACCTGGACTGAGATGGTTTCAGAAGACCTATGAGAAGAGTGACTTCAAAGTTTCCTTGAGCTGTGTCAGGCACACAGCACAACTTGTCATTTCCAGTGCTGCGAAAAAGTGTCGTACAAAAAGGTGTGTCCAGTCAAGACAAACATAATTTTCCACTACAAGAATGACTATTCCAGCCCTAGTCCTTCAGTATACTTTGTGCCTATACTGCTGGCTGAACTGCCCTATGGGAAGTAGCTCAAATCTGAACTGTTGTGCAACACCTTCCTGAATTTCAGTAGTTTATCAGAAACAAGCCAATGCCAAGTACTTTACAGATTATGAATTCTAACAATTTCAGCTCCCTAGTGGTGAATCAAGAATATTCTTGGAGTCCTTTCAGCCTGCTATAATTTTCAGCTTATCAGTCAGACATGGAAATACATATATGTCAGTTCTTTGTAAATCTAAAAGCAAGAATCACTAAACATCCTCACTAGGAATGCCCTGAACAGTCACTGCTGCTCTTCTATCAGTAATCGAATGCCCTTTGACAGGGAGGTGTCCTTGTGAGCAAGTGAAAAGCCATTAGGATCTAAGACTATCTAAGATCTAGTCATTATATGTCTTCCCAGCTTTTTATCTGCTAGTACCATGAAAAGAAATTGTGCTGGAGCACAGGATGACCATTAACTCTCCCCAGCAATAGAGGGGATATACAGCCTATACCTCTCACGCAGATCAAAGTGTTAAAACAATTTCCCTCTGTCCCAGGGTAGGACAGCAAAATGCTTTCATTTCTTATAGATGGATGATAATGTTCAACGAGAACAGGGATAATAATGTAATGGGGATGTTTAGCACAAATAATAGTTGCATTGGTTGGTTCAAGACACTGTGTCTTTTTTTTTCTTTTTTTCCAGGGCATCTTTTTAAATTTTTGTCAAACTGAGTAATTTTTGGAAAATCTCATGTGCAGTTATTCATCTTTTTCTCATTCTCCGCTAAAATTGCCTTCCCTGAAGGTGCAGCACATGTTGCTGCAATGAGCAATGTTTAAGAAGCTGAATGCTAAACAGAAATCCTTGCTATTGAAATGTCACAGTCAGCTACTATGATACAAATGTGGGTGATGTAAGTGGAAAGGAGTTGGCTCCTTATTCCTCACTGCACATATGTTACAAAGAACAGCTACTCTGGCTTCCTGGTGGAGGTAGTACAGAGCAACTGTACTGTTTTTCCCTAGAATCAAGAAAAAGGTGGAGCTACAGAGAAGCCCACCACAATTAGAAATAAGTTATAAAACTAACAAAGAACTCCAATGTCTTTTAAAAGCATCGGCAACAGTAGGAAAGTATAAGGGGTTTACAAAGGCAGGCATGATGCTTTCTTCTGGAATAGCAGTGGAAGCACTCCACAGTAGAACACAGCAGGTTGACTGAGATCCTTGAGAGAGGCCCAGGAAGTACTGCACCTCCTTGCATTGCACGGCTTCATCCCAGTACACTAAATTCTTACAGTTCCAAATCTCAAATTAACTGACAACATTTGTAAATCCAAAGAGAAATTACATAAAAATCTGCAAAAAGCTACTCCGCATTTGGTATCTTGCTGCCCTCCACAAAAAAGTCAAGAGATGAGGCTGCTCATGAAAATTAGATGTCACTAAGCAGATGATAACTGCTAGAAGTCAGAAACAGCACCATTAATTGATTAATTTTTGACCAGCCCCATCAATTTTCGTGGCAGTTTTTTCATGACTACTTGTTTAGAATAGACAGAATTTTAAGACCAATCTTGATTTTATGTAATATTACATTCTTCATATTCTAGGTCTGTATAATAACAAAAAACACATCTAAGTAAAAGTTTATAATGTTGCATGGCTTTTTTTGTGTGTGTGCAGAAGAGGGACTGGGAGGGCAGAGGAAGTACTGCTTAGGCTACTCAGTCTGCACAGATAGATTCTGACCACTTCACAAAGGTTCCACTGTGCTGGGGAGTTTGAATTGCTATCTGTTTCTTGGTGGATACTCATTTCCTCCCAAACAGTCTGAAGAAAAATACCCTGGCTTACAAAACCTGGTCTGTTAATGTCCAGTCATCTGTACTAAAAACCACAGATAAAAGACTCTGTTCTTAACATGGTATGCTTGCGTCACAACCACAAACATTTTATCACCTGAGACTTCACATCTCTAGTATTCAATATGTCCATTACCAAACAGACAAAGTCTCAATTATTATGTGGAAATTCAAATCTAAAACTAAGCCATGGAAGTTGTAAAGATCTATACAATGTTTTTGATTATAGACTTTGGTTTTCAAAATCTTAAATTTGTCTATTTAAAAAAAATGAAGAGAAAGGGAAAGCGCAGGAAGAAACAGCAGTCTATGCCTATTATTTCACTGACATGAAGTAGACCAGTTTATAGAAAGACTGGTGAAATACAGGAGGATTGCAAGCCAACCATAACATGTGATAGTATTTGATCAAAACCTCAGTGCCGTAGAAACAATTTAATTGAATACTTACTACTGCATAAATGAATGTAAACACAAACGGATGCTGTGTCATTCTGTACTGCATTAATAGCAATTAGATCTTGCATATGAAGTGGGAAAGAAAGGAAGTAAGGTAATGTACTTCTGCTTTATAACTTTGTGTTTGCCTCTGAGGCATACAGTGAACTACTTAACAGATAAACAATCATGCACTGCCCTTGAACAATACATAATCTGCATGCAGTGTAATGCAAATACAGTCTAATCATTACAATCTGTGATAGTTACAGGTTAGTCACTGTTACTCTGAAATAAATTTTTAGGGATGGCTACCTCTGCAACTGCTTCACCAGGGAGATGGTAGAATGCAGGAGAATTTTGTTGTTCAAGGCTTTATAAACACTGCTATCATTGTCACTTTCTGCAGTTGGTGTGAAACACCTGTTCATCAAATACAATTTCCCATCTTCACAGCTGCCACTCAGGTCCCTCTCTCCCACATTCAGCAGGTGGTATCTGCCATTCTGTTGGAAGTATTCCCTTGACCATGGTTCCAATATTGGTATATGGCAATGCACAATACCTACAGCCCTACCTATGCTATCATTCATTGGAAAAGCTTCTGCTGGTAGCCAAAGATTTCATGGCATTTGAGCTGGTTTTGGTGTAATTTGCTGCAAACACATTTAAACAGAGCATACTTTAAAACATCTAACATTATTTGGCTATTGACTTAAAAGAATTCTTGTATGGACAATAAAATGTGCCAGAACACTTGGTTGCTGTCTGGATGGTAAAGAGAGTCTCCATAGAAAGGTTCCTTGCAGGGTCGTCTTAGTTGGATTACGTGAGACTCCCTAAAACATGTTTCTGTCCTAATTTTTGTAACGCAGCTGGCCTGTGGTCCTACATGACCACTGCAAAACATCACTATAGATTACCTTAACCTATATACAAACCAATACCTAACTATCTTAGGTACATACAAAGGATTGTCTTACATGATCATTTCTAGACACGTAGGAACTGCTTCTATTGTCTTACCCTTACACAACTGATTAACTTTGCAGCAGAAACTGTCTGTGAATATCTGGGACAACCAGATTCTTCACCCAGGATGTTAATCGACATGCTTAAGCATACAAATTGGTCTAGGCACAGCAGGGTCTGCCTGGGCAATCTCAAGAGGTGTCTGAAATTCCCTCTGGGATAGCTCCTCTAGAAAGCTGTCAAATACTTCTTGTACAGATGGCCAGCAGTTCAATCAATCACCTAGTTGCAACTTGGTGTGCTGTCTCAAAGCAGCCCCTTTATCTCATCTATGCAGACGACAAGCCGAAGAGTTCTTGGACCACTCTGGGAATTTGAGTGCGTTGCGAGTGCACACAGGCACAGCTCTGAGACCCTGTTACACTATGATTATAATTAAAGAATTAAACTTTATTTTTCTGCTTATATCTCACAGCCCTTTTTCCATCTATCTGTCCAAATAATGTCAACATCTGACCTAAACTGCCTTCACAGTTCAGATGGAAGTGGCTAAGAAGTGACTAATCTCACAATTTAAGTATGGGCCTAAAGTTCAGTGATGTCACACATTGTCCCAGCTTGGTTTTGCTCTCTGCATCAGACCACTGTTTTTGACTGAGTGTGCAGGCTACAACATTTCTGATAGGAAATCACCTAATGCAGTACTGGTAGTCAGATTTGGGGTCTGTTGTTTCCAGGAACAGTAAAAGCTGGAATATTGTCCATATATGCAGCAAGTATGGAAGTTTTTGCATTTCACTTTCAGGTCAAATGCTCATCTACTACAAAAACCTATTCACTATCCTTTAAAGTTCATAAATCAACTGCAGCACATTTGTGGGCTAGACTATTTAAAGGAGATGGCTTTTCTGCTTTATCAGTGATGAAGAGATTATGCTTATCTGGGCCATCATGATTTACTCACAGAAGAGCAGGTAACTGTTCTCATTCTCCCTTCTGCTTTCTTCAGTCCACCTGACAATGTTGTCATCAGTCTGTCAGGCAACATCTGTGAAAACAATCTCACCTCACCTGTATTGCACCCATCACAGGTACAGTACTGTTTTATTGGCTGTTCCTTCTGCTCTGGGACAGTGCAGATCACAATAGATTAAATGCCTATACTTCCTTTTCCCCATTAAACAATGAAGTCTAGAAGCCAAGTACTCATGCTGCATATCTTCAATAGCTTGTTCTGGAGTTTCTTCATATAAAACTGAACTGAAAAAACCCAATATACTGCAGCCTGATATTTGCAAGTCACAGCAGCAGGTCTTTTAGATCAATGTTTCACAGGTATGTTTTTTTCCTTTAAATGTTCAAAGAAGACAATTTTTAGCTTCCTGATATTTTATGGGATGCAGTGCTATAATAGGAACATCTACTGCATTAGGACCAAAGCTAAACAACATGACTAAAGTGATCATATAAAGTGAATCTACATTGCCAAGTAACTTTCTAGTTTGTAGTCACAGCCATATGTGACCATATAAATTTGGAAGAGTTATGTGTGGGCCATACTGAGTAGAACAAGAATGAAGTCTGTAGTCACGGAATAGTTCAATTACTTGCACCACTATCAGCTGCCTACACTTCAAGGATGCTTATTGCTGACTACTAACTGCATCTAGCAAGTTTAGCTAATGGGAGAGAGCTCACAATCTGAACAGCTTGTAAGTTGAGGGAGAGGTTGTAAGCACCCATCTATCTCCCTTGTGGTTATTAGTAAGGAGACAGACCAAGTCATGTCGGGGGAAGTTAACAAGCATCTTAGTAGAACTGGCTGTTAAAATCATCAAACTAACTGGTTTAAAGAAATATATCCAGTAAGCTCCCCGCTCAATTGTGTCTGACTCTTTTCCTGGCAGTGCTGTTATCCTGGCTCAGCTCCACACTCAAGTCTCTTCCTCTTATGCCCCATCCCTTATCATGTGTCTTAAGAAAAGATACACCTTTCCCCGGCCATTCTTTCCTGTGCTCCAGTCCTCTTCCAACCAGGCTGCTGTTAAGTTTGGCAGCACCTGCTTCTAGGGAAAGAATGAATGCAGGCTCTTTGTGCTGCAACATGAATGTGAACAGCTGTGTCACCCTGCAAAAATAAAATAAGTCTTCTCTGAATTTTGAAAGGAACATCTGACATGCTTAGTTTGCAGCAGCAAAGTAGGTGTGTTTGTTTGCTGGCCCTAGAAATTCCAATATAATCACTGGTACCTTGTTTTCCCTTTCTTGCAATGAAGCACCCAGTTCTGTAAAACCTAAGAGAAAACAATAGCCACAGCTGAGCCTAATTTTCTACATGGTTGCTCTAACACTAAGCTATACAGCACATATTTTAAGAAACATTGCCAAATATTGTAGTCTCCAAATTCTGCCTTTTAAAAAACTAACATGTTAGTGGACACTATTGCCTGAATTCTAAACAGCAACTTGAAAATGAAAAAGCATCCGTACTATTTACGGAGAATCTGATATTACGTGCTCCCTTCCACTGTTTGAGCAGGAACAGAAGTACAAGCAGGACTTTTCCTAGGACTTAAGGGCTTAAGCTAACATGCCAGCTCCTGCTGCATTAGAAGGAGGCAGCTGGAAGCTCATACATACCCAGTGGGGAAAAAACAAACACGAAATGAAATGTTTTCTGTAGCAGCCAAAACGTGTCCCAAAACCACTGAACATTGGTGAATGAAATCTAAGCAGAAAATTCTCATGCTATTGTACAGCCTAAACCCTTTTAAATGTCAGGAATTGGTATTGATTACAGGTTTTAAATAAAAGAACTGCAGAGGGTAATTTAAACTGAAACACAGTATATACTGTAACTGTGGATTCACAGATCACTCTAGAGAAAGACAGACTTTCTAGTAAACATTCCAGCATCAGCTCTATGTTTTCTTAACACCAGGCAGCACAATATAGCTCCCAAGAGTACAGGTGAAATACATGAACCCAAACCAATCATTAAATCCTCTCTAGAGGCTATGTGGGAAACAAATGAGATGAGCTCCTAGAGCTGTCTGTAAACAGCTCCTCTGTCTTTGCTAAAACTTGCAGAATGATTTGGATATAAGCCAGCATCATACTTGGCTTTTTAAAAATCCAGGTACATTTGCAACTCTTTGGTCTTCTTTGGCAGTGTCTGTCACAGTCACCAATGCTGAGCACTCTATACTGTGTTTTTTGGCTACTGAAATCAAGGAAATTGCTTGGTATGCAGTATGAGCTCTGAACAAGAGTGGAAACCCTAGAAAGATCTATTTATGCATAAACACCTGCATTCAGTGTGAAATTGGTCCTCAGCCTAAAGCCCATGGGTTACATGCAAGTCAGTCAAGTGTTGATTTGGGTCACCAGTCATATAAAAATTAAGGTTGAGCAAAGACAGAGGGAAAAAACAAGAGTTTGCTCTGTAGCCTTCTATCTGCATAGTGCTTTGCCTATAAATCAGCAAGTTGGGGATCCCTGAAGTAAGCTCTCTTGGTTATTATTTACTTAACTAGATTGGACCGTACCCAAATGACCAGAAGGAAAACACTAAGAGGTCTGTCTTACCCAGCTGAGAGGCTAATTAAAAATCCTACAATTTGCAGAAAAGCACATGCAACATAGACACATACAAGATTTATAGGAATAAATCTGCTCTTTCCTATGAAGCTATGAAGAACAGAAGGGAGATCTCTGGCTAATTAGGTTAATATCAGCTTATAGCTTCATTTAGAAGAACCAATAAAAAATAAAAACATTTAGAAATTAAGTATTTTTCTCAAGGATATTTTTTTCACTTTTCCATCTCTTTCTAAAACTTTCTGTATTCAAGATTCTACAACATGGTGTGCTTTGTGTTTATCCCTTAATTAGTACAGCAATTTGCTAAATCTTGTTTTCAGCTTCTTTCAGGGTGCTGTTCAGAACAGTCTGATAAGTCATACAAATTATTGCCACCAACTCCAAATGTTAAAATCTGAATACCTCATTCTACCTCCACAGCTAAGAACATGCAGCTCAAAATCAATGCTTGTGCCTCCGTGTTCTAATTTAAACTTTTTAACTATGAAAAGATAATTATGTTTTGAGGAAGTGATTTTTTTTTCCCCCTTGGAACTCTTTTCACATTCATTCTCTTCGAGAATGCATACAGATAAAAAAAGGTGGCTATTTCAAACTGTAGTATTGAGACCTTGTCCAAGTGTATGTACTTAGGGTGTTACATGTCCATGCTTAAGGAATGCAGGGCAGTTGAGCGTTTTCAGTAAAGACTTGGGCTGATTGAGTAAGATACTTAGGATTCCACCATTGCTACTAGCAAGAAGTCTCCTTAGCAAAACCAAATGTGATCAGATGGACAGCCAGAATCCTCCTGATAGCAGCTGAAATTCTAAGCTGCTAAACAACATATTCCATTAGCAGAGAAACTGCACTGATTTTAGAAATTTAGTCTTTTCCAGTTAAGTGTAACTGGGGTTACACTCCTGAGAGTTGGAATTAGTTGCAGTCAGGGAGAATATTTTAGCCAATTGCTCCCCTGCAAGTCACCAGTCAGGAAAAATGAATAGAAAAGGGATTATATGAAATCAGAAGTACATGACCAACACCTGTGTATGTCTGTCTTTACCTTGAGCTCATCTGCATCATAGAAGTCTATGCGCACAGCAGGGACCATCCACGTCTGGAACAGAGTTGCCAGGATCTGTTTGGCAATTGCATCTGCGATGAGGTGAAAGTGGAGTGGGTTTCGCCTAATATGAGAAGGGAGAGAAATGCATTACTTCAAAGGTTCCTAATTCCTGTTGTTAAAGGACACCATCAGAATGTACAAAATTTTATCTGTGTCTAAGATGCCAAATTTAAAGCATACAGCATGTTTGTCAGAGTCCTGCTCTGCGGCCAAAATGCCGAGACACTTACAATTTGAACACATATGACAATAATAGAAGTACTTAATCAGTTTCTGGGTGGTTGTAAACAAACACAGATCCTCTGAATTCAGTGGAATGTAATGATTTGTAACAGCGAAAGATCTTGTCCCTTCTACTGGCTCCTTAAAAGAAGGCCAAGTTAATCTCCCTTGGGGGCTTGAGCTGTGAAAGTGGTTGCTTTCATTTTCTAGATCAACCTGGTAACTTATCTTTGTGGTAGAAGCAGTTGTCTGTGGAGAAGTGGAGGTGGAAGGGAAGATTAAAAAATAATCATGTCAACCAGGTGAAATTCTGGGACCACTGACTTTACACAGATCTTTTCTATAAAGAAAACCTGCAGAATCAACAGCTGTTCTACAGAAACCCAAAGTTAAAACATTTCAGGTGAGTGCCTTCTAGCTGTTCACTAACATAGTGAATAGAATGGAGACTGTAAACCTCCCCATATCCCTGTTCCTAAGAGGGAGAGATGGTTACAGAAAGGCAGGAAGAAAGAAAACTTATTACTTCCAAACACCAGATTTGTATTCACCTCTGTAGTTATAGGACTTGGGTTAATTGAATAGCTTCAAAACAAGATGAGGGAAGCCAGTATCAGCAAGACTGACACGGTTTGACAAAGTGTATGAATTTTTCTATAGTAATGTGAACTTGGACATTAAAAATACCTTGCTCCCTCCCTCTTTGAAAGACTGTAAGCAGTAAAATTTAATCTTAACTTCTGTGGTGGGAATATAAAAACCTGCCAGTGGAAGTTAGTAATGAATTGCAGTCTTCTACATTTATCCCTAGCTTAGCAACTTTCCCTGTCAGCAGAGAATTTGCAAAAGCCACTAAGACAACAGTTTAGACAGTTGTTTAGACTTCAGCACTGGCTCAACCTTTCCTCAAAACCCCTAGGGTAGAATAGTGGATTCTCATTTCTATGAAATTTACAAAGCTAAATGGGTGTACTTGTTAACTGATACTTTTCATCTAAAAAGATGCTTCAAATGTTGATTAAGGTGAAAGATGACTGATGCTACTACATTCTTTGGTGTGAATGAGAAGTGAGGAAACCTATGCCAGTGCAGGACAATGTACTTCCAATTACACTTCGGGGCTTAACCCAAAGATGATGGTTATTTTTTTCTCCATTTCCTGCATGAATGAACAATATATGTCGTCTTCTTTAATGTTTCTTTTCTTTCTTTGATCAGTAATACTGCTTTCCACTGAACAAAGTCTACAAGAAAATGTAAAAACACATATAATGGTTCATAGTGTCATAACAGACCTCTCAGCAGAAACAAGAGATTGTGAGAAGCAATGTATGGTTGGATTTTGCAGTGTTAGGATCCAACCCAACACCCAGAGTTGCCAGTGAAGCTGCTGTGTTGGCCTCAAGGATGTTGTGGCTCACATTATGAGCTTCCAGGAAAAGCAGAAAAGGGCTGGGTAGAAACCTTCTATATGAGATAATCATGATGGCAGAATAAACCCACAGCTGACCTGCATTTAACAATATACAAAACACTAAGCCACAACAAGCTTTCCAAAATGACAAAGGTCTTTCAACAATCTCCAGCTTGCCCTGGTGGGAGGAGGGGAGAGGGAAAGGCATAAACAACCAGCTGCTGAGTGTCTCATTACCAAGCAAAAGGGATCACAGCAATTACATCTGCTTCACCAGCCCAGCAGGAGAGTAGAAGAGGACATCCTGGCTCATGCAGATTCCGCAGTAACCAGGCACCTTGCCAAGAAAAAATCGGAAAATAGCAGTGGATCAGGAAATACATATCATTAGCAGAGCCAAGGCCAAGAGAAACAAAGTACAACACCAGTGGCCTTGGGTACAGGCAAAGCAGTAGCTCAAGACAAATAGATGTTGAATGTCAACATAGACATCCCACACAGGTCCCTCTGCTTAGCAGGGGCTGAGTCTGAATTCTGGTAGAACTATTTCCCAGCTGGTGTTTTTCAGTAATTTCTTTTCCTTTATTTTTCCAGGGTTATTTATCTATATATTACAAAGTAGAATAAGAAGAGTAAAAAATCAGTTAAAAACAAGAAAGCTCTGTCTTCCTTCAAACTATCATTTAGTTAAATATAATTGATATAAAATATTTCAAGATGAAACACACTAGTTGAAACGAAAAAATCAAGACACAAAGACACTCAGATGTTCAGTAGCAGTTTATACTTATCTGAATGACCCAGAGTGTATGAAACTTAAATGGGAACAAGTGGGTGACATTTTCTTTAGTTCGTCTCCTACTGGGAAAAAGAAAAAAGGAGTAGCTGTACTCCCACACAGAAATCTCTTTCAAGTTGTTAGCCTTGTGGTAAAAATTCAGCTGGAAGGAAAGTGTGTGTCAGAGGCAAAGCAGAAGATTATCACTTATAAAAATATATCCCCAAAACAGTATAGTGACCTGATGACATCTACAACTAAATGTGCATCAGCCACAGAAAATTTCAGTCCAGATGAGATTTTAGTTCTGTGAAATGTGAGGTTTAGCATAGTGCTAGAAGCCAAGAGAGCACAGACTCAAAGCTGTAAGACCTTCTGAAGATAACAGTACTAGCATACACACAGATGACATCTTTCACCTCTTCTGGTGTCTGCAATATGCAAAGCCTAAAAGAAAAAGATTGCTTCAAAGGGTTTATGAAACAAGTTTAGAAGCTTAAAGATCAACCAACATCCATCATAAAAGATACATAAGATGCTGTAAGATGAGATATCTTCCTCAAGAAATATGTGAAAGGGATGCCATGATTATTTGCCAAAATGATTGAATCACTGGCTCTAAGGATCATGGTTGACAACCAGAATATCGTGAAGGATTCCACTGAAAGCTGTACTTCATTAGACTTGGACATTTTGCTGTACCATTTGGTATCAGTGAAAGCTATTCCTTTCTTCCCACTGGTCTTCCAGAACAAAGATATTTTGGGATATAAACTTTATAAAATGAAATTGTATTGCTTCTATGGTAAGTTAAGGGATAGTCATGCAGAAAGCTATCCTTCACCAGCATTTAGCAGCTACAGTTAGGAAACTCTGGGTAAGGCAGTGGGAGATGCTCAAGTGCTGTGAGGAAGGTTTGAGAATACCTCCCCTGGGTAACAAGGAAGGGCGATGTGGCCTGTGAAGTTCAACAAGCAGCTGAAGATACAGAAGTTTGCCAGTAGAAATTGAGTGGCATGAAACTGAAAATACGATGCTCTGATTAAAGAAAAACTCCCTTCTGCTGTGAAGACAGATCGAGTTATGAAAAGGCTTTCAATTTTGTGTTTCCTGCAACAGCAGAGGCAAATCTATAGTTAATGAGATGGCCCAACAGGTTCTTCCCAATTCCCTGAGCCTAAGGACTCCTGTGCATCCACTTGTTAGGTTGAAAGGAACCTGGAATCAAGTCTTAGGAGAAAGTGATGACTAGCATAAGAAGCCTCTTCTTCTCTCACTCCAAATGGAAGGTGGTCTTCCTTTGACTTCAACTTCTCCAACCAACTCAAAGCACAGCTGTTTTGTTTTGCTTATTTTTAACGTATATAACTCAGTTTCCACTGGGCACACCAAAAGAGCCAAAAAACCCACACATGGTAGAGGCTGTTTATATCATCTTCTGCTAGAAATCACTGCACTGTAAATTGTGAGTATCTGCAACTATGGAATGAGTCAATATATATCAATTGTGATAAACTTCTCCATAAAAACTAACAGGTTTGGGGAAATTCTCAGTATTCCTATGAATTAGCATGTTTGGAAATCAAGGTTTCTAGTGTCCTGGGTTTCAGAATAGGCAGCCCTTGAACTCTTGAGTCCCAGGTCTTTGTTTCTGTACTACAGAAGCAGGTATTGAGATAGCCACAGAATTTCTCAAAAGGTCCATAAATAATACTTAATCTAATTTACCTCAAAGATTTTGAACATCTGAATTTTTACCAACTACAACGTCTCACAGTTTTTGCTACATAGAAAATGCTGATGCACTAATGTCTTAATGTGGTAAAATGTAATTTCAAAATATGGGTATTTCCCATCAAGTGGAAACTCTAGGGTTTAAGCACTCTATTTAGAAAATGGCAGATCTTCATATATTAAATTATTTCCACTTGTCTTAGGATCAGAACACTATCTGACAAAGTAAACCATATGTAAAGAGCACACATTTATTTTCCTAAATTACTTTCCTCAAAAGTGAATGAAGATTGATTCTGGCCAAGATTTTCAAGCATGGATGCTTAAATACAGGCTCTTAGACCTAAATATAGGAGTTCAAATGAATGCTCTCATTTTCAAAATTGCTGAGGCCCTATAAAGTTAGTAAAATGAAAAGATGTCAGTAATTTTAAAAGTCAGGCCATGAATTTAGGATCTTATGCCAAGAAACCCATTTCTCCGCATTTTTTTATCATGATATCTTTTTTTTTTGAATTTCAAAACATACTCCTGATCAGAGTTATGATCTGCTTGTTCAGGCATTTGTGATCCTTTCTTTTCGAATAGCCACTGCCACAGAGCTAAGTACAAAAACCTACAAGTGAAAAAGGGAGCAGGGAACCAAAACCCACTCTTCCCTTTTGTACTATTCCATAGCTCAATTGTTAGTAATTAAAAAAGCAGCTGCTTGGCTGCCTGGTTGCACAGTTCTCTCTGCAACAGAGGAATTTTATTTTTTAAGAATATAGAAAGGTCAGTAGCCCAGGGGATTTATTGCCAAACCCTATACTTTATTAAGGGAAGCACAACAAGGTAATACCTTTTATATCTGCAACAAGTGGTTATAAGAACTTCAAACAGAAATTATAGAAGGCAGCTTGGGAATTTTTCTTCTTAATGCCCATATGAAAATCCCTCTCTCATACATGGAGAATTTTAATGTGAAAATCATTAAGATTTTTGATACCCCTTCACATCCAGTATTGATTAAAATGCTCCCCAAACTATTGGAGAGATCTTAAATATGCACTTGCTACATCATTCATGGATCTTCTTGTTTATAGAAGTTCTTTGGGAAGTGGGAAGTAATGAGATTTCATGGGCAGATTTTTTAAAGCACTGTTTTCTGTATTATGCCTCTATTGTTAGGACAGCTAGAAAACACAAAAAGAAGTGTCCATATTGATGCATTTATATGGATCAGAGAAACCAGGTCATGTTTTATAGTTTTTGCCAAAAAAATCTCCCACAGAATAGACTGACATGTTAGAAAAGTTGGAAACAATGACAGAGGATTTAAATTCTCAAATTAATTCCATTAAGGCAAAGTGGTCTCCATGGAATATAGCCATTAGATTACATAAGCTTTAATTACCAGCCAGAGTTGACTTGTGACTCTTACTTGGAAATTACATATTATTCATTTTATTTAATTTAGATTTTCATTTGGTTCGCCTTTAATCTACTTGTTCTAAGATAAAAAGTTCCTTATTCATACAGCAATCTGTAACACAGTTTTATATTCTGATCTTAAAAATGTTCAGACATAGGCTCAACTTTAAGGTTATAAGCAGCATTCTTAAAGGAGAGAAGCTACTTCATATTAAAAAGCTTTTGTCTAGTTGACTGGTTTTGTTTATATACCTTACAAACACCTCCCCACCCCTCCACTACTATGACCCTGAGCAAGCACAATGACTTCTTTGAAGAGGGACTAACATAGCAGGGACAAAAACACTAAAAAGGCACAAAAAGTCAAGGCAGTGTATTAGCTGGCACAAAATTTAATTTTTCACAGATTGTCAGGTTGACCTAACTGCCAGCAACAAGTCATAACTGTGTAGTTTCATCTCCCCTTGTTCCCAAACAAAACAGTGTTTAGCATGTCTTTGGAAAAGATGAGTACATTAAAAATCATTTTAGCTCTTACCCAAGACTTACCCTGAGCAGAGAGAGAGAAATCATCTTTGCAATATGAAATATAATTGTGGGCTGGTTTTGTGGCCCTCTAAGCTTTACAGTTTTCAGAAATGTGGCAAAATATTGAAAATCACCAATTAACTTGGACCAATAGTTGCAAGAAATTCAAGAACTGTCAGCCACAGGAAACTGCTCCAATTTTGAAAAAGAAATGCAGGTGCTTTTTGAATACTACTATAAGTACTGTTTCCAAAACTATTTGCATTTCATTTTGCCCATTTGACCCAACATATTTAGGTTTTAGTGTTTAGTCTATTGGTTTGGAAAAACTAAAGTTAAGTTGCACTTAGGACACAGTGATGAGCTTGGCTTATGTTCAACTGGCTCAGAGATAATTTTTTTTAGCCCTGCAATGGATTTATAAAATCTGTCATAATTGGGAACCAGATGAGCAAGAGAGGATAGCAGGAAAGTTGCAGACTAGGACTTAGTGCTCGTTCTACAAACCTCCCTCTGTGCAGCGCTGCCAATGCATATTTATCAGACTGCAACCCTGCACTATCCCAGCTCTGCTGAGTCTCCTCCTGAGAACAGACTGTCAGTTATGTCAGACTGGGTGTTAAAAGCTGCTGGGATTTTGTGGCTGGAGCATACGTTTTCTAAAGACAAAACTGGAATCAAGCTCCTTAACCACTGGGAATGAAACACATTTCTGAACTACAGTGTCGTTATGTGGAATCAACCACACTACCCCTGTCCTCTGCTCTTCCCACTCTCTGGAACATGAAGACAGATGTAGTTTCTCAAATGGTCTGAACAAGTAGGTTGCCTAAGTCTCATGATATATATGGTATGACTAGAATCAGAAACTTGCTTTTTTCAACCTGTGGAGAGCTGAAATGTTCAATATGCAGAATTTGCCATACATTCATGCAAGAGAGAAGAGACAGCACACTCCATCTATAGAAACTCCTGTGGCTTTTATCCTTAACGACCCAGCATTCCTGCTGTTTTGTGTCTCTAGCACTCTAGCTCAAAGTTGGGGGTATAACAAATATGTTAATGCACCCTGGGATTAGAATGACATGGCCTCCTTTTCTCAGAGCTTTTCTAATAGCAAAGTAGGGATTTCCTACTGAAGCAGGGAATTTAAGTATCTCATTTTATACCAAAATGCACATCTAAAACATGTTTTAATTACTAAACTAGACAGAAATGATAAAAAAAATCACATGATATCTCCATGAATTCTAGATAGATTCACTGAAATTAGTGCTCTTAAAACAAACACCCAGTGAGGTGCAGGAGGACAGGTGAGGATGTTAAGCCTGGTTGCTTTGAGGGGTCAGTTTAACCAGTAGATTGTATTCAGGATGTACTCAAGGAAAAACAAAATCTCTTTGACAGTATGTTTGGAGTCATATTTGTTCTGTTCTTGCAAAACAATATATGAGACTGAACGTGGCGATCCTATAAATGGAGGACCAGTAGCCTAACTTTAGAGATTAAGATAACAATTTCTTGTTAAGCAAACCCCTCCACTGGAAATATATAGTCCTTTCAAATGTCTGTTTTTCTTGGCTTATTGGACAATGCCAGCTAGGATGCACTTCCTGGTGCACATTTAAGGGTTAAAAGAAGAGACATCTCCATGCCTGTTTTCAGTGCTGACCCTGAAGTCAGACGGTAAACTTGCTGCTGATGTCATGAAGCATTCACTATCTGAAACAACCACTTCCAACTCTCCTAACTCAATCCTCCTAATGCAGTATCATGACCTGTCTCCATCCTTTATTCCTACAATTAAAGAGATCATAGCAACTAAAAGAAGCCTTCTTTCCAATCGTCATAATTTCTGAAGTACATACTAGACTCCAAGATAACATTATTTGCACAGCAACCAGTGCAAGCAAACTTGGTTTGAAATCAATTTTCAGCTGAGTTTGTTGTTTATTCTCCATCCTTCCTCACAATGGCCACTCCAAAGATAAAGATCCAAGAAGAGAGTGCTACAGAATCATGGCCATGTAGCCATAGCATCAACTGATGCTTAAGAAGCCTGTGTTTTCTAGAAGATAAGGAAGAAATGCCTGTAAGAAGCTCTCTTTTTTGAGAGTATCTTCTTTTTCTAACAATCTAACACCTAGTGAGAAAAGCTAGTTCTAGGCAGAAATGGACTTAAGAGTTGTCTTTAAGAATGTTTTGAGCAAACAAAGGATACAGGTTATCTTGAATGTAACCAACTGTACTAAAGTTTCATTAGCTACATTGGGCTTTATCTTATCACCTCTGCTGAGCTAGACAAATCCTTTGAGGTGAGCAGTTGTGCTAGTGCTGGCAGAATCCTCCAGATGTAGAAATACTCATGCTAATTCCCTTTGTTTTGGTTTCATATTTTATGTAATTATTATTTAATAATTTAACTAGATGGCAGAATTGTTTATAATTTGTTAATTGCTCAGATGAGTGGCTTATGCAAAACAGGGACATTTTCTTTAAGTAACACAGAGACAAGCTGTTTAAACCTTTGAGCTGTGAGATTCCTGTTATTTACAGAACATGTGGAAATATGCAGATTAAAGTCTTCTCAAAATGGATACAATTATTAGGGAGGAAAACAGGGAGAAGCTAACCACTAGGATAACTTGTGTCACCACAAAATATGCCATGAAATCCCTTAGAAACATCAAAATAGACAAAACCTCCCCATATCCTTGCAATATAAAGCCAGTTTACACTGAATAATTCAAATCTCTAATCAGAAACTATAGATACAGTTTTAAAATTTAGAAGAATTTTAACATTCAGAAAAATTCTGCACACAGAACACCACAGATTTTTACTGATCTTTTGCTTTTGTTGTGTTTATGTTAGCACTGATTTTCTTCTCCTAGCCCTCATCTAACATGAATGTGCTACTTGTCAAAAGACTTGCAAACCCTGTGTGTTGATAGTAGAAGTTGCTCTCATATTTCAGAGTATAAATAATATTTCCTGAGTCTTTTTCCATATTGAACAAGCTGAGCATTTATATTATGTTATGAAACTTAGCAAAAATGGTAAAACAGCGTACTAAAACCATTGTAAGGGAGTGATTACTAAGACTTCTAGCAGAAGACTGGAGCCAAATATAAGGAACAAAGTAAAGTGTGGGGCTGGAATGCCCCATTCATGCTAGCTTTCAGATATTAGCATGTGACATGAACAAGAGTCAACCACCCTGGCATAAAATTATCTTCCAAATAAAGCAGCATATTGAAACTACCTCCTTAGTAAACTGTTTATACTGTAAGCATGGTTTTATTAGTCTATTTGTCCTGTTTGAGTCAAACAGTCTGACCACTTCCCTATTTTAAACCACTTTTTGCAACATTATTGAAAAACATCTCTAAGAGACACTTCTAAACTGGACAAGGGATATACACATATGCCCATACATAGTTTAATTTGAATTCTCGTTTTCTGGAGCCGCTGTGTGCTAAGGGAATTGGGTTTTTTGTCTTCACTGTACATTTATGCTTCTCAGTTTTGGGATCTAGCTGTGCTCCATGTGCTAAAACCAGGTTGCAAAACCTTTTGAGCAGCTGCAAGTAGCCGTTCCAAAGCCAGAATAAACTATCTGACTTCAATGAAATAGTATATACTGACTGTAATAACAGGTTTACTTAAAAAAAAAAATCTCAACTGCAATCTAGGAAAGTCAAGTAACCAGTGTGAATTTATCATCTACACCTGTGCCATAAACCAATGCCAGAAATAGGCTAAATGAATACAATGCTGGTATTATTATTATTTTACAGTGTTCAGGACTGCGCAGATGTTTTACAGCAAACATAGATACTGTCCCTATACACACAATGCAACAGGGGTAGCAGGTGGATCTCTCATCACTCTAATTCACTGTAGAAATCGTCACTCAGGTGAATCTGTTTCTGGTGGTCATAAATTTCATGCTTTATTCCTTCCAAACAAAAGGCAACCAGGGAAGGAAATCTGACCTTCTTTTGAAGGAGGGGACTAAATGTAAAAAGAGCTTACTTAGCCATAATCAGATATACAACATACAAGAAAAGAAAGCTACCTTTACCTGTGAAATAAGACAGACTTGACAAGTGTGACAACATCCCGACTGGCATTGTACCCTGCACAAACAATGGCAACGTGGATAGTCTGTGGGAAAAAAAGGAACAAAAAGAACAAAAGTGAAAGCCTCTTCCTGTGTTCTGTCATTCACTAAGGACAGCACATACATGGCAGTGCTATTATTTAGTGCGGCGATTGTTAAAGATTTGAGTGGGTGTTTTGCAGCTGTTTGCAGCCCACTTGAGGCAGTTTGTTAAAAACATCTTAATTGAGTTATAACACAATCATCATTCCAAAGTCATTACTATCCCTATGTTACATCAGATGTTTGAACAGAATTGCATTTATTAGCTAAAGCATATGTGTGTATGTATGTACACATTGTCCCCAAGTAAGCAGCATTCAAAATTCTGAGTATGCAAACATGCAGACAGTTTTAATCGTTTCAAGTTTAAAATTATGTCTGATAATTAGAAGCAGATAGGCTCTTAGAAATGTTGTACAATTTCTGTCTTAGGCACAGCCACTAAGGAGAGGGTGAGCAAGCTCTCATGGATGAGTATGATTGGGATAATTAGTGTGTCAGGGCTGGATGCATCCCAGTGACACCATGGGACAGGAGCTGTGAAGGCAGGGGGTCACCTCCTTGCCTGTGACTACCAGTATGGGCTGTACTGGGCAGTGTTAATATGAAGTTAAATATAACCCCCACAAACACATTCTCTCCACCTCACGACATTGGTGAATTATCACTTATTCTGTCCTTCTTACGTTCCTTTTAACATGAGGCAGAGGTTTCCTCATCTCTTCAGGAGGAAAGGGAACATTGAGAAGGTGCAATGAATCATTATTATTTAGGCAGTAAGTACTAATCTGAAAAATGTGTTACATTACTCTGTTCTGGTTTTAAAATTAGCCATTTGTATTCCCTAGGGACAAAAGAAAATTAATCCCAGCAAGTTTTGACTCCAGGTTCTGTAATATTCTGTTTCTTAGTGGTCACAGAAAAGGAGAGTTCACCATGCTGGCAGCACAAAGCTGCCATTGGGAACACAGCTGTGAAACTGCAGGGAAGCCTCATTTGGCTTCCATTTGAAGCTTGGTTAGCTGGTTTCTCATGCACACAGCTCTCATTTTCCACAGAATGCCCACTATGCTGAGAACAAATGAGGAATTCTGCCTCTTCACAAAGTCACAGATTCCCAAAGCCTGGCTTACAACAGAAGCAGATTTACACAAGAGGTGGCATGTGTTGGGCACATCTAAAGAGTCCACAGCCCCATCCATTAACATCACCTGGTACAGGGCACAGTTTGAATCATGTAACTTCCAAGTGGCTGTGCCATTGTGGAATGCCCACTTGAACACTGCAGCTGCCTCCAGGGCTAGTATGCTTCACAAGCTGAGGAATATTTCAGATCTGAGGTTTTAACAGGACTTGAATCAATAAGACAGCTGTCCGTCCGGAGAGGTGTGATAAAGAAAAGATATTGCAGCACATTTTGGCAACGAGGTACTAGTGCTTTAAATTTATGTCAAAGTCAATGGGAGTTGAGCATGCTCAACACTTTGCAAAAATGGATTGTGTTTCTCTCTTGTGATAAAAGGGGAGGACAGAGGCTGCTTATTAATAACTTACTGCAGCAAGAGCTTGTACTGTATTCATAGGCATGGGTTCATGGGGGTGCACCAATTCCTGATACTGCACACGCTGCCTCATCTCTGACTGCCACGTGGTCCTTCTCAGGCTTTTGGAAGACCTAACACCCTTCCCTTCAATGCTAGTTAAAATCAAATTAACCGAGAATAGCTTCACACCTGCTTTAAACATTTCACTTGAAGACACTGGGGACCAGACACAAAATTTTTATGGGTTTTGACAGAACAGCACTGTCACATCATTGTCAAGATCATTTAATATTACCTCTTCTTGCCAGAAAAGCTCTACTCACAGTCTCTCTCTCCACCTTACAACTTTCTTCAAAATCAGAGTTTATTCTGTCAAGGACTTGCCCGCATCTGTACTCCTTCCACAAAATCAGTTTGTTTCAAAATTGAAGGCATGCTTTCCTCATTGTCTTCCAGCAGCTGCCATTGCCTTGGATGCTGTTTCAGCCACGGCACAGTGAGAGCAGCACTTGCTGCTCTTCTGAATTGTCTTTTCCAGTTCAGACACACAGGCATTCACGTACCTTCTGCTCAGCCTCTCTGCGGTGTTTGATATTACATATCACTTCTATTCCTGCCTGCAATCAGTTATACAAAAGAGCAATAATTCTCAAAGAGAATAGAAATCTAGGCCTTTTTCCCCAAATTGTTGCCTGCAGCATGCTGCAAGACTCAGTCTGTTCCTCTCCTTTTCCTGATTTGCTTTCCTGTCCTTCATTGTTTAACTGCTAAAGCCTGTGGGAAAACAGATAAGCCAAAATGAAGTCATCCACCTGAACTGGCTGCAGATGTTTGTATCCTAGGGGAAAAAACCTATTTCCAGTTTTCTCAACACTTGTTCCAAACGCGTGTTTGGATAGCAAGCAGCTGGCTGTACCCAAATTCTGGGAAGATAAGACAGTAGTAGATGGAAGAAGGAAGCACTTCAAAGAATTCACACCCTCCTTACTATACTACTGTAAGCATCAGCTCTCAGATTTTGAAAATTGTCACCTCTTTCAAAGTCCCCTTTTCCATCTGCAGATGGCTAGAAAACTGTATCACACATCCCACCAGAACTGGCCATTGTGAATCCCACAACCTCTGGACTCACCAACTGCAGCTAACACCTAGGAGTGAAGCCACATAAGCAAAGAATGCTCCAGCTGCTGCAACATGTGTCAGCATGACTGACTGGTTCAACATCTCCCACCAAACTTCTCAAACCAAGGTTCTGCATGCTATACTTGCTCCTTACTGATGACAGTCCATGATAATTCTGGTCACATTCTAGCTTGGATATTCAGAAGTCACTGTGGGTCTAAACTGAGCTCCTGCAAAGTGTTCATCCTCCTACAATGCTCTCTTTCAAGTGAATGATAGACATGTTCACCACTTGTTGCAAGAATTCTAGACTCAGGCCATTCACTGCAGATGCTCCTGGATAATATAACTCACTGCAGCAGATGATGAAATGATAATGTATCTTGCTTTCCAGGCTCAATGAATTCTTTCTCTGTTTGTACATATAGATATGAACAGGTAATCAAAACACTGTGGAAGTTCATCACACCGTTCTCCCTGCAAGCTGAGGATCAGGGTCACAAACAGAATTACTTTTACTTGTAAATAGTTTAGGGAGCACTCAGGTCCAGGTGCTTCAAGGCACTTACGGAAGTTAAGCTTTTTTAGGAAAGAAAGTTTAAGTCCTACCAAGATGCATGCTAACATAACTTGGAAACCCTTCAGCCACTACAGAGCAGGCAAAACTGTTTCTGAATGCAGTATTTCATGCAAGTCTATTCTGGGATAACATTAATGGGGAGAAAATATCCAAAATCACATGAAGAACTGGGCCTTAGATCCTATATTGATGAGGAGTATATGGTGCCGAGATAGAGATATTATATTTTTTCTTTTTTAGACTATTTCTGGAATTATGAAATAATCAGCTTTACAAACTCTAATTAGTTCCTATAGCTAAAAATAATCTTTGGTAAGACATTTCATACTTAAACAATTTTCCAGCAGTGCCAGCTAGGCCTTCCATTGTAGATATTTAATCTTTCACATATAATTGTTGAATGGGATTAAGAGATATTAAAGGTGTGTCAGAAAATGCTTGTATTTGTAGCATATTTGTAAATATATTACAAATAGTTTCCAGAGGGAGATAACATCTGCTTTTCCTGTGCTACACTGTTTAAGCTGGTGAGGGCCTGTTCTTGGTGGCTGCGGAGCACTACACACTTAACCCCACTGAACAACATTGTTGAGAAAAGCAACAATACAAATATGCCTGTAAAAATACTTCAAATGGGAAGTATTTTGCTAACCCACTAAATGTTACACTGCTAATTACCAACTTCCTAATACATAACCACTTTTTAAAATATTCATAAATACACAGTTAATTCCTAGTAAATGCTCAGTTTATGGGGGCACAAGCTGGAAAGATTCTGGGATAACATCATATGAAAGAGGTATATAATTGTGTTAGCTTCCATTGGCATTATGTTCTCCTTCTGAAGCCTGTTGTTTGTGCCAACATCTGTGTAAGGACTACTTGTACTTATGTTTCCAAGGTTTGTGTTAAAATTGTCTGCTACTAGGAAGGCATCTGCTCCCTCCAGGGAGAAGTTCCTTGGCTGGGACTCTGATTTTTTCTTGCAGTCCATTTTACAGTTTCAGAAGAGCTCTCCTGTGATGCAACAGAGTAGGAAGCTGTGGCTGGAACAATCCCACAGCTATTTGATATAGATCACAATTATTATCACACAGATTATGCTTTATCAGAGATTTAATGTTCATTCATTGTAACTGCATTTTCAAATGTTTTAATCATCATTAAAGACTATCTCAAATTAAATTCTGAAATGTTATCTTCAGTAAATCTCTAAGAACAGACTTAGTGAACTGAACAACCTATTCCTAGCTCTCTTAGTCTCTCTCAGAGCCCCAGTCTTCTTCTCAAGAACCCTGGTGTTTTACTACCCAAGTTGTTGACTCTTGCTGTGATATATTCCAGGGTCAGAAGCTAAAAAATATTTAGTTTGCACATCTGAAACACTGAAAACAGAGAGAGTGAATGGAGTCAAGAAACCCCTCACGTAAACACAGAAGCAGAATCTACAATAATAAGATGAATGATGAGACCCTTGGCAAATCTGATAATAAGGAAGTTTAATTTTAACTTCCAGTGCTGTTACTGAATTACTGAGTGCATTCCCTAGGAAAAAGAGTAAAAAGCTATTTTGCTATCGAAATTGTGTTCAGTGAGATAGGGGGATGGCAAATAATGTGAGATTTTTGTATGTTATTTAACCATTGCCTCCAGCACAATGCTAAACCCCACTGAGCAAGTAAGCTTATTGGGAAAACACATTATAAACTGAAAGGCCACTTAAACTACTCCTACTTTAAGCTGCTATTTTTGTGTCCCACATTGGTTGGTACGTTGCACAACCAAGTACTGAGACTCAGCTCATCACTCTTTGGCATAATAATAAGGGAGAAGTGAGGTTTGCTTACTGATGGCCTGAGCTATCTCTGATTAAATGAAATGCCAAAATGCTCACAGTGAGGAAAATCAGACCCTCACTATCTGGAGGAGGGAAAATGGAAAACAAACTCCGCTTTTTCCCTCTCCTTACAATAATGTTGCTTCCCCTTTTCCACACCGATGGACAACAATATCCAACTGGAAAGCAGTGATCTAATTTTTAAACTGTATTTGATATTTTCCCATGGAACAGAATTTATCTCGAGAGATAATTAGGATTTGTTTTTCCTTTCCCATTAATTTTCTTTCAACTTTTATTTTCAAGTGGCAAAAAGCAAGATAAAAGGTGATAAGCTGTTCCCCTCTTTGTAGAAATAAATAGAGGAAGCTACTTTTGATATCTTCATCACTGGGATTGGCACAAGGCCTTTGAGCAAAGCTTTCTGCTTTGGATCTATCCATATTTGGACCTGTCATCATTCAGACATCTGACAACTAAATATCTGGATGACATGCACAAAACTACTGGCATAAAATTAGGAAAACCAAACCAAAACAACCACCACAAAACCTTCTTAGAAGGAGATCTGTTCCCTGCAGCCAATCACACTGTTAGTGCACAGCTCACACAAAGCAGGTGGTCCCACAGTAACACCCAGATATACTCCTGAAAGTGGAGTCAAAAGAACAGGCTGGCCCCATAAGCCACAATTTAATTAATTGTAAACCCTGAACTGTTCCAGTACAGACACACAAACAAAGGAATAAGACTTTTCTAAGGCAGTGTGGAGCTTTCACTTAAATTCAAAACACATGGGGTCAGTTTGCCGCAGGTCTTTATCAGCACAGCTGTACTGAAGTCAGATTGGAACAAGGCTTTGATTTTAATCCCAGGTTTGGGGATACAAGAATGAAAAAGACATAAAGCTGTGATGAAATAATAACTAAGAAGATATTTCGATGAGTAAATGTTTTAAAGTAAAAAAAAAAAAGGAATAATTAAAAATCATCTAAAAAGTTGCTCCCAGTAGACCTTTAAGAGGCTGGTTTTGGAGAATTAAGTTACAAGGGAAGGAGATAGGGATCTGCAATATCCTTAAAGGATCAAATCTATAAACCAAGATCAAATCTTCTGGTAAGTTCCTGCTGTTTATTTACCTCACACTTTTCCACTGCTGGTTGCTGCCCACACTCAGAGCTGTTCCCTGCCACAATGCCAGCCCGCAGGCTCTCGCTGTCACCTGTGCCCTCTTCCATGGAGTAGGTTTTGGAGTGATTTCCATGGTGGTGTGAGGGGCTGCGACTCTGTGCCAGGCTGAGCTGCTTGCGCAGCACACGGTTCTCCTCCTCCACCTCCCGCATGCGAACCTCCAAGCTCTCGCGCTCCCGCTGGCTCGACGCCGTGTACCGAGGACTGTGGGGCTGGGATTCAAGTGGAGACAGCGACACTGGCTTCCCATCTGCAAGAGAAGGAAACAAATCACTTCTTTCAGAATATACTTGAAGTTGCATTTTCCTTTAATGCCAGCGTTGCGAGGCAGGGATGTGTTTCAAATACAGCCATGTTTTAGGCAGACTTGTCACTTCAAGGCAGTGCTTGAAAGGTAAACTTGGACAAATGTGAGCTACAGGTCCTACTAATTTTAAAACCATGCTAAAAGATAAGCATGTGTTTCATTTGTTCTGCACAGGGCTTCCTGCCAGTCTCTAGTCTGGGAAGACAGTCAAGAACATGAGGATTTAATTCAAAAACAATTAATACACAGTTAAATATCTTTTACAAATGTATGCAAGATGAAATAATTTTCCTATTCCACATTTCCTCCACAGTCAAATGACAGCCTTTTGGCAACCATTTTGTGCCAAACAGCAGCCCCAGCTGATTCATATGTGAGGAGCAGATGGGTTTTATTCAGCAACATAGTATTATCTCCTTGCTGAGAAAAAAGAGGTTCAGAAGGACAGAAATGTTGAATACACATGTGGGTCAAATTCTGGAAAGTATTTTGGCTGAAAAAGACACAAGGGAATTTTGAAAAAAGTAAAATGGATCAATTCAACATCTTCAATGAAAACGTTGTACCTCAGAAACATGAAATTGGCATTTTCTTTGTTCAAATGAGCATTAAAAATGAGCTAAAGTATACAAAAGTTATATGAAACCAACATCCATAACCAAAGCAAGACATTCTTCCATCACTTCTCAGTACATTGCTGCTACCAAATTCTAAAGGAGCAAATAGGGATGCAGCTGATGTGTTTTCAAAACTTTAGTAAAGCTATAACTATATACAGACAGAGTACAAATGTGTGAAAGCTGGTAAAAACCTCTCCCGCTAAACTACTGTTCAAAAATGTTTGATTGAAATCCAACTGAAACAAAAGACAGTGAGTGTTATCCACAATGTCATAATTAGCAAGATGTTCCTTTTCAGTGAAGATATGTGAGTATCTTATACTAAGGTATTTCTCTGATATAACTTTCTATTTGCATGGATTGAAAAATAGAATCACAGAACAGTCAAGGTTGGAAAAGCCCTCTAAGATCATTAAGTCCAACTATTAACCCAGCACCACCAGGTTCACCAGTGAGCAATGCCCCTAAGTGCCACATCCAGATGCTTTTTGAACACTTCAAGGGATTGTGATTTCATCACTTCCTTGGACTGCCTGTTCTAATGCCTGACCACCTTTTCCACTAAGCCATTTTTCCAAGTATGCAATCTAAATCTCCTGTGGCACAAATGAAGCCATTTCATCTCATCCTGTCACTTGTTACCTGAGAGAAGAAACTGATCCTTGCCTTGCTACAACCTCTTTTCAGGCATTTGTAGAGAGTGATAAGGTCCCCCTGAGCTTCTATTTCTCCAGGCTAAACAACCACAGTTACCTCACTGCTGTTAACAGGACTTGTGCTCCAGATCCTTCACCAGCTTTGCTGCCCTTCTCTGGACTGGCTCCAGCACCTCAATGCCCAGAACTGAGAGGGGGTGCAAGGTGTGACATCACCAATACCAAGTACAGGGGAGTGTTTGCTATTTAATGATTTTTCCAGTGTAGAGTCTCTTTGGTTTTATCAAATCAACATCAGCTTGAGTGCTTTACAAAAGGGAAATCATGCAGTTACTGTTTAGAAGTTCTCTCTAACAAGTACATTTCTCACTTGCCGACTCAAAACTATCTGCCTGCTATAAAGACCCACTCATTGCTTGTTCTCTTCCATTATTTCACATTTACATGAATGGTGAGGAATCCTCTAGACTGAGTTCATGAAAAAAAACCAGCTATAGAAATCAAAACCTCAATTCTAATTCACACTGTAGATTTATACAGGTATACACACTTCCTGCTATGTATATAAATCACTATCCTATTTTTTATACATAATTTGCATAGAACATCTTGCATTTTCTAGCAGACATTCTCCTGCAAAGTTTTTCTTATTTACTATCTTTACCACTAGCAAAGTTTATGTATACATTTGAGCTTGAAAAATGTCTCAAGACAGGTTCTGAAGTTTGGCCACTGTTATTATGAAACTTGAATGCTCCAGCAAATATTTATTAAAGATTAAATGAGAGATTTGGAAAGCCTGAAAATAATGGGTGCAACAATAGAGAAATGTCAACATAAAGGACAGAGCCATGCTACAATTAGACATGCAACAGAATACTGAGTTATCTTTCTCCATCCCTCTTGCAAGGCATGGAACTGAAGTTATGCTATTTCTCAGCTGCTGACACCCAACTTAGGAAGACTAAAACTCATTTGGGTGTGATTATATTGTGTTCCTTTTAATGGACATCAAGAGTGTATTGTGTAGACACTCAGATTAAAACAGCACCTCGGCTCACCCGCACACCAACCAACCTGTGCTATTATCAGATACATTATTACAGTGCAAATAT
Source organism: Sakesphorus luctuosus (assembly GCA_013396695.1). Lineage (NCBI taxonomy): Eukaryota > Metazoa > Chordata > Aves > Passeriformes > Thamnophilidae > Sakesphorus > Sakesphorus luctuosus. Next base: position 190,126 of record VWZD01011010.1, read on the forward strand.
AGCCAAAGATTTCACTGGCAATCATAACTCCTCAGTCAATGAATATTCAGCATGACACAGATGTTACTTAACACTTCCTATCTTTGCCACTGAATTTTGCTTCCTTCTCAAATAATTATCAGAAAAGCTAGCAAGATATGGAAGTAAATCTCAGGGCAACATTCACCAAAATTTCAAAGCATGGAAAAAAATTTAAACATCTCTTTAGCTATTCTATGGACATAAATCAATATGCCACAAGTGTTGCTTTGCCAAAATTAAAACTTTGAGAGCTTTTTATCTTTTAAAGAAGATACCATTTTGTACATCTGAACAACTGTAGGCATATTAATCAGGAAAGCTGAACTGTTTCTACACAACATTCAGAAGAAACAGCATAGTCTAAGAAAGGGACTGAAAGAAGATACCACCTCACTGCCTCAGACTGGAAGTTGCAGCAACTAATGAGACCAGCTCAGTGTTTATGCAGCCCTAGCTCTAAATGCCAGTAAACTCCAGTACTGTGTTCTCAGTAGTAAATATATCTGCCAGTTTGTAAAAGGCAGTAAGGAAATTCCGTCAGGAATGAAACAACTAGGTGGCTTCTTGATCTGAAATATACAAGTTGAAATGTATTGATTTACTATAGGAATTATCCATATTTTGTTACAAGGTATTAAATTCAAGATATTTTCTGGAATGATCTCTTCAGGCTTCATATACCTAGACAAGGCATGTTTTGTTCATAACGTTGTTCCCTATTCTCAAGTGTATCTTGATGCATTTGGTATATTCGTACATCCCAACTCCATGTTGCAAATAACAATGTGACAATTCCAGGACCCATTTGAAATAAAAATATAAACCCAAAGGTAAATAGAGTTTGATCTTATGACTCAGAAATATTTTTTTTCATAAATTCTGAGACTGTGTAACTCATAGTTTTTGCACATCTGAGGATGGCAAGGCTGGTGGCAAGGTACTATTTGATTTAGTTCTATTACCATACTGGACATGTGAAGATATTTTTACTTCAGTGAATACACAGACAGGGCAAAATGCCTCTTGGGAGCTGTTGTCTGGCAGGTAAACAGCAACACATCCTACCCTGATCTGCTTCCTACCAGTTTCCAAGGTAATGCAAGGACTGTGCGTTTCACCTCATATTTGAAGAAGGAGTAAGTGGGCTAATGTTAGGGACCACTGGCCATTGATTGAATCTGTGTGTGTGTTGCTTGGTAGAAGAGTTAAACTCATTGTGCTGTACTTGAATTTTATAGTTCATAGTAACTGGTAGACTGCTCTGAGCTGATGTCTAGGCACTTTTTATCTAATCTAAATCAAAATAACATAACACCTAATGAGGTCTGTGTGACTTTATGACTAAAGATTTCCCAGGGAACACTACAAGGAACATTGCTGTGCTCTTAAGCAAGAAGTACAGTTTTGAATGGGGTAATAAATAAAAGTAAAACTATTATTTTTTATTTTTCATTTGGGGCCATTTCTCTATTTTTGGACTGTGGTAGTTTCAGATTTATTTTTTTTCTTTGTCAAGCCTTTTACTTCAGACTTTTTGTGCCAATAAATCTGTATCTACATGAAAGACCTACAAAATTCCACTGTCCACAAAACAAAGTCCAAACACAAACCTAAATTATTTCGTGGTTGACAGCAGTCACACCAGGTCCAACAATGCAAAAAACTTGACAATAAGTAAGTTGTCAATTCTATGGATTATTGAATGCTTCTGTATATATGGAATCATCTGGATTTAAGGCAACAGATTTCATTAAACCTTACTTAAGCAGAGCATCTTAGGACACTGGACGAAATAAGGCCTTCAGAAAGCAATCCAGCATAGTTTGTTTGAAAGCAGAGGGCCTGAAGCAGTGGAATTTTCTTTCTTACATACAAAATGTAAAGGGTAAACATTAAAACCAAATTCCTTGTTTTCTAATCATCAGACTTGGAGACGTGACAATCCTGAAAAGGACTCAGTGGCATTGGAAGCTTGCTGGGGAAAAAGCCACAGGGAAAATAAGAGTTTATTGAAAGGTTAGCTGGATTAGGGGGAAAGAAGCAGAGTATAGGAAAGAAAAATTTGCTCTGATTCATAGGAAAATAGTGCAGAAGCAGAAATCCTGAGTTTCTCAGATGACCCTGATCTGAGCTAAAATGCTTACAATTGTATTAGTAAATATTTGGGGCATTTAAATTTATGCAACATGGGTTTTTTCNTTTTGGTTTAAAGCCAAACTACCTGTTTTCTTCCACCTTTAAGGTCTAGAGGTTTATATGTTTTAGCTATTGATTCATCCCCTGCCTAATAGCAAGTAATGCCTTTATAATGAATTAAGAGATGCCAGTGAACCCTGGGCTGCCTCTTAGACAAGAGAAGTTATGCTGCCCACAGACAGTGTTTCATTCTGTCTGACTAGAGATATAAGAAAACAACGCTACTCCATTTCACATTTGTTCACATTTGAAAATTTACATTATCTATGTACACTCTGAGGACTAGCAGTGTAACAATTTTAACCAGAAGCCAGTATTTTACAGAAAGAATTGGGGTAGCAGACAACCACTCTCCTGATTTCCCCCCTGCTAAGGCCATGACTAAAATAATTTCCAGTTTATTCCACAATTATTTTTTCCCCGTAAAGACCACTGTAGAGAGCTCTATGGATTCTAGTGGAAAAGAAAAATAAGAAGGCTGCAGTCAGGACTACAGAGGCATAAAAGCCTGGTGTAAGCAAAGAAGCTATCCCTTTTATTTTGTAGATCAGCTTTAATCATCTAACACCTTGCACTTCTGCTCAGCTGGATGCTCCCATAAGTACTGTAGGTACTGGCTATACATGCAGCTATGAATGAAGTCCTTTCTGCTGACAGTTGGTACTTTTAGATAAATGCCTCTGTGAGTAGGTGCTAAGGCATCCCAAAGTGTCGATTTTCTCACACTCACCAAGGCTTTTTTGCCTTCATCAACTTTTTGTGAAACATGGCAGTGTGATCTCAGGTTAAAGTCGAAAACCTTGCCCAAAGAACCATCTTAGCTGAGGAACATAGTCCAAGTAATTTACTTCAGGTCTGTGAACATGAACTTCTTCATTCTAACACATGAGTCAATTATAAGCTTATTCTTTTCAAGTGTCAGAGGTAGAAAGTTGGAACACTGAAAGGACATTGAAAACTGATGTCTACTAGACAGAGACAGCACAAGAAATAACAACCAAGCCTTTCCTTAATGCCCAAACAGCCAAAAGTTTCCTCAGCTTTGACAGAAGAGCTGCTCCCACCAGTGTTAAGCACAAACCCCTCTCACACTCAGCGTGGACAATATATGTGTTAAATTACATGTTATTTGGTAAGAAGAGACTGTTTTCACAGGACATGCCAATCAAATATCAGACTTTGGACTTAGGCAATATGTTTGCACTTAGGAACTTCAGCATGTCCTTTAAGTACTAAATTTGTGTTCACTTCCACTGCTGTTAATGGTACTTAAAAACACATGTTTAATTGAACTCAAACCTGAGCCATTCAATTCCACTGTAGGACAGCCTTGTTTAAAGAATCACATTATTGCCTGCTGCTCATATGCAAGGCTTGCAAAATGCATTGGGTTTGCATGTCCATGTTTTGGCACCAGAGGGGCTCCAGGGGTGTCTTCTGTGTGAAGCTGGTGGAAGCTGTCTCCATGTCCCAGAGAGCCAAGGCCAGATGCCTCCAAGTTGGATCCTGGCCAAGGCCAAGGATGGTGGTCACTCATGGGATAACAGAATAAAGAAGGGGAAAGAAGTTACTGCACAGGAGCAATTGTAGCCAGAAAGGAGAAGAATGAGAATATGAGAATGAGAAGAATGGAGGACTGTCTACTGTGGGAGAGACCTAGGCTGGAGCCGGGGAAGAATGTAAGGAGAAAGGAGCCACAAAGACAACGTGATGAACTGACCACAAGCCCCATTCCTCATCCCCTTGCACCATTATGAGGGAGAAGGAAGAGAAAGTCAAGAGTGAAATTGAGCTGGGAAGAAAAGAGGGGTGGGGAATAAAGAGTGTTTTTTTCCTGGATATAGTTTTATTTCTCATTACCCTACTCTGTGATTTGATTGGTAATAAATTAAATTAATTTTCCTGAGTCTGTTTTGCTTGTGACAGTAATTGGTGAGTGACCTTTTTCTGTTCTTGTCTTGACCCATGAGGTTTTCATTATATTTTCTCTCCCCTGTGCAGTTGAGGGAAAATGACAGAGCAGCTTTAGTGGGCACTTGGTATCTAGGCAGGGTCAAACGGCCAATGAAGTCAAACACTTAGAAGTTTGGAAATGATAATCTCTTGCTCAATCTTTGCTGTCATTCCTTTGCGCCTGATGACAGGATCATTAATTGCACAATCACTGCTTTATTTCCAAAGAATATTGGCATCACTGTGTGCACAGGATAGATGGTGCTCACAGCTATTCAGCTGATTATTTCAGCTCCTCATTCTGTTTGTGACCACACATATATACCTTGCTATGAAAAGAAGACTTATTTATTCCCTTACCGGCCTGTGATGTTCATTACTGTAATACTTCAATGCAGCACAGGGATCAGTGACTTATTTTTCAAAGTTATTTATGAGGTTATGGGAAAGGTGGTAGTATCAGCCCCTCTGTACAGTCAGGTAAAGAAGTCTTGCAGTTTTCAACACTCACAGAACATACTGGGTTTGGATGCACAGTTGAGATGGTTCTGATACAGTTTTTCAACAAATAATCACCTTCTCTTCAATACATTTGTTCAGACCTCATCATCTGCATATGCAACACTATATGCTTAACACTTCTGTAATGCAAGAGTCTGCAAGTTGGAAACACAGAAAATGTGATGGAAAGTAGTTAGAAGTCTCTTGCAAGAGCTTTGTTTTATGAACATCATGTAACACACTCACTCAGTGGTAGAGACAGAAACAATTTTTCATGGCAAATTCGACTTCATAAACTATAAAGTTGTCCCTTTTCTTTGTACACTTCCCTGCCTTGTTTATGGCATGACTTCCAGTCTCCCAAATAAGGTAAATGGAGTGGTTCAAGAACCACTGTCACCAAATTGCTGCATTTACTCTTCACACAAAATAAGGAAAGGTTTGTGTCTCAGAAATGGTTTGCAGTTGTACCATCAAGGACGGCATCACATTGCAGAGCTGCAGAGAGCTGTTTATGTGTTGGCTGAGTGAATGCAATACTTCTAATAGGGATAATAAGCATGGTAGACAGTAAAAGACTATGTAAAGAGAAAGCATGTAGCAACAGAATATGGGAAGAAATATGGAGAGAAAATATAAACATACATCTTTCTTGAATCCAGATGTGGCCCTTTTTAATAGTTTGTTTTTTCCAAAAGAAATATTAGCTCATTATCTAGTTATGAATGTTAGCTTATTAGCATATTTAAAACAAGAGTCCATAAGTCTAAATTATTTGCTCATTTCCTTGTCTTGAATACAATGGCTTTTTGTGTTCTTTATTCCCATTCCTCCTTTCCCTGTTTTGCACTGCCTTGGCAATACATATCTCTCCAAGAAAAGAACTAAAAATAACATTTCCCTCTTTTCCATTGGGAGTGGAGATGTAAGAAATAATATCTTATCAGAGTAAGCACTGAGGGAAAATAAGATTTTATCAGGGACTTGGCTTGACAAAGATAACATGTTATCAAGAGGAGAACTTGGCAAAGATAACACGTTATCAATATCAGGAGTAAAGCTTGGGGAAAATAATGTCTTAATACCTATTAGATTCTAAATAAGCCATCTGTGCTCTTGATGAATTGTTATTTTCTCCAAGTCCCACTCCTGCAAATATGTTGATTTTTTTGGCAAACCACTTCTTTAGCAGTTGGGAAGCGGGGGAGAAAGAAGAGAAAAGGAAGCTCCTTCTCCCCAGAGCTAGAGGGATATTCTCTTTCTCTTCAAAAGCTTTGCATGCAGGTGAAGACTGCCAGTGTGACAGCTTGGAAGACTCACATGTTCAGACACTGAACGGGCATTGCAGGGAAAACTCCTACAACAACGCTCAGCAAGTACACTGCAGAAAATCCTGTAAACAGAAGAGGGTCAATGCCCCCTCTGTCCTTTGACCACACTACCCAGGCTCTGAGGTGTTGTCTATTGGATTTTTGGCAAAAACATTTCTCTACAGAAGCAATGACTAGCCATCACTAAGCAATGACTTTTTGTCATTAATAACCTCACCACAATTAGTAGTATTCACTTGGGGCACAAATAAATGACCCCTTTTAGATCAGCTGCAGACATAATCACCATTCAGTTAGAGGTTACCATTCCCACAGCTTAAGCTGACCGAAAGGGTCACACAATGCTTCTTACCTCCTGCAGTGCAAAGCATCCATTGCCTCTGTCCTGAAGCTTTCCCCTCTACCACCTCCGCTGCGGGGGTAGAGACAAACCACTGGTTAGTGGGTGCCTGTGCCCTGAAGATGAAACCTTCTGCAACTCAATTATAAATCTTCACAGTTTCAATCCGTATGAATTTAAATAAATTATGGCACCTCCTGGAAAATGAGGAATCCAATTCATAGTAGGATGGACTACTAACTGCCTTAAATGGCAGAATGTGGGTGAATGCCACTGGTTGTTCATAGGAATGGGCAAGCAGGGAATAATTAGAAGGGAAGCTGTGGAGGGCCTGTAGGAGTGTGATGTGAATAATAAAGCACACTGAGGAAAAGGCATATGAATGATATCTGCAGGGTAAGTATTTGTAGCCAGCTGAATTTCCCTGGTGTACAGTAGCAGTGGGAGGGAAAACAATGGGATTTGTTAATCTAAACCTTTCCTATGGAGAAGCAACATCTCTTTTTTTTCATTAAACATTTGGATATCTTACACCTAGATATTTCTCTCTGTTCAGGTGTAAGCTTTGTGTTAAGGCAACTTCTGAGGCCCTGATACAGCAGAATACATAATCAGCAGCAGGCAGCCATTACAGCTCTCTAAGGTAAAGCATGTACCCAAATGTGTCCCTGCAGCTGTCCACAGTACTGCGACTATCATTCATGGCAGTGGGATGTAAAACACTGGAACTATTCTATGTTGGCTCCTGCTCAGTAATAAACTGTGGAAAAGATAGGAAGGGGAAAAGTGTAAAATACAACATTTTATGTGTTTTTTTTTAAAGCAGAGAAAGCACAAGAAATAAATATCTATAACCTTAAAAAAGATTATAAAAATACCTCCAGGTTTCTACAATTGCCACAGTAACCACAAGCAAGAGACAAGCACACTCATTCAAAGCCCAGTAGTAGTTAATTCAGAGTCTGTTGCTCATGATTAGCCTCAGCTGCTCATCAATAGAGACACCAGCTGATAATTATTAAGTTAAACTTCTGAGCAGTATTTGCATATGTAAAGCACACTTTCCCTGCTGAAGCAACAATGGATGCTATAATGCATTTCCTGATTGTACAGCTCTTGGATTTGGGGAACCTGGGCAAGAGAGTCTGCTTTGCATATCCTTCCTTACCCTCATCAGGCCAGCCATTCAGAAGAAATGCACTTGCACATATTGACATGTACAAGCTACAGCAAAAACCATTCCCTACCCTGCATAAAAGGAAAAACGCAACCATTCCTTTCAACCAGAATATCTCTAATAAGACACACTTTTGAATATGCCTCTAAATATTTACCTACGCTTCCTTACAACCTAAAAACTGTGCAACAATTGGTCTGTGACAAGGCAGCACAGTCACCTTAAAAGACCTGCAGAAACTCCAGTGGACAGATTTGGTCCCTACTGACCTCCAGATGTGAAGGAAAATTTAGTACCATCATGTGATTTTCTGTTCACCTTTTTCTCATCTCACTTTCTCCAGATCAGAACTTCATTTCCTGAATGTTATTCTTGGTCATTAGTAATATCCATGCCCCTCCTTGCTAACTATAGAGTCAAGAACACAAACACACACTATGTGTAGACTACATTTATCTGTTAGGTTCTCCATGTTTTCACAATTACGTGACAGAGAAGGCATGCCCACATCTGCTTAATACCCAAGGAGTTCAGAGACAAAGTCCCTTTAGGTAAACGTGAAAAGGAATTGGGAAAATCTTTACAGAATCCATAACAAACTACCTGCCTCCATGTAGCTACTTTATCACTTGGTTTAAAGAGGCCATCATAGTCTTACTATTAATAGACTTGAATCATTTTTTTTATCAGAAAACAATGAATTGTAAAGCAAAAGACCCAGTAATTTCTTCTTTACAAAAAAAAAAGGTGAAGCAAAAGTTTGGCTTCAGTTAAACATGGAAGACAGGTTGGAGAAGGGAGGTCTAAGGGAATGCAGGTGGTCAGCTGCTACGACACCAGCATTTAGGGTCTAAAATGACAGTTTAAAATTTAGCTACAGGAAAACTTATGTGTTGCTGGAAGTCACCTGGTAGCATTGTTACACAGAATCTCAAAAGTTGATTTTCAATACATCTACAGAAATGCTGCAGTATTAGTTCAGGCTGGTTAGTGATGCTGAAACCTGCTTGAAAGCTTGTTATATCCCTTAATCTCCCTTGGCACAGAGATGCCATCAGAGAACCATGCACTGGTATTTTGACTGAGGCTGCTGGAAAAGGAGGTTGTCTGAATACTGACTGAGCATCAAGGATTGTTCAAGGATAAATAAGTAAGCCAATAAAAAAAATATCCAAATTCTGCACCACACTGTTTCTTCCTTAGCAGGAACCAGATCTGTAAAAACCTTCAAATCTTACAGAGCTTGAGCCAACAACAACAGATATGAGCACACATATATAAAGGCAAGCAACAAAGAATAATTTTCAAATCAATTATTTCTCTTCTTTCTAAATGTACCTGAAGATTACACACACAGACAGAAATTTTTATTTCTCGTTTAGTGTTATGAAATAACATCAGTGTTATTTCTCTGATGTCATAGCAGTGCAAAAGTTATTGATATCTTTCAGTATTGAGTCTTCTTTTCTCCCCACACATTCTCCGAAGTTTTAATTTGCTGCACCTGTCATTTCAGCCACTTCAGTCCCAAAGAAAAGCGATAGGAAAATGCAAATAAGTGCATATTCAGAACACATGAAGGCTGATCAGTGTTATGACATTTATCTTAACTTATGACAAGAGATAAAATAACTCAGAAATGAGTTTCCTGTCCTCCTCATGAAGAAAAATGTCATACCAGATCGTCATGTACTATATACAGCAAAATTTCTAACACACTTCGCAGAGAAAAAAAAAATCTCAGCAGTGATACAGATGGTAGGTTACATGTCATGGCTATGACATCAGAAATAAAACACACATCTTGTTAAAATAGGAGATATAAAAATAAGTCATGATATAAAAAATACCTCTAGAACAGCACACAAATTATCTAAAGGCAACTAGTTAGACTTTGTGCAAAAGTTATAATTAAACATTAGATACTCATACAGTTGAGTGGAATTGTAAATTCTCATTTCCCCACATTTTCCAAAAAGAAAGCCACAGCTGGCCAACATATTGTGTTTGTTAAAAGAATATTTTTCTACTTAAAATTTCCAAGTCCCATTGTATACACAAGAGTGTATACAATTAACAAAATTAAAACAAACAAACATACAAGAAAATGTACTCTTAATTCCCATGATATCCCATGGAAATCCACAGTGGTTTCAGAATCGGCTTCAATGTGCCAGATAGCTGCCCCAGGGCTAAAATCTATTTTTGATCATCAGACTCCACTGACATGTGATACGGAACCTCTTTTTTGCATTAACTTACACAACATTTACCTTTTAAAAATATTTAGCTTTAATATATTATAGATGCTCCTTCTGCAAAGATACAGTAAGTTTGTACAGAACTGATTTTATATCAGATATATCTGATAGATATATGAGGTAGACTGAGACTTAATTTCTATTGGTGACTCAGGTTTCCTATAAAACATGAGGAAATTACTCTTCCTTACGATACTCTTGATTTGTTACAAAAGTGAGGACAAGGTATCAGAAACATAATCCTGTTTCAAGTAAGCCAAAGGCAAAACTCAGTGACTTTGATGAAAACAAGCATAGGTCTAGTATTTCATATATCTATATGCATGGCCAGACTTCGCGAACGCAGATTTGGGCAGGGCTCTCCCCACGTGGGTGTGCCCTTCCAGCCTGCGCAGTGGATTTTTTAGGTGAGGCACAGCATGTGCAGAACTGGCCCCACCGTTTAACTCCTCAGGTCCATCTGCCACAGCCAAGTGAGCTTGGACAGTGAAGTCCTTGGGACTGTCACAGCACCCGGTACTAACCGGGGCTGACCCTGCTGAGCATCTCAGATGTGATAGGATGGGATGGCAGGGAGGCATTGAACTGCCAGGGGACGGTCCCCACTGAGACTCGAACTCAGGTCCTTGGGATTCGGAATCCTGAGTGCTCTTGCTCTCCTTTACACCACAGGACGGCCCCAATATTTCGTATGGGCATGCACACAGCATGGTGGTGTTAAGTCCTTTTTATGTTGCTCCGTAAGTGTACACAGTGCTGTACTGTTTTAGGTCAGAATGTGGGCCATGTCCCCCGTGACCCATCACAAACCTGCTGAGCTTCCTGTGAAGCAAGCAAATGAAATTTTTCATTTTCGAGCAGCCAAGTTTATTAAGGTTAAAAATCACCAACTTGGAGCAAGACTTAGATGTTCTGCTTACTAAGGTTTTGTCTTGTAACGGATGAGGGGTATCTTTGAGACTAATTCACATTTCTGCTGTGGCGCACAGAAACATCTTAATGTACGTGTAGGATCCTAAATTAGAATTCTAAAGAGTATGCCTATTCTTCTGTACAACAACACTGAGGCTAACCCTCAATGGCATGCTCATTTAATACTCTAAAATAAAGTTGCTTTAATCAATTAGAGCAGCAGTGATCAATTTTCACAGGTTCTGGACGTATTTAAGTAAAGACTTCCACTTCTTCTTTTCTCAAATAGATCTCTTGTTTTCTAAGTTCTCATTATCTCCAGGAATTTCTCTCAAAACTAGAACATACTGTGTGAGACCTTTTTAATAAGTAAAGAAAATGTGAGATTCCTAACAATGCTTTTGTTAGGTAGACTGGGTGCAGGGCCAACGGCCATCGGCTTTCTGCAGGGGATGTAAACTATGAGCTAATTCATCTCATGACAAATTTTTCTTTTTGAGTAAAAGGAAGATACAGGCACTTAAAAAAATTACTGTATTGTGTTGTCTGTAGAGGTCAATTACAGTCTTAGAATTGTCCTGTATTTCTGTTGACAGATTTTCCTTCAAAGTACCTATCCATCTTCTTTTGTTAGTTTAATTATAGATTTGTTCATTTCTACCATTTGAAATATCTTTTGTTATTTTAATATCTAAACAGAACAGACGAGGACTTGACCAAAACGGATTCATATTAAAAAAATCCTAATCAACACACCTTATGCCTAAAGAATAATCAGACATGGAAAAACTCAATAGATCGACCACAAAAAAAAAAAAAAAAGGTAAATTTCCAGACTTTCCTAAGGGCCACACAGATCTACTCTATTCTACTATTAGGTCACAGTTATTAAAATCTTGGGGCATTAGGAAGAACATGGGATGTAAGAGTGAGTGAAAAATTTGCTGTCTGTGTTCACCATTTCTAGTTCTTAAAGTTGTTTTTAAAGTCTTGTAATAATTTAGATTTAGATTTACTGCAATCTGGGATTTGCATGAGAAAATGTCAGTGCTTTTTACTTGTTTCCTTTGTGGTAAGATCTCATTTTCAACCCTGCAGGAGAAAGCTGAAAAAAAAAATCACTTGTCATGATGAAAAAATCAGAAGATAAAGCTCTTAAAAACTTATAATTTTAGATATAGTAAATTATGCCTGTTGAACACTTTGAACTAGCAACACGAATTTATTAGAACTGTTCAAACGACTTGTGCTTTACTATGATGGGTACATTCTGTAACAGCAGACATGTCAGCTAGGGTGGGCAAATGGAAGGGCCAGCACCTGTGACAACCTTGTGACAGCCACAGTGCAGCCACCAATTCAGCCTAAAGAGCACTAACCAGGACAAGCCTAAGTGGTCAGGCATTTAAAGGAACCTAAATATCCTGTGGTGATGTTCAGCAGAACTTTCAAGACAACAGAATGATACCTGATAAATAAGTACATGACAATTACAAGAATTTATAATCAAACATTTGGATTTCTCTGGTTCTGTTTGGTTTTGTTGGAATTACCCTTGACACAGCTCTGCAAGCAAAGTTTTGTACCGAAAACCATGTTATTTTCATTAATATCTCCCCAGTACACATAATGGGGTTCTCTCCTCCATACTGGGCACTAAAAAGGTGTCTGGATGCCAGGAAAAAATGCCCAAATAAAGGTAAAGTATCATTTCTACTGTCACAATAAAGTGTTTAGAAAGCAGAAGTTTAACTCTGCCAAGCATTTACACCTCCAAATATTTTAGATACCAATTACTATGTATTTAATTTCACAGCTGTGCCTTTTCCCTTTTTGATTCAGACCACCACAACCTTTTTCTGCTTCTCTTGTTCAAGCATTTTGGATCTAGTTCATAATGAGGTCCTGATGATCCTTAATGCCTTAATTTCAGAGTCCAGCATTCCCCAATTCCCTTCTTCATTTTGAAATTTCTGTAAAATCTATCTTCATCCTCTGTGTGGCTGTGCAGACTGTAATCCTTCATAATAGGCTGATGCTAATCCTGCTCTATGGATTAACAGTGTAAAAGCCCTGAGTAATGATTTCATACCTTCCAAACTCAGTCCCGAGCAGCCCAGGTATATCTAATCTAACCAACTGGCTTTTATCAGCTGCACGCAAGAGATGTGAAAATAAGCTTCATTTCAAGCCTCAATCACACAGCTACAACCATGTTATTATTTATTGCATTTAACAGAATGAGCATATGTGAGGAATTCTACGGTACACTCTGTAGTTTTACATCACTGGATTTGGTATGGTGCAAGTTTCTTTGAAAATTGTGAAATGACAATATTTTCATGGCTGTTTTTGATTATTTCTCTTAAAAAGAGGGAGGGAAGAAATACTGCTGAACTTCAAGTGAAATTTTGCTGCTTTCTTCTTGTGAAATCTATATTCCCAGGCCAGATGGTGTCTGAGTTATCAAAGTTATTACCCTAAACTCAATTAGAGAAGAATGAAAGTAATTAAGTAGGGGATGAAGTGACAGAAGTATTCAAGATATAAAGCATCTAATACAGGTGAGGACTCTCTAAATTAGATAGAAATTCATCTATAAATGCAGCCTAAAACTTGTAAAGGCTTGAGCCTTTACTTTTGAATATTCTAAGTCATTGGCAAAATTCAGTACTTGCGCAAGTGAGCACAATTCCCAGTGACACGGTGGTCTGGAGAAGGTGGGAGTAATTTTCATGTTCTGCTGAGTCTATTACCAGCAATACCCAAACACACTCTGAGACAGTTACTGCTCAAAATATTCCTGTATCTGTTGTGGGATGGATTTTCAGGCTGTTGTGTGAGCTCAGGAATGCTTGTTTTCTTTCTTAACCGTAGCTGTTTTGTACTCACCACAGCAAAAAACAGTTACCGTAAATACTTTTTACTATAAAACCTGTAAAGCAGACACCACATAGGTGCTGTTAACACTTAGTTTATTTTACATTTCTTTTTTCTTGCTCTACTTGCTTTTCCTTTCATGAAGTAAATCTAAACAAGTTGACAGTGAGCTACAGGTATGACCAAGAACTTCAGTTACAGGTTTTAAGATGAAGCAGCCAAAAATTACATTTTAACCTACTAATGATAGTCTACTTAAAGGAGAAATATGTAAGGAAACGTAGTGAAAACAAATCTCTTTGGTTTTTCAACACTCCTTTCTGCACAGCTTCTATTGACAAGCATCATGTTTATGGATGAAATTAATCACGATAATTTGTTAGTGCTCTGCAGGCTGTTCATTTGTTTTCTCTTTAACAGAGACATATACCCAAATTCTCAAGGTATGGGTAGGTGATGGGTGGTAAGGAAAATACCAGTATGTTCTGGAATGCTCAGAATTGGTGCTGCGTAGCTGAAAGAAAAGAAATATGCACTGCTTTAGAGAACATGTCTGTAGCTTGTGCAGAATCTCGGGCCAGAAAGGGAACAAATTAAATCCTAATAATGCATGCATCTCTTGCTGCCCCACACACCACAACATACCAATACCACACTGTGCTGTACCACACCTGAAAGTACAACGTGGAAAGGATACAAGATTTTCAAGTGTAGGAACCGAGAAGGTAGGAAATACCAGAAGTTCTTCTGCCTTTGCCTCATGTGTGTACAAGACAAAACAAAGCACAAAGCACTCCTGCAAGTGCTAACAGGTGAGATGTAAACACTAACAATAGTTCCAGTTTGGCCTGACAAACTGCAGTGCCATGACACAACTGCTTAGGAAACTCCCATGCCCCTTTCCCCACCCCCTAAGGAAAGTACTATTTTTAATGCAGACCACTTAAACACTGGTTTTAGTACACCCTCACAAAGGTTACAAACTTATGAAGGAAGGGAATGCAGTAGCTGCATAGATTAAAGAGTAGAAGCACAGGCAGTGAGTATGAACTCTGTAAACCAGCTGAGCCAGAGCCCCAGAGAAATCCGCCTCCAGTTACATCCTTTCAACATCAGTGGCACACACCTTTCCCGAGCAGGGCTGCTTTCAAAGGCTCTGCTGGGACCAAAAAGGGATATATTCAAAAGACCGAAATTTCTGCAGCTTAAGAAGGAAGGAGTTTTTAGTGGAGTCACAGCAGAGCAACCACTCACAAGTCTCAGAAAATATGCCACTGGGAACCACAAAACAATGGATCGTGAAAAAAGGGAGAAAAATTCCCTACTGCAGACATATACGTCTGGGGAATTGATCCACTACAGTCACACATGGGACGTTTGGGTCCATATGAGACTGCTGCATGTACATAAAGGCTTCTAGAGGGGAAAAAAAAGTCCCATCTGGAATTGCTATTGGTTCAGCTGCAACATTTGTGAAAATACAGTAAAAATCCATGATATTTTCATGGCCATTGCAGGTTAGGACAGCTGAGGTGATGGCACTTTCAAGTGGTACATGAATGCTTTCATCCTATGTCACATGGTAGCATAAAGAGCAGACCGAAAATTGTTCCCTTTTTTATGGCTCCTAACATATCAATTAAAGCTACCAATAAATCACAATGAGTTTATCTTGCTGACTGAATTTCAGCAGTTGGAGAATTTTGAACCCAGGGCACAGTGCAATTCTGGGCTTATATATGTCTTCAGGAAAAAGAGCTTAAACTATTAGTGCAATGGAGTATGCAGAGAGCAGTGAAGCGCTGCTCCAAGAAACAGGAAAATCAGTAACTTGAGGTCACATTTTGTATCTTGCTTTGTAAAATGGAAATAGCAAAAAAAGAGAGAGGCACTAACTCAGTTTAGAATGAAGAACACATGACCAAGAAAAAAAAAACCATAATGAAACTCCAGAAATGGAGTTGTTAAGACAAAAATGTCAAAAATGCCTATTCAGTTTAAGACAAGCATAGCAGACGTTGACCTTAATTTAAATTTTACTATGGAAAAACATCTGGTAGACTTTTGATTAATTTGTTGAAATAAGAAAGAGATCACACACACACTTCAGAGTAATCAATTTTAGGGAAATCTAAAGAGCACATACATATATTACTACTCTCACCTATTCTAGTTTCAGGGACAATGAAATCCTAGAGAACTAGTACATCACTTCCTGGTACCTGAAATTTTTGTAATGTTGACTTGCTCAGAGGTATGAGGAATAAATCTAAACCAATATGTATCTATAGAAAGAAATTCTCCATAAGCACTGACACAACCATCAGCACTGTCTTTGAAAGACAAAGAAAATTACTAACTTCAGTAAAAGAAGCAGTGGTGATTCCCTTTATAATTCAGATGAGGGGGAATCCTACCACGCATCTAGTAGGCCAAAATTATTAAGACAGTGATTGAGAACTCTTTTCCAGAACGGCTTGCTCTGCCAAACCTATATTTTCATCTTAATATGGAATTAATTTATTCCCCAGCTGTCAAGAAAAATCTAGCAATCAAAAACTTTCTCATTTTCTTTTTTTTTTCTTGTTTCTCATTCCTAATTCCAGAGTAGACTGGGCGATGGAAGAATAATGAGATAGGAAAGCACTCATAACTATTGTTTCCATTTAAGTGATAGAGAAGATGAGCATTGCTCAATGCAAAAATCCCCTATTTTGGTACTTTACAATGAAATTTTATTATCTAGATTTTATTTATTTATTTCTACCATTTTGTAAAAAAAAAAAATAAGGTCTTAAAAATCACTTAGATGATTAAGAAGCAATTCCATTAATAAAAATAGTCACTGAGGAGCCTGAGAGGAGCAGATTTTCAAAGAAAAGCAGGTGTCTACAAGGCAGGTAGGTGAACCTTTAGGCATCTTCCTTACTCAAACTGCTTAAGTGACTTTAAAAAGAAAGTCCTAACTGACTCGCTTTGCTTTTGAAATTGAGATTTAATATTCTTTTGAACATGCTATCCCAAGACTTATTATAAATCCATTCTGACAGGCAGGAACCTGCCAATGCTCTGTATGCAGACAAGCCTCTGGAAATGCAAGGGCTGTTTCAAAGAGGGAGAGAAAACCTACAAACCTCAAACATGCTCTTTATGTCCATGGCTGCTACTGAAGGGTTTGACCACATCCAGTTTTCATTTCGATGTGTACTGCAGCAATTTGGCTTGGAAGATGCTACCTTCTGCTTTACATGTATTATATTGACAATGAAAATGCTGCCAAAATTGAAATTTGAACACTTTCCTTTTTAAATAAATGAGACAGGGTACGGCTTTGTGCATGTAACAGACCAAGCATTTCAGTTAGCTCTTGAGTTTTGATAAATAAATGTAGCCTAGTTTTAGACTGCTCTGTTCACCACAATGACTCCGAGGCTCTTCATGCTCAGAAATCTCAGAATCACGACAGAATTTCTTGTGCTACTGATTCAAAGCCACCATGCAGCAGTTAAGTCATATTTGAGGGAAGAACAAGCACCCTTAAGAGATCATCTTAAGTGGTGGTGTACTGTGGATATGAAATACTACCAGAAAGATTTGGGGAAGAACAGCTCACTAATTTCTTCTTAAATAAGACTATTTATTAAAATGAAAATATTCCCTGTTTGCTTCACTAGCTCCAAATACAACAACAGGTCCTTAGAGTACCTTTCTTCCCAGCAGAGATCAGGAAAATTAAAAACAAACCAAAACAACCATCTGTAATAATTTTATATTATTATATTAAAAGCCCTCTTACTTTGGTAACAAGCTAACAACGAAATCCTTGCTCAGAGGATTTTTCAGGATTTCAGGCAGTACACCTAAGCTTCCGAAGAGACTTCTTGAGCCATGAAATGGGCTATGAAAATGTTTAATCCCTGACTGAACTGCTGCCCTTGTGGAAGCACTGTGGATACATACAATTACACCAGAAAAAAAAATCATGTTCACCAGCAGCACATTTCATTGTGAGGAAGCAGCTTATTATTTCAATACAGATGGGTTTTTTAAGTGGTACAGTTGCCTCCCTGCTAGAAGTGCTGTACCAGTACAGTGTACAAATGACTGTGTACTGGTGAGGTGCTCTGAGAAAATACACTGGTATACACATTGGTTAGACCAATGCTGTATTTTGCACTTTCCTTTCTTTAGAGTTCTATAAATAGCACTTTTAATCATCAGCAATTCAACATTATTCTAAAGTTCGGAAGATGGAGTAGGATTTTTAGAGTGGCATTCATTAGTTAAAAGACCAAACAGGCTGTGCTTATCTTCCTAAATCTCTTGGATACTTTTGAGCCTGTCATGTAGGCCTATTTCCCCACCTCCTAAATCATGCAGGTACAATTGAAAAGCATATCCTTAGTCAAAATATATTGTCTCCAAGACTTGCAAAATGGCATGACTAAGGTTTTGCTTTATAGTTAATACCTAAAATTTTGGCAGAAATTAAAAACATGTTCCAAATTGTTCAGCTGGTTTAGCTTTTTAAACATTAAAAAAATAAATTTCGTTTTGGTTTTAAAATATTTAGTCTAAGCAATTGCAAAAACTACTGGATACCCCAAATCATTGATCAGCTTTTCTTCTGCAAGCTATAAATTTGTCAAAATATTTTGGTGAGGTTTTAGAAATCTTTTTCAAGCTTTTGGAAGTATAAGGACAATTTTTTTACCTATCTTACAAAGAAACTGGCCAACAATCATATTAATTTGTGAAGATCTGTTTCTTTCTTTAAAAAAAACCCAAAAAAGCAAATATTAGAAAGAAATCAGTATAGACTGACAGTCTGTCTGGTTTCAGGCAGTGGCATGAATGGTAGGGACAAAGTTAATTCCTGCCAGAAAAGTAGCATGATTTTCTGGAACTTATTGTTGCTACTTAAATTAATCTATTTTAATAAACAAAACTACAAACTGCATAGAGATATCAGGTTCTGTAAGACTTGGGTTAGCATCAAAAGAGTATAAATTGGACATCTTCTACGCTGTCTTTCTTTTATTGTTTTTTCCCAACCATTTCTGTGAAGACCAGCAGTTCAAACTGATATGAAAATACTACTTATTGGTATAAAAAAATGCTGGAGGAGGGACAACATTAAACACTTGCTATTTTGCAGCAAAAATCATATTGAAGAAGATGATATATACTACTCCAATGTAGTACTGTTTTGATTACTGGGTCAGCTGTTGAAATAAAGATTTGGGTAAGTAATTGTACAAAAAATAAAACCAGATCAAGAACTGTGGGTCCAAAATTTCCTCAGCTGTAATCCACTTAAAAAAGTTTTTTTAGCAGCTGTAGTAAATGTAGAAAACCTTCATTTAATATCACTGAAAAACACAACCAAACTTCTGCCACTTTTGCATGGTCATGGTGGGCTGTGCAGGGGGAGCCACCTGGATTCTCATTGGTACTTGTGAAATTGCCTACTTATAAAATCACAGTATAAGGAATCTCATTTTCTTGTAATGAATCAGCTACAAGTACAATACTCTATCTTTTTAGTTTAAATGAATTTCATGGCAGAATTGGACAAAGCCATCTGCTGCCAATTGTCTTGGCAACTAATAGCATAGCTGCTGGCTGCTGCCAAAGAAGAGCACATTGCCATACATCTGTTACAGTTGCTATAAAACAGCAAGCTTCATTCCTCCTCTCCATTGCTTCTTCCTCCCACATCCCTGAAGGCCAGATCATGGCCACACCAGCATGTCAAAGGCAGGAGATCTCATCCAGTATTCTGGCTATACTGGCAAGTGCACAGGGTCCCTCTCCTGGCTTTGTCCATCCCTCTTGGCCACTGTGAAGGCAGAGAAAAAACTGTGCAAATGTGTCCAGTAGACACATCCTCCCTTCTGATACTTAACCATTTGTGAGGTGCTAAAAAGGCTGCTGGTAGTCTTGGGCTATTTCAGATCGCCAACGACAGTACGCAGAATTTAGGTAGGGCGCCCTCCTCCTTCTCGGAGTTATACAGGAACTGAGTCAGGCTCCCTGGACAAGACGATCTGAGTTCCTCACACCCCTTTGTAACTTAGGGGTTGCAAACTAGGCACCTAGGCAGCTCATGTGAACTTAGCTCAGGTTTTTAAAGAGGATTTTGATCACTATCTTTTGAAGCATGCTGAGAAGAGCCTTGAAAGCTTCTTCAAGAACAAATCCATGAAATTTTAATTTGTGGTGCAGTCCAGAGTGCAAAGACACATGCCCCGTCCTTGTGTCAACCACTGCCAATCATTCAGGAGAACCAGATAATAACGAGCTGTTGTAACACTAAACGTTAGTGAAGCATCCAGACATTTTTAAACCCTGACATGAAACTTGTATCATGAGTTTTCAAAATACTTGGTGATGTTCTCCAGTCTCTCACAACTGCCACAGTGGAGTTATGTCGGATCTCAGGTTCTAAATGGGAGTAAAAATACACTTAGACCTACTAACAGTAGAGAAAAACTGAAAAATAGTTCCCTAAAGGTTTGAAAATAAAAGCGTAAATAAATCTCCCACCTCACTACTTCTGAAAGAAGTCCTAACCCACAGATACCAATGGTAAAACTCAATTTTCTGATATGGTGTCTCTCAGTCTTTACTAAGTCACATAAATAGATACTAATAAAAAAAAATCCAACATGCAGTCACAGCTGTTTCTTAAATCACCATGTTTAGCACACATACGCAAAACACCAGACCAAGTTCCCCATATTTTGCTGCTCTGGTGTGCTTTTGAAGGTTTCACATTAAAATAAGCATCAGAAGAAAGGTCATAAAATACAAAATGAAATACTGAAACAAGCTTGTTTTAGAAAAGAGAAATTATTTCTTACTGATTCGGCTGATTTGAAGGATTAGAAGAAAATGGAAGTCTGTATTTATAAACTGGCACATTAAACATGTCAGAAATTAAGACAACAATATGTGGACCTGATGTTTAACAGAGAATAAATCAATCAGGTGGACACAGATTATTTTATAAAACACACACTTGGAGCAACAAAGGGATGAATGGTGGGTTAAGGAGAGAGTAAAAAGCACAAAAACTATTACCTTTTGTTACAAAATACTATGACTAGAGCCAACAACCCCTTATTAGTAGAGACATCAGCACTAGATGATTTACAGGCCATAAAGACCGTTAGTCAAGACTAAGTGAATGAAGTTGCTTCTTAGCTACTATTAACTACTATCTAAAAGCAAAAATATCCAGTCAAAGAGAATCCTTGATCTCCTCTGCTGATCAGGTTGGGGTGTTCAGGAAGCTGAAGCCAAGCTGACAAATCAACAAGAAGCTTAAACTGGCTGCCCTGAATCAGAAAATACACTTTGAATAACATGTTCATTTTCATTCCTTGATTTACCTTGTTTATAGTATGTCAGTAACTAAGCCCAGTAAAAACTTACATCCACGGTAACCACATGAGGATGAACTTATAGCAGGTAGTGTGGTTACCTAGATGGCCCAATTTATGTAAGCACTTAAGTTTATGCAGAATCAGAGTCTTGTATTTTAGAGCAGGACATAACTCATTCTATACTTCACATACTCAGTGGGAAAACAGCTGTGAGTGAGTGCAGTCTTGGGGTTCTGTATTTCAAGTCCAGAAATTCAAAGTCATCCATGGTCCCCACAGAATCCATTACTCTCTCCACTGGCACATATGTAGTGTTTTGCATTGCTGTTTATGCTAAGAAATTTATGCCCTGAAGTGTGTGTAAAACATTATCAACTTATGTTTCCCACAGCTGCTGTAACTCTAAAGTTCTTGGCTTCTGCGCATTTAAATTAACAGTCATAACAATACACCAAAGCCTCTTCTTGCATTGAAATTCAATTCTAGGTAATTTTTTTTACAGTATAAAACCAAAACTCTCATATTGATCTCCTGCTGAAATAGCTCTCCTTCTCAAAACATTCTGAAGTAACAGTGGCAGGTCACTTACTGCTGCTACTGTACAGCATCTAATCTTCATACCCAACATTTTCAATGTCAAGGTTACCTACCCTTGTGAAAGGTCCTATTCATAGCACATGTGATGTTTTCAAGCTCAGTCTTTTTGCAATCACCCACTCACAGAAAAAATACTAGCCGAAATATCCGAATACTATCCAAAGACTGATAACATATTGGTGTATTCCCATCCTTTGTCAATCTGCACAGCATTTAAGTCAATGTCTTTGTACCTGTCCCCTCCTCACCATGAAATAAACTTCTAAGCAAAGAAGTACTAGAAATCTCAATTCAATGGGTAACTTTCTTAAAGTCAGAACTGGCAGAAATGGGGACAAAGCATGAAAGTATGGTTGAAAAGTGACTGAATCATATTTGTAAGGTAAATTACTTTCTCATGAAAAATAAGCAATTTTCTCAACTAATTTAAAAAATCTTGCATAGGGTCTGCGAAATTTTATCCTGAGCAGTCACAGTTTGAGAAAGTGTAAGCCTCTTAAAAAGGACATGTAATAATAATGGCCAGACTTTGCGAACGCAGATTTGGGCAGGGCTCTCCCCACGTGGGTGTGCCCTTCCAGCCTGCGCAGTGGATTTTTTAGGTGAGGCACAGCATGTGCAGAACTGGCCCCACCGTTTAACTCCTCAGGTCCATCTGCCACAGCCAAGTGAGCTTGGACAGTGAAGTCCTTGGGACTGTCACAGCACCCGGTACTAACCGGGGCTGACCCTGCTGAGCATCTCAGATGTGATAGGATGGGATGGCAGGGAGGCATTGAACTGCCAGGGGACGGTCCCCACTGAGACTCGAACTCAGGTCCTTGGGATTCAGAGTCCAGAGTGCTCTCCATTACGCCATGGGACCGCCCCTAAAAGGACATGTAGAATAGAAACATTTTGTCAATCTCAATTCTTTATAAAGAAAGTTCAATATTTTCCTATGTGTATTTATACAATAAAAATAAATGAAGAATATGGAATCCTGTTGTGTCCAGGTCATCCTTATTAAACAAGTAACTTAATAAAATGAAATACGCAAAGACCTACAGAGTGGCCCAAGTGTTGGAAAACCTGTTTCAGAATGAGCTGCTGAATGACACAAGATCTATTCAGCTAAACAAAAGTATGACTAATAGGCAATTTGCTCATATCCTTTATTACTTATAAGAAATACTAAAATTCATTTCAAGAAGACTCTTCCAACTTTAAGAGAATGGTACAGAAACCAGTGGTTGATAATTGAATTTTCAAAAATGAAAGACAGAAACAAGGTACAAAGTTTGAGCATATAAAAAGTAATTAAGCATTGAAATAACTTGCAAGAATCACCAATAATTTTCTGTCTCTGTATATTGTAAAATGAAGACCAAGTTTTTGTAACAGCCAACAAAAAAAATCCTGTGGCTTGTGTCATGCAAACAACTCCAAGTGTGTCTTTTGGCTTGGTATAATAGAGATTCCCTTTATGTCAGTGGTTTTGGTGAAGGACCAAGAGCACAATCAGAGCTAAGGAAGGTGCACCCCAGAGCTCAGTGATCTCTACTGCTCCTTAGCTCCTGCCTAGAGAACTATAATTCTGAAATTCCAAACAGGAATTTGGAACTGCAAGAACCCAAACGTTTAGCGCATGTGAACTAACGAAGTTCTACCACACTTACATTAGCAAAGCCAAACTCCACATTATTCGGCTGCCATATCTCATGGCATCAAAATCAACTAAATCACACAAACCCCACACTTTAATGTTATTGGCTGCAACTGAAGAAAGAAAGAAGCAATATAAATGTTAATGAGAAGATGCCTGTTTCACTTTATTTAAAAGCCAGACTAATCCCATAATCCTAACAAACAAAAATATTAGGCTTTCCATAATTATAACATAACAATGTCCATATGGTGTTTGTCTGTGGGGAGCAAGAACAAGAGGCTTTACAAGTTAAATTCCAGGGAAAAAGTCCAAGTCTCAAGGAAAACTAAGACAGACCTCATACTCGAGGTGTTGAAAGACTGACTTGACTGCAGTATGTAGCAGCTATTGCTTATAAAGGTATTCCATTTAGTTTTTGAAGAGGAGTCAGGTGTATATACTCCAATATTGTAACAGGAAGAACAGTTTGTGTAAAGTAGCATGAAGACTTTTCAGCTTCCCTTTCTACATTTGTGTGGTTTATTTAAGAGCTATGAAAACTATGAATCAGCCACTGAGTTCTCAATGATAGCTGCAAAAGAACACATTAACAAACCAGACAAATAGAGAACCAGAAAGACAGAAAAAAGATTAGAAAGAACTGATAATTTTCCCCTTGTGAAGCCTCATTGTGGTGCATAGTTGTAAGTGTACTCATAGTAAGGTAGTATTATTGTGTAAGGATATACCCATTTAGTTCTTCATATTGCAATAACACTTTATGTAAACTCAGCCCATGATGCTCTAACACAGGCTTACCATGGGGCTTAGGAAAAATTTCAAATGGGGCCTTGGAGCCAGATGATTCAAGGTAGAAGGACAGTCCCTCAAGAAAAGTTTTTGATATTTAATTGTAAAAAAATGAAGGAAGCTAAAATGCTGATGGGAAAAGATGAGAACTACATCTACTCATCAGACATCAAAGCCTTGGAGAGCAGTGCATGTTTGGCAAACTAAATGTACTTGAAGACAAACTGAATGTGACCTTTTTTCCTATTTCGAGAATTTAGAAAATCTGTAATTTTTGAACACAATAAGCACTGTGATTTTACATAATATAAATAGTTGCATTGCAGACAATATTATTTCACTTTTGTTTACAGGAATATTAACCAGGGAAAGACAGTGTGCTCAAGAATAAAGGAGGGAATCTGTGCAGGGAACTGTCAAGAACACTGCCCAGTACCTATCAGAAAGGACAGGCTGTTTTACCGACTTCAGTATTTATTCTACGCCAGTACTCAGACAGGGGAAGCAAAATGATCGTGATGACTCTTGGGCCTGTTGCACTCATGCCAAATGCACTAAGTGCACTTAAAGTAATGAAAAAGTTCATCCAAAAGTCAGTAGATAGAAAATTAATTGATAGGAATATATTTAAAGATAGATAGTTTAGTTTTTTTACTATTGATCTGATAAGACTGATTTTAGCTTTTCATCAGGTATAAAGTTGGCAACTAATGATTACACACAGATGTAACATATTAAGACATTGCAAGGTGTCTGAGCTAGTGAGAAATTTTCTTATTGAAAAGACACAATACCAAGACATTCTATTTTAAGAACTAAAAACTGGCTAGTTAACCAGATTGCAAACAACAAGTGTCAGCTACTGAAACAGGTTTATCTGCAGGGTGGTAGCTCTCATTTAACATTAATTGATGTTTCGAAGCCAATGGCATCCTGGTCTGCATCAGGAATAGTGTGGCCAGCAGGACCAGGAAAGTGATTAGTCTCCTGTACTCAGCACTAGTTAGCCTGCACCTTGAGTACTGTGTCCTCAGTTTAGGAGGGACATTGAGGCACTGGAGCATGTCCAAAGAAGGGCAATGAGGCCGGTGAAAGGCACAAGCCCTACGAGGAGAGGCTGAGGGAGACGAGGTTGTACAGCCTGGACAAGAGAAGGCTCAGGGAGACCTTATTGCTCTCTACCACTGCTTGAGGAGGTTGTAGTCAGGTTGGTCTCCTCTCTCAGGCACCAAGCAGGAAAACAACAGTGCAGTCTTAAGCTGTACCAGGGGAGATTTAGGATAGACCTTAGGAAGAAATTCTTTCACTACCCTTTCCTAAGTAAACATGCAGGCAATTGCCACAAGCATCTGTGGTCAAGTCCCATAAAGCTTACTGAGTTGTCAGATGTCATCATGACCATTGGTAGCTGCACACTGTAGAGCTAATTGCTGTGGATTATCACAAAATTTCCCCAAAGCTGCCATCCCCTGGACCCTTCACCTGACAACTAATGATTCCTACGCCTGTTTTGAAGTTTGAGAGAGAGAGATGCAGCGCTGGCACTCACACTGTAAGTAGTAAAGACAGAGAACAGGAAAATAAAATGCACTCCCAAGTCCTACTTGGTATGTCATAATTCTTAAAAAAAATCTTTCTTAGAACTTTAAGACAGATAAAAGAAAAAATATCAGTATTAATTCATATGACAATCCCATGTACCTGCCCTTACAAGTACAGCTTGGATTTTACAGTCTCAATTAACGTGCGTGTACATGTGAATTGCTACTCGAAGAGCCTTGGTTTTCTTTTCTCTAGCAAGTAGATTTTTTTGTTCTTTAGAATGCCAAAGCAAAGCTTGAAATTTTTATCTAGTTATAAATTCTGATCCAGTAATTCATAACCCAAATGGTAACTAATGAGGACTTTTATTTTTAGGAGAACAGATGCAGAGCTGCTTTAGAAACAAAACTAGAAACTCAATGTCATGATTTTTG
The DNA here is from genome assembly GCA_013396695.1 of Sakesphorus luctuosus. Lineage (NCBI taxonomy): Eukaryota > Metazoa > Chordata > Aves > Passeriformes > Thamnophilidae > Sakesphorus > Sakesphorus luctuosus. The sequence goes on from VWZD01011010.1 coordinate 216,099, forward strand.
TGATCCAGAACTCGAGATATTAGGATATTTGGGATTGACAACACTGTAAGTGGTATTTTTCTAGCCAAAGAGTCAAATTAAATTCTAGTAAATCTTTAAAAGTTTCGAGTGTTCAATACATTTAAAAGTTTGAGGAATTACATCCATTATTTTCTCTGTCTATTATTGTGAGTTTACTACTACATTTTCTTATTTTACAGACCAAGAAAAGAGAAGGATTATTTGTTCATATAGAGGTAGACATAGGCATTTTTTTTAAATTTTCTGATACTGAAAATAGGTATGTAATGCTTTCCTATGGGTGAGTTAATTCATTCATGACAGTTATGCATCACATCGTCTCACAATGTTTTTAACATATCCCCATTTTTTAAAAAACTCAATTAAAAAAAAAACCCTTTAAATTACCAGATATAACATTTATCAGCTTCAGGCTAGGACTCACCAAGAAGCTTGAAGCTTAGTTAAGTATCCATCTTCTTATAATTAATCCTTTTTTTCTTTTTTTAAAAGGAAGAAAAATATCTACAAAATTGAAAGAATGGAGAAGACTTGAAGAATAATTACCCTTGAAGGTTAAAGATTTTCAAATACTCATTAAAAAAATGAATGGAACTGCTAGGAAAAAAAAAAGTACTGAATTTTCTGACAAATTTTGAGAAAATTGAGAGGTCCACTTTGATTTATTTGCTAAAATGTATCTCAGTGTCCTGCCTTCCTTGCCCCCACTGAGCTGATAACTCATCCTTTTCCCTAAGTTTTACACTCATTTGATGGTATAGACTTGGAAATAAACAGGAAACAAAGTTACATTTTTACAGATATTGACTTGTGAAAACCTTAGTTACAAATACAAGTACTGGTCATCTCTCTCTACAACCAGGACAATTACATTTAGGGTTCTTTTCTGCCTAAACAAACCATCTCCCAATTTGCAGTTCTAGCTTAACATGAGCACATTTTAGCTTGCCATTTATCAAGCCCAAATTGCTCTTTATTCCTCCAGTAACATGAACTTCTGCTCTAAAAATACTTTTGCCACACAGGCCTTATTGACAATTCAAACAAACCAAGAGCCAAAGGAAAGTATTAGACACAGGGAATAATATTTCTTCCCTTTTCAATCCTTGCTCCCAAAGTAAAATGCACTTCAAATTAATGATCTATTTTAACATCCATCATTCAAAATTATATTATTTTATCACTGCAGAAAAATGTACGTACCTGTAGGTATTCCAATAATAACAGTCTTTTAAGCATCTTCTAAATCAGATTAACTATTGGACACTGAAATTTTACTTGCACTACAAACAGATACCAAAATAATGTCCCATAACTACTAACAGTAATTACCCCAGTAATTAATAATTTGGGAGTTCCACAGATTCTTTTGACGCAGGGCTTTGCAAATTTCTGACAGTGGAAACTAGATGGTAGGAGATGAGTTGCTCCCAGTGCTTACCAATAGCAATCCAAACCTTCCCAGGATGCAAGTAGCTGCTGGCTCAGAGACGGTACATTACTGGGTGGATCAGTTGCTCAGATAACTTGGAAAGGCATCCAGTCTCTTCCACTGCTTTTTCAGCCCCTCTGCTCTTAGGTTCCCTTCTTGCCCCTACTCTTATCAGACTAACCATTATCTCTGTAACTCTGGTGATGGGTCATGGCAGCTTTGAAGTGTAGACACATCAGAGGTGTTTTCATTAACTGGTTCAGACACTGATACCAGTAATGCTGGACTAGCTCAGGCTGCACACAGAATCCCAAAATATCCATATTTCACCTTACTAACAGAAGTGAAGATACTGGATATGCAACAGCAATGATTCAACTGTACTTTTAAATGCAACATAGATGTACTTTGAGTTTTGCTATCCTGTCAGAATGAATAGCTTTGCTTATTTCCTTAAAACATCTGAACATCTCCTTCCCAGGAGCCCTTCCCCACCAGCCCTCTTCTCATAACTGACTGAAAAAGAGACAGAGCTTCTTCCCTTCATAAAGGAAAATAATGTCCTTAATAAATACCCCCTACTTATTCTTAGTTGCATTGAAATAACACTCAAACCATCTAGTAACTAGCAACCTCTAAGTACAAACAACATAGAATCATAGAATCAACTGGGTTGGAAGAGACCTCTGAGATCATCAAGTCCAACCCTAGATCCAACACCACTGTGGTCGTGGCACTCAGTGCCACATCCAGTCTCACCTTAAAAACCTCCAGAGACAGTGAATCCACCACCTCTCTGGGCAGGCCATTCCAGTGCCTGACTACTCTCTCTGTAAAGAATTTCTTTCTAATATCCAACCTAAACCTCCCCTGGCAGAGCTTAAGCCCACAACACCACCATCAGTTCAACACAGAATCATGAAATGATTTGAGTTAGAAGAGACCTTGAAAGGTCACTTAGTCCAACACCCCTGCAATGGGCTGGGACATCATGCAGCAGATGAGGTTGCTTCAAAGCCCTGTCCAACCCGACCTTGAACGCTTCTGGTAACGGCACACACGCACCCTCTCTGGGCAACCTGTTCCAGTATCTCACCCGCCTCATTGTAAATATGCTAAAGAATTACCAACAGTAAGCAGAGAGAAGCAGTGCATGGATTTGAGAAGAAATTTTCAGCTATCTGAAAATCCTGTTTCCTGGTTTCTCTTGGCTGGCTGTATGACTTCTCATTACATTTTCTTCAGTGGAAGCCCTAAATATAAATGCTGCTAAGCAGCATGTAACTGCAGATAAAAGAGATGCAAAAACCCCATACAGCTGAAGAGTATGTTAGAAAAAGAGAACAGAAAGCTACACTGGTTAGGAGAAGTTTACTTATAAAGGGAATAATTAAGCATCATATAAGGAGTCCCCACACAGTAACATAAACTGCAGACAATTGCTGGGGTTTTTTTAACGTTAAGCACAGCTAAGCAAGTATTTAGAGAGCAGAATATACAGCATAGGAAAGCAATAGACAGGTGAACTGTGCCCAAGTGATTTGCATGACCTCAATTCTAAACTGTTATTTTGTACAGAAAGGAACATCTAAGCCATATTGGATCTTACCTGCCATAACTGGGAGGATGCAACACTTCTGTTCTAGCTCCGTTCCTAGACACCTTGGGTCTTTCACATAGAACATATTATAACTTTGCTATGTTGGTTGATCTTATATCTCCAAAATAAAGTTGTTTTTTTCTAGTGAAAATCAATTTAACAAAAAAGGAAGCAAATGGGAATTTTTTTCTAAGAGAAAGACAGAAAATTAATGATGTACATGTGGAGGGAAACTAGCAGCGGTTAAAATTTTCTTATCACATCATCATTGGTGCTGAACAAGGAACATAAACACTATCAGAGCAATCCTAGAATAGCAGTCCGTATTCCCACTAGGCTGTACTGCAAATATGTCCCAGGGAATTCAGTAATAAAACCGAGAAAATTGAACATATGTGACAGAGAGACCAAGTAAAATGAAGCAGAAGAGAGAAGTGCAACATAAAAGGCTTAAAAGGGTTCCAGATGTGAAAATGCTGAGGAAAGAGTGTGAGGGATTTGTGAACCAGTGCAAATGCAAGAGGAAAACAGTTACAGGATTTTGAGTGAGTGAGTGAGTCTGAAAGTGATAGTGGGTAAGCAAGCATACATGCGAAAGAAAAAACAGGGGTACGGATGAACATACAAGGGAGCAATAGAGCATGGCAGTGACATGCTGTGATGGAGAAAGAAACAGCAAAAGTAGGAAAACCTGAGAGAAAAGAGTGATGAATTTCTTTTTTGTTGTTGCTTTTTTTACCTTCATCATTGATCAAAAGAGAAAATAGACCTGCAAACAATATATGAAAGAAACAAAAGCCATAGTAATTGCTAAGAATTCTCAATAAACATGGCATTGGGAAATTGCCTTCAAATTTGTGCACCAAGATGAGGTGGTCAGAATGACCATACAGTGTGTTCTTTTGAAAGCAGCAAAGTAGAAGAAAGGGGAACCAGTCACTTCAAAAGTGCAACAGTGAGCTTAAATGTTTTCTCCCTTCTGTGATAAACTGTTCTTGTCACAGTCTACTGTGAAGTCAAACATATGTGTAGTATCACAATAAAAAGTCTTCAGTAAGGAATTAGGGGTAGAGAAATTAGGGACTACAGATAATAGACACAACTATCTGTAAGAGATAGTTGTAGAAATATTCTTCTGTTGTATTGCATTTTCATGACAAGATTTTGGTTGCAAGGATCTACAGGGGTGGCTTCTGTGAGAGGCAGCTGGAAACTTCCCCTGTGTCCTAAAAAGTCAACGCCAAATGGCTCCAAGGTGGACCTGCTGCCGGTAGCACCTCTGGCATAACTGAGTTAGTGGGGGGAAAAAAAACTTAGGGCACAGGAGAAACTGCAGCCAAAGAAAAGAGGTATTAGAATATGTGAGAGAAACAGCTTTGCAGACACCCAGGCTAGTGAAGAAGGAGGGGGAAAGGTGCTCCAGGTGCCAGAGCAGAAGTTCCACCACAGCGTGTGGTGAAGACCACAGAGGCAGGATGTCTCCCTGTAGTCCATGGAGGCCCATGGTGGAGCAGTCTATTCCTGAAGGACTGCATTCTGTGGGAGGGATCCACACTGGAGAAATTCATGGAGGACTGTCTCCATGGGAGCAAGAAATGGTGTGTAATGAACTGACCACAGTCTCTATTTCCTGTGCTGCTCGGCAGGAGAGGTACAGAATTGGGAACAAAGTAAAGTTCAGGAAGAAGAAAGAGGTGGGGGAAAGGTGTTCTTAAGATTCGATTGTATTTCACATTATTACCCTGCTGTGATTTGCAAGCCAAGTCTATTTTTCCCATGACAATAATTGTTGAGTGATATCTCCCTGTGCTTATCTCGACCCATAAGCCTTTTGTTGTATTTTCTCTCCCTTTTCTATCTGAGGAAGGGAGCGAGACAGTGACTTTGGGGGATACCTGGCATTCAGTCAAGGTCATTGCTCCACAACCACACAGCTGCATAAAAATATGAAACCAGGAAATATTCCTCCATTCACATAAAAGAAATTGGAAAGGAACAGAAATACTTCTCTGGATAGTAACAGTTATGGTGCTCAAATTACTCTGCTTTTCCTAGTAACAGCCTTAACGGATCTCTCTCTCTCTTTCTCTCTTTTTCTTTTGTCTCTTTTCTTTTTTCTTCTTTTTTTCCTTTTTCTTTTCTTTTTCATCTAGACTACAGGATACCTTTTTTAAACTATAACTCCTTCCAGGAGTTTCCAACAATCTCCACCTACATAAAACGTCAAGTAGAAAAAAGAGTAAACTGTTTCATTTTGTGTGGTTAATGGTAGAGAAACTGTTTGTTTTGTTTTTTTGAAGACAGCCTCAAGTTTATTAGTGTTAAGTGTATTAAAGCCAAGAGGTTGGATGACTTCCCTGTGAACATTCAGACTCTCAGAAAGAGTTATTTTATTTAACTTTTCTACAGTTACATTTATTTTATAAAAAAATGCAATTTGTCATACTCATGTCACAATCTTTAAAAACTAATAAAATATTTCTATTGATTCATTTGTATCTTGAAGTTAATGTCTACATGGTGAATAAACTTAAATGTGCTTATCTAGTCTCAAATTTGGATTTAACAGACTAGATGTCATCAATAGCTTTCTAAAAAAACTACATACAGAATATATTACAAATAATAAGGGGCATAGCCTGTTGCTAACAATTTCCTCACAGATGATGGGTGTTACATTCTGCTCCCCATCTGTCTTCCAGCTCAGGATGCTGAGTACTCTGGGAATGGCCAGTCTTACTATTAAAGACTAAGGCAAAGACAGCATTGAGCATCTCTGCCTTTTCCTCATCCTTTGTTACCATGTTTCCTCCTGCATTCAATAAAGGATTGAATGCAGTCCTCCACTCTCCTTTATTGCAGATGTATTTGTAATAACACCTTTTGTTGTCATCTTGATGGATGGGATTCACTCAAAGGTACTGAGGGAGCTGGTCGAAGGGTTTGCCAAGTTGCTTTCCATCACTGAGCAGCCATCCTGGCTCCCCAGTGAGGTCCCAGAGGACTGGAGTTTGGCAAATGTGACACTCATCTACAAGAAGGGTCAGAAGGAGGATACCTGACCTTGGTGCTGGGGAAGGTCATGGAGGAGATCACCTGGATGTCAGGCTGAGAGTGATGGTGAACAGAGTTACACCCATGTGGCAGGCAGTTGGCATGAGTGATGTTTCCTAGGGCCCAGTACTGGGGTCAGTCCTATTTTACTATTTTCATGGACATTCTGGACAAGGGGATCAGGGGCACCCTCAGGCAGTTTGCAGATGGCACCAAATTGGGGGGGGGGNNNNGGGGGGGGTGTTGATCTGCTGGAATACAGGACCTCCATGGGATGCAGGGGGACAGATGCCTCACCACAGGCTGCAGGGGAATCTCTGCTCTGGCACCTGGAGCACCTCCTCCCCCTCCTTCTCCACTGACCTCCATCTGCAGAGTTGTTCCTCTCACATTCTCTGTCCTCTCTCCAGCTGCTGTTTCTATTCAATTTTTTTTTCTGCTTCTTAACTCTGTTATCCCAGAGGTGCTACCACTGCCTCTGATGGGCTTGGCCTTCGCCAGTGACAGGTTCATCTTGGAGCCAGCTGGCATTGGCTCTGTTGGACATAAGCAAAGCTTCTGGCAGCTTCTCAGAGCAGCCACACCTGTACCACACCCTGCTACCAAAACCTCACCACACACACCAGATAAACTCTGAACCACTCACTTTGAAAGAAATCCGCTTTCCCACACAAGTGCACACAAGTACTTTGAGCAGTTCATGTCACACAGCGGGACTGTCACTCAAAAGAAGCATTCCTAAAGCTTAACAGCATTCCTTTTTCTCCATCAACACTCCTTTTACTTTGCCTAAAAAGGCTGGTGTGACTAATTAGTCCCCAACACTCCATTATTGTTAACAATAATATTGCCTATCCTATAGAGTGTTTTCCATCAGTGGATCAAAAAGTACTTAGGAAATAAGGCAAGTGTCATTACCTCATCAAGTAATAACTACTAAATAATCAGCTCTGCTGCTGCTTTAATCCTTAAAAATAGTGTTTTAAAACCATGAAGAAGCCAAGTCATAATCTCCAAATAATACACCTTCTCTAGCAAAGGAGATTATTTACTGCCTATTCAGTGGAACCCAAGAAAGCTCCATGCAGCAAATAGGGAATGTATTTGCAAAGATACCACACAGGATTAGAAGGGACCTTTTCAGTTATTGAGCTAAGGCCCAGTTGTCCCAGGCTGAAATATCATATAAGCCCTTTCTTAAACAGCTTGAGTTTTGTATTAAAACTAGTGAGAGCTTTTTGCATTTCATTAATCCCACTGAGAGACTGTGCCAGAACTATATTGAACTGATGAACAGATATTTTCCTTCCATTTCCATCCTAAATGTATTGTTGATCTGATAAAAAACATTTGTCTCAGTATTAACAGTTTCTGCTCATATGAAAAGCTCTGTCCTGTCTTGTGTATTTAGAAAGTGCTCAATTTGATAAAGGAAAGATAAAAGCAAGTCTTCCATTCTAATAACTAGCAAGGTATATCAAGTTTTGCCAGTGGCTATTGACATATATACGCCACCTATTATCCTCCAGTATCAAATTCAGCTTTCCTAGACACCAAGATTTAGTCACACAGCAGGGATGACCACCTAGGAGTCCACTATAGCATATTAAGATTACTCTTTTCTAAGGTACCTTAGTTTACACTTACCAAACCTGACCTTAATTTGCCATTGGACTGCCCAGTTTTACAAAAATCTGTGGTGGAGATTCCACAACTCCTGTTCACACAGTATCAGGACACTTCACACTCCTTCTGTTTAGAGTTGCTTTTCCTACAGTCAAACTCTACCTAAAATCCCCCATTGCTGCAATTTCAGGCTCTAACTTGTTATGTTCTGATCAAATTCATTTCTGTATGCAATGAAAAATCTAGTCAGCTTGAAGCACTGAATACAAATGTGCAGCTCTCCTCTTCCTGAGAATTTCACTGTTTATCAATCTTTCTTTAAACAGCCAGGGAAGAGGTTTGACCTTCTTCCATATGCTTTAGGACAGTACTAGATACACTTCTTTCTCAACAAACATCTTCAGAAATAATAGTTCAAACATCTTGAATTACTTCTTATGTGAAGTTCTGATCTGTTTTACCCAATTTTTGCTACCTAAAGAAGCAAAGACCTACTCATTTATGCCATATCCTTAGCTGACTTCATCACCAACTTGGTAACAACATTCTGCTCTTTTCTTTGGAGACAAATAATCGCTAGTATTAAGTAGGAATGGGGTTTTGCCCATAGTCTGGAATCTCAGCCGTTACCTCATGTTCTTTTACAATGAGCCATCTTGAAACAATATTGACTCTTTCAGTTTAGTTTCTTAACTTTTCTTCCTTTTCTTCTCTTTCAGCATCCAGAAGTGTACTTGTCCTTTGATATATGCATAGAGAACAATTAACCAAAACTTAAGTGTCGTAATTATTTCTTAAGGTTTTTGTGACACGCTGGGCCTGTTGATTAGAGCACACAGGCAGAATAGGACTTCCTTGTCAAGTTATAGTGATTGTCTTTCAGTTATTCTGTTCTTCATATTATTTTTAACCACATAACCACCAGTTGTCTTACTGGAGGGTTAATGATGTAAAGCCTCTGCTCTTGAACTAGATTGATAATAAAAAGCACTAGGAGGTCTAGAGAGATTTAAAATGGCCTTAAAGAATCCTTGCACCATCATCCATCACCAAAAATGCCTCAGTTACAAGATCACATTCCTCTTTCTCTACAATGTATTCTCATTTAATGTTGTATTTGTACTTGAGAGCACCAAATAAGAGGTTTTCCATACTCCTTGTAACAGCAAATCCCCTCAGCAATTCATAATTATTTCCTACAACTTTAAAACACTGATTGAGATAACTCCACAAACACTTGATGACTATCAAATATCAATCATTAATTTGCAAGTTCGACTGATAGCTTTAATGCTTAGGATAGATTTCACATAGAAAAATTCCCTATAATTTCAAAATATTGAAACCTAAAAGAATAATTTGGAATGGATAACAATGTGCACGTTTTCATGATGCTGAATCCTTTCACACTTTCATGCTGCTCAAATACAACACGGTTAGTGTGCAGCACAGTGAAGCTGCTTTCAGAAATATTGCAAATGATGCTTTCATAACAGAACTCAGTGTCTTTCTGACTCCTCAAGAAAATAACCTCTTTTTTCCATATGAATCCACCTTTTTAACTACATCCCAATACTTGTAATGCATGAGTATCTTTTCCTTTGTCTTCTCTCCTGGCCTGGATTATTACAAAAAATGCCAAATCACAAGTACTCCATTCAGCTTCCTACTAAGAAATTGTTTATGACAAGTGACAGTAACACCTGAGCACTGTTCTTTCCTCACTCTCATTCATTAGCTTCTCTATCCCTAATTAAACTCTCACATCCTCAGATTTCAACACACCATTACAACATCCATTCTGTGAGACACACTAAAACCAGTTCCCAGCTCTAAACAATTCTTTCTGCAGTTCTTGCTCTCATTTGTTGAAAATCTGATTCTTTGAAAAAGCATCACATAAAATTACTGTGGATAATCTTCCCACCA
>VWZD01011010.1:226046-269469 GCA_013396695.1 Sakesphorus luctuosus
GGAGCCATCTCTTCTATGGAGATTTTAAAAAGTAATGAGAGATTCTGGATTAAACTTCTTTGGTGCTCAACTTGAGCCTCTTTGAATTTGAAGGTGCCTCTTTTTCTAATAGGAGAAATGCTGACTAAAAACCAGGCACTCAGAGCGAGTAATGCAAGAACGCCAGCATTCACAATCATGAACTGCTTAAAATGTTACTTAAGTGCTTTCACAGCATGTGCTCTTCAAACTAATCAGCAATCTCACTGTTCAACCAACAAATTCGCCAACACATGAAGTCTATCTGACACATCCAGACTATTTTTCTTTTGAGCTCCACATGTTGCTTTGTCCTTCTTCTCTGACTTAGAAAATTGGAACTTCCTGCTGCTCCTAATGGAGAGTTTCTGCTTTTAAAACCACACAAGACACCAGTGAAGCCCTAGAAATAGATGGGATATGCAGACTGGACATTAACACCTAAACAGACAGTTCTTCACTGTCTGACTGTAGCTGACACACGCTACAAGAGCAGCAGCATAATCTGAGAAAAGAATTTTGCTGAGTTTCGGGCTTCTCTGTAAGGTAAGTTTGTGCCAGTCTCAGAGATATGTCATTTTAAACAGCTATTGCTAAGTCAACTAGTACAGTATCTCACATGGTTGCTTTTATTGGTACACATGCCATTTTGGAAGCTGTTTTTACTGGGATGGCAAAAGACATTCCTACGTTGCAATAATGTTACCTGTGACAATGACCAGTAAAACTGCACAGGTGTAATTTATGAAGTTCTCTATGTGGATTCTTTCTTGTTAATCCCTGAACCAGTGTGGTCCACATCCTTATTGCACCACAAATCTAACACTTCTGAGGCACAAATAAATAAATGTGCACGTACAGCAGCTGGGGACAGGGAGGATATGGAATTTTTCAAGGGAACAGGCAGTGAGTCATACCAAACAATTCCCACAGTTCTCCTATTTTGATTTAACCCCTCTTCCTCCTGAATACAATAAAAACCATGAGCCCCTGAAGCAGCTTTATTCAAGAAATAATGTTTTTCTCTCAATCTCCTGACAGTGGTCTTCAATTAAAGCCTGCAATGATGGAACTCACTGAGACTGACGGAGAAAATAAAAGGAGAGAAAGCACTGAAATGCATCTTTGGAAGCAGATTATTAAATGTCCCGCAGACATCAGTGCAAGTGACAGCCACCAGAGCTTAGTGAAAAAAGAAGCAGAAAATTAAACTTCTCACTGGGCCTGATGATGATTAATATCTCTTCTCTGATGAGCTGAAACTGCTTAATTTTTGCTATTAATATCAAATCACAGAGGTGCAAGTATGGTGACTGAAGAGAAGGGGGGCATATACGGATGTTTAAAATTTGTGTGAGGGAAAAAAAGGGTACAAAAATAACTCAGGGACAGTTTGCTTTTAAATCTCCTAAAGCAAAAAACTCAAAATGAAGCTGAGAGTCACCATCAACAACTCTGGAGTCAGGTTACCATGAGGCAGCTCTTGGGCAAACAAAGTCGTACAAATTCAAGGAGATAAATGGTAGTTTCAGTCGTTTGGTTAAAGGCATTTGCATTCTGCAGGAAAAACCACTTAATTCATCACATCTCCACTCAAGTGTACATGAACAAGCAACTAATACCTTCAACCAACTCAAATAAGTTAGATAATTGTTATTTTCAGACTCACTTACCTCTGTGTATATTGGCAAAGCTTTGAAGAGAGCTAGCTGGAGTTCCTTGGAAACCAATAATTATGTGTAGCTGTGCAGATGGATTTTTAAACCTGGTTCCTGTAAGAATATTCTACAACATGCAACCTCTCTGTTGAGATTTTTACCTTAAACCCTTGGGTTTGCAATGCAATGAAGCAAGAGGTGAAATAGCTAAATCCATTATAGTTAATACTCCCAGAAAACATTCTGTGTGTATTACATTCTCAGACCAAAAGAGTTCTCTGTTAAAGTCAGTGTAGATCCCTTGAGATACACATTACAATAGTTTGATTAGTAGAGAATAAAATGCATACTTTTATAGCACCCATTCATCCGAAAACATTATTCCTGCTAAAGTTAACAAGCAAAATCACAGTTAGGTTAAATTAAATCCAATGACAGGCAGGAAACTCACTGATTGTGAATATTAAATCAGTGTGTGAGAGACTGAAATGTTAATGGTCAATGACTCCAACAACAGACCATTTGCAAAAGCAGCAGGGTGCTTTGCTGAGGCCAGGTTTGCAGCCTACCACCTCCCACCAGAAGGGGAAAAGGAGAGGTTTTGGTGTGTGGAGGCAAAACCTCTGATCCTTGTAAGACAGAGAGGTTGTGCACAACCACCAGAGCTACAAGCTGGGGTTTGAGGCAGGTAAGGAAGAAAGCTGGTAAGGAGCAGACCCTGCAGAGGCAGAATAGTGCTTTTTCAAGCCCATGCTCTCCCTTGCACAACTGGCTCAGGTGTGACAACTGCCCACCCCAGGGGAGGTATCGGGACATTCCAACATAGGCCTGAAAGAAGTGTTTATGCCTTCTGATGGGGCATAGCTGGCCCAACCCCACTGACTTGAGAGGCAGCTGTGACATCTTAGAAGGTGTCATAAACCACCAAAGAACGCCAAAGTGCTTCCAGAGTAATTTATGGGGCCTTCCACCAAAGGGCTGCACATGATCCAGTGCTGCAGGAGACCCACAACTGCATTAGATAGTGCAAAACTCCCCTCTCAGGGGAGGTGACTGAACCTAAAGGGTACCTGATGGATCAAGGCTGTGACCATCAGTTTGAGCAATGGACACTGAAATGGCAACAATCAAGTCTCATCACTGGATCCACATGGGGGTGGTATCTTTCCTCTCCACTATCTATTCTTATGCTTTCTTTCCTTTCCTTCTATATTTTCTTATGTGGTATCTCTATACTTTTCTATTGTCATATTACTGTGGATAATAATAACCAAAAGGGCTACATACCTCCTTTTCATTGCAAGTAAATTGTTCCAAAATAAACCCTATATATATATATATTTACAAACAACAATAAGTCACTGTCTTTTGACTCACATCTTCCCCAAGGGATCTATTAACAAGAACCTGAGTCACCCTCACCTTCAGGAGCAGGTCAAAACATGGTGGTATTGGTACAATACAATTCTAGAACGCTGAATACCTTAATGTGATAAACAAAACGGATGAGAAATCTTCAATTTGTCAAAGCTGTAAAAGTAACTTGTAAACACTGTTTTATTTGCAAAATCATGATTACAATATTAATAAAATACAATTTTATAGGCCTTGATCTCATGAATAATTATTTACCAAATTAGTGCTCAAATACATCTTTTTTTCTTAAATTAAATAAAGATTCTTAACCTGCAGCTGAAGCAGTGATTTGATCCTTTCTGAAGGGTTATTTTTCACAACTGAAAAGCTACAGTAACCTGGAGCCCAAAGCAAATATTCTGTTTGCGATATTAGTTTTTCTGGACTGGGATGGCAATTGATCATTCTAATAACTAGCTTCTACTAGCTCTGGGAAGGTTAGCAATTATCCTATAAATTTATCTCTGATTTTAAACAGCTATATGTTGTCGTAACTGTAGCCCTGTAGCACTCTCATCTACAGTTCTCAAGGTGATATTTCTTACAGTGCACTTTATGTACTGCAATATCTCATAATCATGATCACTTATTTTACATGAAACCGAAACTGTTAAAATGATCCTTTTTTTCCCTCTCATCTACTTCTCATCTTTCACTTCCTACCTTGAAGCCATAAATATCTGAACAAGGATGAAAGCATGTATTTTTTAACACGGTGGAATAATTTATTCAGACATGTGCTAGAATCTTCCACTAGCTTTAAAATCAATTCAGAAATCAGGCCAGAAGAAAAACATTGGTGCACGTAGAATGCATGGGTCAGATGCAGGAATTACCAGCCAGCATTATTCTATCAACTCTACAATATAATACCGCCTGCACCATGCAAGATGTTAGAGACTTTGATAGTTAACAGTCAGTTGATGGTAAAAATCTACAAATCTTCAGAAGTCGAAGATTCCATGTGATTTTGAGATGAACCTACAAGTTTGTCTGCCAGGCCCATTTTGAAACAAATAGAACAAAAGACTGCTGCAAATATTGTAAGAGAAAATTACTGACATGTAAGCAAGGAAAGATGAATGATAAAATAAGAAAAATTGAAAAGGAAGAAAATGGCGGGGAGAAACTACTACTTTTGGATATTTTTTTTCACTCCACTTAATCATATAATAAAGAGATAACTCTTTCATATTTTTTTATTCCAGCAATTTCTTCAAGCTCAAGCATATAAGAATAATTCTATCTTATTAGCTATGGCTTTATTTCAGCTCCAGAAATAATCCTCTATATATTACATGAATGGTATGCAACATTCTTTGATATTAAACTACGCCATGACAACCTCAATCCTGTGCCTAGAGAGCCAAATGAAGATGCTATTGTAGCACCAACAGCCATAACTGCACTGGGTTTAATCTGCTTAGGAAGAACAATAATCACTTTGAAGATGTAGCGTCCCAGGTTTCACGGACTAGAAAGCAGCACACAAACTGCCCAGGCTTCAGCTACCCCCTAACAGTACCTGTGCTTGCTCAGTTACAGGCAGGTATGACTGCACTGCAATCACACTCTCAGTTTATTATGCAGATACACACTCTTGGTTTTCAATTCAGGATTAGTAAATCCAAGCTTGTAAACTACTCCAGGCATTTAGAAGTATCCACTGGTGATGGTGATTTTACTGGGCATGTATGGAATTCAGGAAGCCGCATGCAGAGAGCAGATCACCCACCTCCTCTTTAGAATAGATACAGCCCCATTACTACAAGTTCACTGAGAAAAGCATCTCATTAGGAAACACCTTACTTAGACAGTAAAATATTTTTACTAGGCCTGTTTCTTTTAAACAGAAACACATTCTCATTTGGACTGTCAATTTAACTTAGGAAAATGTGATGATTGTATAATTTTTTTTTTGTAATTTTAACTTCGCTACTTTCAGTTCTCCCCTCCTAATTACTGATCTCTGCAAACTCTGGCATTGAGGAACTTCAAAGGTAAACAGAATTATACAGAAAGAAAAAAATTGGTTTAAAATCTTAATGTTTACATCCTGAAATTTGACTGTTACACCGAATTATTGAGAAGAACAGTCATACCACAGGTTAGAAAAAATTATTACAGTAGAATAGCTCAAATGGTTAAATTGGAATAGAATCTCAGGCTAAAAACATATCAGTCTCCAGGTCAACAACTTTTCCTCTTATTGATGGCACCTACAAAGTTGAGTGAACCAGGATGACTGGTGTCAGCCCATGTTTTTGATGTCAGAAGTGCATTTCACACAACTGTCCAAGGATATCAAGATATTTTTAAAAAACCAAATCTCTTTCAAGTCTAAAAACGAGAACTGCAAAGCAACACAAGAGATGTAAAACCTCAAGGGAAGGAAACAATTAATCAGCTGAACAAATAAATGGCTATCATGTCTGAAAAATGTTTTAAAAGGGTAAAGATGGAATAGATGTGTTGAAGATACTAGTACTCTTAAGCCAAGCATATCTAAACCACATCTATCCAATAAATTAACCTTCCCACTCAGTTCCTGTTCCTAAACCATGCCAGAGCATTATCTGCAGAACATAAAAATGACCACACGTGAGGAATTTGAATTACTTCTTTGAGTTTATTTATATCTTGATGCCTCCTGCTGGTATTATATACATTTAAATAAATATTCAAAATATAAGTTTCAAAAGTACTGGAAGGCACTACAGATTCAATTTGCTGTCTTACAAGAAAGAGTTTGGTTTCAAACTTTTTCCTTATATGAAAGAAACCCCACAAATTAAAATCACAAAAAATCCACAAAAAAACAAACAGCCTAAGTTAATTGTTCTGAGAATCAGGAAATAAATTTTCATTTCAAGTTTTTAAAATATCTTTATTTTGGGTATTTCTTCATCCTATGCATACGCATTTCTTGACCTGCTTGTCTGTTTGCCCCCCAAAGCCATTGATTAATTTCAAATTACTTTGTTAGAGGGAAAGAAGTCAGAAGCTTCTACAGTTGCCAGAAACACAGAGAGAGAGATGAGAGATGCTATACATTCTACCATTGAGAAATACACTGCAGCATGAGCTCAAGATTTATTTAGGTACCAGGAGATCCATATGGGAGCTAGATTTTATAAATGCCCTAATTGTAGGAAAAGCAACTTCAACATCAATCAGCTGCATGACATCAATCACAGCAAGTCAGGCTACATTAGTTCCAGCACTCAGAGGAGTTCTGGTGTACTTATACTGCACATTTTGTTTCAAAAAGCCAAGCATTACTTCTGGGCGTTCGTTTGTATTTTTTTTTTCAACAAGACATTTAAGCTTATCTTGTTTTTCTGTTTTTCTACAGAAAACCACGTTTTGACTATAAAGTCAGTAAGTACCTATCTTTGAAACAAAGAAGGAAGAATAATCAGGAAATAGTGCTCCTACTGTTAGTCCTCCAGCCCTAACAGAATTTGGGCATCCAGACGTCTCTTCTTCTTGTGAGAAATTTGCTCACCTTTGTATAACACTACTTTTATAGACAGCAATTGTCCCAAAAGTTTGTTCAAGGAATGAGGAAGACAAAGATGAAAAAAAAATCTTGAGAAATCCTACAGATTATATTCAAACTAAGCTGCTGTTCCAAAGAAGCTGGCCCCTTATTCTTTCTCAAAGAATTCCTTTTCATTCTGACCTTCATGTTTCCACCAATTAAGAGCTGACTAGAAAAAGAAAGACAAGAGAGAACCGGTGTTTAGGAAAAAAGAAACATTACACCAAATCCAAGAAATTGCATAGAGAGGAAATCAGGTAACCCTACAGATTCCTTTACTTTTATGAAAGAATAAGAATTTACTTTAAAAGATGAGTATCAAAGGAGAATATGTGTCCCCTGTACCGGAATCCAAAGAAAGCAATGAGGACTTGCTTTCATTTGGCACAGCACACTGACAAAAGGAATGGCTGTTGCAAGATTCATGGCTTTCCCTGAGATGATAGGATATTGGTTTAAGGACGTAAACTCCTGGCAAGCTAAAGAAGAAACACCTCTTTCTTCAGCATTTAGGTGCTGAACTAGAGTGCCCCTTATTAGTTAAGGACAAAATGATACTGCACCATTTTAAGTATTTAGTTTAACTGAAAGAGTGGTTGAGAATAAAATAAAAACCCTCCATGCTTCTCACTAACTCCACAATTTGACCTCCAAAAGCTTCTCATGACCAAGTTGTATTTTGGCTGCTATTCTTGGCCTAAGGTCATTCTTGTTTTGCTACAGAAACAACTTCAAATTTCCTGTCACTGCTCAGAAACAGACTGCTTATTTATAGAATGGGGAGTAAAAGTCTTTACGTTTTCATAGTCACTTATTAACTTGATTTTCTTAGATGATGAACAGATATGGCTTCTCAAGTCTTTAAAACAAAATAAATGTTGGAACACTGACTTGCAAGTTAAGGATGACGAGCAGAGAAGAAGGTTAAGCTTTCATGGCTTGGACCTTCCAGTCAACAGCATCCTTCAATGAAACTTCATCAGTATTCTTCAAATCACAAGCATTTCATAGCAGGACAAGTTTTCCAAGATAAAGCAACAAAACTTCACAGAAGCATGAGGTCCTTACTATCAAGATTGATATTATTCTTGTAGGTTCCCCAAACATATTTAAGTAGGTATAGTGATTGCAGTAGAGATAAAAGTGTTTAAGTGACAATTTTCTAACTCATAAAAAAAAAAAGGGGAGGAGTAGACCACTATCATTTACTCCAGAATGGATACGAAGGAGTTGCTATCTTAAGTAAAGATGTCCAATTTTAACTAAAACACACCTCCTGTAAACCTGCTCAAGTATCCATCACAGTAACACCCTTAGTATATGCAGAGGCATCCTTTCAGGACTTCTTCTCTCAGAACTTTATTGAAAAGACTGGATCAATACAGAGGTTGAAGCTTCTATTTCAAATGGAGGCTGGATTAAGTTTTCCTACTTAATCCTGTTGAGACACATATCAGATAAAATTCAGGCCAACTGAAGGAAATGCAATAAAAAAAGCAATTCCAGTTTTTGCTCCTTTCTGATTACATTGTCTGTGAAGGGATTATTTTCAGATGTTTGTTCATCAGTTGCAAGTGTCCGACAGACATTGTAGTAATTAATTATTTGTTTGCCTCTTCCTATGACTAACTTATTGTAAGCATTAAAAATTCAGGCAGTTTTCATTATGCATATAGGTCATGTGATAAACTTTTGGCACTTAACTGGATAAAGCTGAACTCCCAGAATCAGTTTTCTGATTCAAGTATTCACAAATATGATTTCAAAATCTACTTCCTATGAATATTAAAACTGGATATTCATTGTTTCTGTAGACAGTTTTCCTAATTAACATATTCACTAGAATATTTATGGAAACATACTCAAAAAGAGTGTGAACAGCATCAAAGTGAATCCATTTAAATACTAAGATGAGTATTTGCAGCCTTCCTTCAATTTATTTTATTGTATTTGATGAGGTGTTTGCCCAACTCTGGCTTTAATCATATCTCTACAGATGACTTCGACTAAAATGAATTGTCAGAGAATGATGGTTGCCCAACACCGGAGTGAAAAGAGGACAATGAAGGCAAGCAAGTCCCAGGAAGGAAGGCAGACTCTATTTTTTCAAATGTTAGCCAGGCAGTTAAAATAAAACAGAGCCAACTGCTCTCTCGCAGACTCCCTGCATGATCTCACACAACTTCTCAATTTTTCATCTTAAAGCGAACATCACCAGTCTTCTTTTCCTGCGAAATATGTTCTACACAGGAGCCCTACGCACACTCTTTAGGGCTTTCAACCTCAAGCCGACCCAGCACACAGAGACTGGTAACTCAAGTATTTTCATCCTGCCAAAATGGAAGTGACTGGAAATCTGCTGAGGTCACAAAGCCACAGCAGACCTTTCTCTTTTTTTTTTTTTTTGGTTTTTTTTTTTAGGAATCAGTAATCTAGACAGCATGGTGAAATTACAGTTTCAAATCTCTATTTATACCTTCATGATAAAGGGGATAGGAAAGTGCTGCATAAAGCTTGGAAAATTAAGTTATTTATGGAGCTACTGCTGGTTAGGGAAATTGCTATTTTCTTTCTAATGAAAATTCATCAGGTGTTATTTGATTATATCCTCTTCCCTGTTTTAAATGCACTCCACCCTTCCTACTCTATTACTTCGTCTTTTGAATGTAATGTAATCTAAGAATGTTGGAACAATTAACTTTTTCATTCAAAGTAACTGATAACTGAAATTATGCTGTCCTTGTGCATTACTAAAAACAATAACAGTAACCAGTTACGTTCAAAGGCTATACAATATTCAGTATCATGTTTAATATTCTAGTTCATCACCTTAATAGACATTTACACACGATTAATGAGGCTTTTAGTAGCTATTGCTGTCACAGCTTGGGTAATACCACCTCCAATGAATATTCTGAGGGAATGGGCTCACTGGCAGTGTCTGAGTGACAACTGTGAAGCAGCAGGCTGACATGTACCTTCTGACAAGAGAACAAAACCCAAAATAAAACAAAATTCTGTCTTAAGGAATTGCAAACTACTTCAAAAGCAGAACATGGAAATTGACTGCACTAAGTCATATTTTCTATTACAGATTCACTAACAAAGCTTTTAAAGGGTTTCTAAATATGATCCCACTATCATGCTATGGCAAATGAATAACTTAAATTCTTAGATACAAATACATGGATGAGTAATGCAATTCTTAATTATATCAAGAACATATAATTGCTGGGCAAAGCACTGCAGGTATCATATGGAACAAAGATATTTGAGTCTAGTGCTCTGAAACGCAAAAAAAAAGCAAAACTCCAAAAAAAGAGTAAAGTAAAAAAAATATACCAAATGTTTTTGCTATGACAACTCAGCTAGGTCAACCTTTTCCCTGAGACCAAGAGGTGATTTGACTACTCTATATACGTATCTTCAAACAGAGACATACCCAGGCCTCATGGAGCAATAATGAGCATGGATTCCCCACAGGTAAATCATGCTTGACCGACCCGATTGTCTTCAGTGATGAAATGACTATGAATACAAGATGGCTAGTTGATGTGATCCCCCTTGAATTTAAGCACAGCATCCCTGTATCCAATTTGAGATTTTACAGTCTATATGGGTGGACTAGATGGGTGAAGGATCAAAGGGTGATGGTTGCTCACTCATGCTCTGTCTGGAAGGTGGTTACATGGGGAATTCCTCCATGTCTGTTCTGTGACTAGACCTTTTCAGTCTTTTCATCAATGACACGCAGAATTCACCCAAGACTGCAAATGACACCAAGTCTGGGTACTGCAGTCAATAAACTCACAGGCAAGGGTGCCACCCAGGGGGAACTAGACAGACTGAAGGAATGAACAACGCAAAGCCCTTTGCTCAGGAAAAACTAACCCTCTCATAATAGCACAGACTGTGTATTACTACTGGTGGGGAAAAATCTACAGTCCTGATGTACAGACCATTAAAAACCATCAACAAGAACAGAGCAAGTAGGCTGAGGAAAGTGACCATTTCTCTTTACTTGATACTTTTAGCCCACATCTGGAACATCGTGTCCTGTTCAGGGTTCCAAATAAAACAGCATTGATAAAGTTCAGAATAGGGCTATGAAGTTGTACAGGGCCTGAAGTGCTGGTCTGGGCTTGCTCAGCTTGAAAAGGAGAAGGCATTGACTTACCAGCAGCCTGCTAGTATCAAAAAGAAAGTTACAAGAAGACAGAAGCAGACTCTTCACAGGGATACATGGTGAGAGAATGTGTGAGATCAGACAAATTGAAGCAAGAGAGGTTCAAACTACATATAAGGAGAAATTCTTCCACCTGAAGACAGTCAAGTAGTGGCACAAGCTCCTCAGAGAGGCCATCTAGTCTCTCTCCTTGGGGATTCTCAAGGCACAACTGAATAAAGGCCTCAGAAATCTTGTCTGACCCCAAAATCCACATTGATTTGAGCAGTTTAATGACAAAACTCCTGAGGTCCCTTACACACTGAATAATTGAGTCTGTGAAGATACCAAATATTGATGATTTCTTTAATTTAGTGGAGGAAAGTCTAAAAAAGAACTATTTACTCAAATCTAAAACTGGATGAACTGAAAATTTCTAGCCCTGTGATTAACCAAAGAAACTAATGCCAGAAGACAAAAAGAACTCTCCACTTCAGATCAAAGCATAATGCTGTTGTAAACCAATTTTTACTCAACTATAGAATCACAGAATGATACAACTGTTTACATTAGAAAAGACCTCTAAGATCATTGAGTTCAACCATCCACCCAGCACTGCCATATCCACTACTAAACCATTTCCGTAAGTGCCACATCTACACCTCTTTTAAATACCTCCAGGGATTTAACTCAACCACGTCCCTGGGCAGACTGTTCCAGTGCTTGACAACTTCTCCACAAAGAAATTTTTCCTAATATCCTATCTAACCCTTCCCTGGTGTGACTTGAGGCCATTTCCTCTTTTCTATTGCTTTCTACCTGGGAGAAGAAAGCCACCCCCACCTCCCTACAACCTCCACAGACAGCTCAAAACAAGTGTAAATTGTGTGAACCACTGCCGAGAACAAAACAAGAAGTTACATAATTATGAACAAAACAGCTTTAACCCTCTGTCTGTAATAGCCATAAGTTAAGGAAAACACTAGCTATTAATTGGTTAAATAAATATCTAACTGACCTTAGTTTTTAACCAACAAAGACTAAATAATGCCCCATCCAAAAAGAAAGAGAAAACAGATACAGAAAAGCAACTGAAAGAATTACTAACTTTATGTAATTTCCAGTGCTTTCCCAGTGCAAGGGTTTGTAATAGGTAATGGGCTTTTGCTCCCTGGTTTGCATTTAAGATTAATTCACACTAAGAGCCTTAAGTCACTTCAAATACCATGTAGCAGCAAATTTCAAGATTTGTATTGAGTTCCCTGTAAAAACAAAGGATTCTACACACAGAGGAATTTAAAACACCATGGCATTATCCACTGTGGACACAATTAAAATAGTCATTACCACAAGGCAGCATAATATTCTTCTAAAAGCAAAAAGGTGAGGCCTGCATTTGCTCAGCTTTTAAAAATCAAACAAAATCAGTAATGTTCTGCCTGCCAGATCATTAGTTTTCAAGTATGCAGCCAGGTCCCCTTATATTTCCAATTTAACATGAATCTCATAAGTGTTTCATTCTAGAATGAGCTCACAGTGTTACTGCACACAAAGGTATAATTTTAAGTAATCAAATAAATTTGCATAAACAAACATTTGTACATGTCACGTAACTAATTCAGAAGTGCATGTAATATACACTGAAAATCTTTACATGTTCTTCATTGTAATTTAACTTGAAAACCCATTTTGTTTCAATACAAAGCACAAATTTGTCAGACAAGGTTGCATGAAAGAAGCTTGACATTTTAAACAATGCCTTTTTAAAATTATCTGACTGTAAAATAGTGTCTGAACAGTTTTTGAAAGGTTGAAACACCTTTCCTTGTGCTAAGACAACAACAAAGGCTGAACAGGTTCTTTTCACTCTTGCCAAAATAACGTACCTATTGCCAAACATTAAATGCTCCATCTCAGGACAAATGAAATAAACAAACAAAAAAACCTACAAAGTAACAAAAACCAGGACAGCAAGAATCTTTGAACATCACCTAACTGAAATATTACTGCTGAACTTCCATAAGGCCAGAAAAAAAACTTCATCAGATAGGCCATTTAAAAGGCAAAGTAGTGATTATTCCAAGTCTCATTATAAATAGTGCTCATTATACACCTGCAAGTCAATGTACCTATAAACTGAAGGGTTTCCACCAGAAGAAGGAAGGGAACAGAAAGATATTCCTGCTGTAGCAACTCACTGCCACTCACATGGATGTGGATTCAAACTAATTTTATATGAAGAAATTTCATATAGGTATTAATTGATTTTCTGTGTTCAGCACATCTAAAATGAGATGTTAACTTTAATTAAAAGTAAAATCTTACAGGGCATAGGATAGATCAACTTTTAAAAATTACAAAAATGCAGAGAAGAAATAGTAAAGTGGGGTTTTTTGTTGCACTTTTTCAAAGTTCAAAGATGAGTGGAAAATGAAATAACTGCAGTCAGTAATTAACTTGTCCTCAGCAGTGAGAACACGGTAAGGAAGGCCCTTTGTTGAAATCTGCACCTTGGGAACTATTTCATAAGCAAGACATATGAGATTTATTTAAATAAATTCAGTGATGACTGATCTGCATTTGTCTGCCCAGATACAAATCATTCAACAGCCCACCACCTCTCCCCAGCCGTTATTCCTCTCCTACCTTCAAAACTCCCAGCAAACAGATAAATCCACGTAATGGCTGGGACAAAAAGGACAGTCAGAGAGGCAGCCAGGAATTTCCGTCGCCCTCTGCAGATTCCCAGCATTCTCTCAGGAGTGCAGATTCTCAATCCAATGTTGTTCCTATGTTGGAAGCAAATAGTCCACAGCCTCCCACATACTACTTCCTGAAAAGGAAAAAAAAAAAAAATCAACAGCTTATCTCTCTACAGAAGGTTATAGACTATGCAAGTGTTCTTAAAGAGTTAAAAGAACAATGCTAAAAATACGGTTACTGCAATTGCAAGGCAGTCCCCCTCTGAAAATTATCCACAACTACTAAATAATAAAACAAGTTTTAGAAGTCAGACAGTGAGTCAATGAAACACGCCATATCACCTAAATACACATTAAGCTCCATCGTACCACAAGACATCACTTTTACTTGGGACTTTGCCCTTGTTTTACTCTGCAGAAACTCTGAGTTCTTTGATGCCCATGTGTGCTGGAGTCCCATGGAAGAGAAGAGAAGAGAAAGCCACCTATAATTCTCAACCTGCTCCCAAAGAGCAAAACTCACACCACCAAATCAATGAGCTGCCTGCATAGCTGGTCATGAACTCAAGAGAGTGAACCGAAAAAGGAAAGGCAAAGTTTGAGGGTAGAGAGATGTTATTAAAATGACCCACTTTGCTCATCAAAAAGCAAGCCTGAGGAATTGCTATATAAAAGGGGAGAAGAGAAAGTGCAAAATGGGAAAGGAAACATCATTATTCACATAGGAGATATGAGGAGCTTAAGAGACTATGCCGTGAGAAAAGAAATGGATTCTGGTGAGTAACATTGTTTTTATTAGGGAAAACAATAATTCTGATCTTAATTTGAAATAATTGTTCTGCATTTCAGAGAGGCCAAGATGTCAAAATAATACGATGATTTTTATTCATAAAAAATGGATATTCCCATACCAGTGCAGGCATGCAGGGCATAAAAATAATGTTTCATATTGATTACTGGGGGTTTTTTGAAAGGGAAGGAAAGGAAAGTAGACAAGTTGGAGAGGTAAACAAAGGTATTAAGTTCGTGTAAATCTAGTTCAGGTTTTATGTGAAAGGGCTTAAGTTTTTCCATTCTAAAAATAGAACTGGTCTACAAGAGTGATAGGGAAATGAACACAGACTGTGGCAGTACAAGATGTTTATAACAGTGCCCTTTGACTTATGCTTAAACTAGCACTAGAGCCAAAATAAGCATTGAATGCATTTCTACAGTGACATATTAACAATGGCTTCTGTGTGTCTTGAGAGTATGCCTGAGCTCTACAACTCCGGATATATTGCTGTGAAAGTCAATTTTGAAATTAAATTACAGCAAAAATGAGAACTGGAGGCAAGAGAAATGGGTTCAGACAAAAACCTCTGATGCTGGAGATACCTGGCTGCAGTAGTCAGACAAACTTACAGGTGTTGCTTGAACAGTCAATAGAGCTCACTTTACTACACTACGGTTTAAGAGCCATGATAGCACTCTGACCTTGGAACTGATAAAATGGACTATAATTTGTTCCGAGCCAGCACAAAAAGCATTCCATTGTGTCAGCCTTTCAATGCAATGAATGCCTCACCACAGAGCTTTTGCACAAAATATGTGGACAGACTTAATATTAACAACTGTGGTATTAGAGTCACTCTGTGTTAGACAGAGACACACATTTGGTAGATAAATTGTGGAGAACTCTTATCTTTATTCACGGTATTTGGATAATGATTACATTTCATTTCTTTTCCTTATATCACATCTCTTGTACAACTGCTCTGAAAAGAGTCCTTTACATGCCTACTTGAAAATCACTGATAATTTCCCTGGCTTCTGTGTTTAAAAGCATATAGGAATTCTTTTTTTTTTTTTCCCCTTCAGTGTCATGGTACGCACCACTGACATCAGTCTGTGCATGGAAAAATAAACCTTTGAAAATACAAACCCCCAAACAAGGTCATTTGCAAATAGCCACATCTTGTAAGGCAACATGCACTGGCTGCACACTGTTCCTGTCAATGATACTGTGAAAACCACAGGTAACAGTAAGAGTCAACACTTTATATTTCTGAAATCATGCTGCTACAAGTGCACTGATACAAGCTTTTGGTGTATTGACACCCAGACTCCGAAGCCTGGGGCTACAGTGCTGGTAGCAGATTAATTCATCTGGGTTGGCATATTTAAGAAATAATTTCATTCTTCCTATATGTTCTTTTAAACATCCATGCAAGATAAGTTTCTGAACAGGTTGATATGGAGAATGGAATCCAGCTTTTCTGCCATATGAATGTAAAGTACCTTGACAAATCAAAAAGGTATAAGGAGAAATATTTAACTCCCAATTCAGCTATGAAGGAAAGCTAGGAATGTGGCAAATTCAGTTTTCTACAAACTGTCATCATTCAGACAAAACAGTCAAATCATTTTGCACATTCATGTGCATCTTTTATCTAACTAGAAAGACGTTTGGGAAATCCTAAACAGACAAGTCAGCTTGTGATGAATCATCCTAGGAAATGCTGAGATACTTCTTTTAATAGTGCTTTAAAAGAGCCATAAACTACTTTAAATGAAGCTTCTGCTATCTCCCCACCTCCCCAAAGTTGTGAATAGCTTCCCTTGGGTCTTAAATATTCATTTTTAGTGTATAAAATCACCACACCTGCTGAGTACTTTTTTCCAAATTAGATGATGCATCATGTGCAGCCCCTACACAAGCAATTATATAAAAGGTCCATAAATGGTAATGAAGATGCTTAGCCTAAAGGAAGAGCTGTGCACTCAATCATGTATTCACCAATGGTTTTACTCTGAAAGAATTTTACTTAAATATCATGGTAAAGTAAATTAAAGGAAGACACTGCAATTCTTTGACTTGATTTTCCTTTTAATTCAACAGATGCCAGACTGACATCTGGCATGAAAGGCAAGTAATTGACAACAGTGACTGGAGCAAGGGCTGAGCAGAAAACAAGGTAGCACATTTCTGACATATGAGGTTGCCACTGCCTTTCAGACTTCTCTTACAGTATCCACTGCTCTTCAAGCCACAATCCTACTGAATTGGACTGTTGCCTGCCTAAAAGGCATTAGAAAGCAGTTTCATAGTACAGGCTAAAAATGAAGCTACTTTGGATATGACATCTCTGGGTACATCCATCTTTTCAGTAATAGCAAACACTGTAAAATGGTTCACTTCATTTACACAAAGCCATGCAGTGTTCCTCCTGATAGTTTTCAGTCTCCACAGCTGCACTAACTGAACACCTGAACTCAGAAATACATAGCATGAAACATATCAGAAACAAAAAAAGAAGTACACAGGAGTAATTGGCCAATTTAAACACAGGATTTAGGTGAGATACTCTGATCAAAAAATAGCCTGTGGCTCCTCTTCATCTGTTGCCCAGTGTTAGTATGCTCAGATACATAAAATTGAGCCACAATGAGCATCTGCAACTTTACCCACCTTGATTGTGTTTGTCTCAAAGCAAGGGAGATAAAAATTAGTCCCAGAGTGAAAGGGAAGGGTTGTATTTGCAGTTTAAAACATGGTCTCAGCCACACTCCTCCAGACACAATCAGATTTTCTGCCTTTAAGACAGGTACAGAAAAGTGCATGCACTGCAGGACATTGTTCTGCCTTGGTCTTCAATTTTGCTCCAACAGCATCATATAATTATATTTTAGAAACCTGATTCAGCAAGTAATACCCATAAAAGCTACCTGTATGTACATCATGCATGTTATGTCCTGCTGTCAGTATGTCAGATGCTCTACACTTCTACAATACACCAGTTCAAGATTTATAAAATCTACTGCACAGGAGCAGTTCAACAGACATTTCTGCTGCAACTTCAGGCCAGCTCATCCCTAACAGCTGCCAACAGTGCTACAAAAGGCTACCAGCTTTGATGGTACCTATGTGCAGGTCACAGAGGGAATTAAAATAATTTGGGTTTCTCATTATGAAGACTTACTCATGACCTCCTTATGATGTGACCTTACTCATAACCTTCCTGTATGAACAGAATGACCTCTGTTACCTTCACAAACAGTCAAATGCTTCCATTAACTACAGTAACTTATCAGAGTGGTTTCTTCGTTTTAAATCACAGATTATCTCCTCAGCTAAGCCTGAAGCAGCTCTCAACCAGTATGAGCAGCATATATATTAAAGCATGTAACACAACATTAATCACATTAGTATTCAGTTTCTATATATTTATTTTTTTAATTACAGCACGACAGCTAAACTATGTCAGACATTCAGCAGGAGTTCAGTAAAACAATGGAAGTAATTATGAAAACAAAAATCAAACTCAATTAACTAGATTTAACTGCTCTACTATAAAAAGCTTTTCTAACTGCTTCATACATTTCCTTGCATTTGTTGCAGTTAATCTTATCCCAGTAATCTTCCATTTGTTTTCAGAGCCACTGGAAATGAATACATACAGTTAAAGCTGTTTATACACCAATCCTGTGCCTTGGCCTTGTTTTTGTTGTTTCTTAAATTAATGTTATCTAATTCTTTCTGCTCTTCCACACTTGCAGTCAGAGAGTCAATGAACAATTTCCACTGTCAAGCTTTTCTCTTGGCTTCGTGTCAGTGTAGCATTCGTCCCTTACAAGAGATTTTTCACACTTTTTTGCCAGTCTCAAAATATAAATAACATAAAAGTAAAAAAGCAGTATCTTAGGCAGTATTTTTCTGGTTTTCTTTAAAATGCTGCTGATGAGGGGTTATAATGAGTTTACTTCTTGGCAGTCAGATTTTATCTCGCAGTCTTCCCTTTATGAAAGTTGGTTGTCATGTGACAGACTGCTTTTTGTCATATTAAAGCATAAAGGCAAAATGTAGAATAAACGCCAAGATTATTAAATAAAATATTAAGTAACTAAATGGTAAATCTTTACTTAAATAATCATCTCTCTGTTAATTTTCATTATTAAGCCCAGCGAGTAACTAAGTACAACACAGCCACTCTCTCCCTCCCTCCACCTCCTTCCTGTGCGATGGGGAGAACTGGAAAAAGCTAAACCTCATGAGCTGAGAGAAGAACAATAAATAATTTAATATTTCAGATAATACATACTAATTAATTATCTCAATAATTAATGTGATAATTGAAATGAGGTAAAATATTATTTTTGTCATTATCATTATTACAACAACAACAGTAACTGCATAAAAAGGAGACAGAGGATTAAAACCCAAGAAAAAACAAGTGATGCAGAATACAGACCCTCACCACCTGCTGACCAATGCCCAGCCCATTCCCAAGTAGCAACAGGCCCTTTCCAGGTAACTCCCCTAGTTTATATATTGGCCATGATGTCATATGGTATGGAGGATGTCTTTGGCCTTTGGATCAGCTCTTCTAGCCATGCTCCCTCCCACTTCTTGTGCAGCTCCTCACTAGCAAAGCATGGGAAACTAAAGTCCTTGATTCTGAGTAAGCACAACTTAGCAACAACCAAAATATCAGTATGTTATCAATATTATTCTCATGCTAAATGCAAAACACAGCATTGTTCCAGACACTAAGAAGAAAATTAACTCTACTCCAGCCAAAACCAGGATAGTTAATAAATTCCACTTTGCAGGGTCTTAGAACAGAAACAGCATTTTGAAGGAAAACACCATCTCTTCCCTCATCAACCTCTTCTTCTCCTCCTCCCATGCTACAGAAACAAATCCAATGTTCCTTTTTCTCCCAAACTCTGAATTTTGCTGGCATTGGAGAACTTCCTCCAAAAATGATACTTCTTAACACTACAGTATGACTTTAAGGAAGGATCTGGAGTAAACTCAAACTCAGCATGCACCTCAAAAGTTCTGTGAGGCCACTTTAAAGGAAAAGATTACAGCAGAGTTTCCAAATGCTACCAAATTTACTCTTTCTCAACTACTTACAAGAAAATAGTCCTATCTAAAAGAGAGAAAATAGCCAGTAAGCGGACAGTACAAATGAGTTCTGCCTTGGAACTCTGCTAACTGCTCTGAGGGCACACAGGATTGACACCTTCCTTTATATCTTCATTCAGTATGTGCTGTGGCTCAAGGAAAATTCTATTAGTGTCCTGTTAATCAAAGTTTTCTAGAAGGTTCCAGCTGTAAGTGCCACCATCACAGGAATGGAATCTATCCTGATGGCACAGCAGTCACAGAGAGAGAAGTAAATAAATAATATGCTTTCACATTTTTTCTTTTTTGTTTTATGTATTCCTCTATGTATGTGTGTGTATATATATATTTATATATACACTTCTAAAGGTATTCCTTTTTCCTTTCAAGTCTAGGCTATTTAAAATAATGAATGCCTGCAACTTCAAAAATTATCATCAACAGGACAAGAATCTGCTCCTAAGCCTCTACTAAAAAGTCACAATATGAGGGGGAAAAAAATCCACCAGTTGAAAAGAGAGAGCAGCAACAAAATACAACCATGACATAAAGATCAATCTTGCCTGTTACTCACATTTCATTTGCAAATGATGAATGATACTTATTTTCAAAGCAGCTACTGACCTGTTTTCTCTAGTTCTCCAAACTCTACTTTTACTCTGCACTCTCAGCTATATGGGCATATAGCATCAATATTCCCCGACTCCTCAAGTCATCTAAGGACTCTGTACAATTCAAGGACAGTGAAACAGAGCATGAATTGGTTTGTGTGTGGTAGGAGTCTAACAAGATACTACCTATACATACTAAGAATACCTTGGAAGCTGAGATCCCAGTGTCATTGAATTATGAACATACTGCAGACCATGGCCAACCAGCAGTATCACATACCTGCGACATAGAATTTTCCAACAGAAAAGCGGCTGTACTCCGTAATCACAGCTTACAGTCAGACCACAGCATTATTACAGATATGAATTTCAGACTCATAAAAAAGACAAAGCTCCACATCTTTCCAAGTCCAGGCCTCTTCACCTGAACTAATGGAAGGAGAAAAAAAAAAAAGGAACATGCTATCTATTCTCAGCTGGTAGAAAACATCAGTATGTTGGTGCATCACTGTTCTCCCCACTTCTACACCATGGTATCTTTCTACTTCATAACTAAATACAGTTGAGTCGTGGGTTGTCCATTCACCAATTCCCTTTCTTAAGTATTGCATGCATGCAACCACATAGAAAACAAAACGGTCTTTAAATCAGAAGTAGGGTGCTATGTTCAATATACATAATGACTCTCCAGAATTTTGATGCTAACACTTTGCTTCTCAGCTAAATTTCTTAGATGTTCACTCAAAAGCAGTGTTCACCTTCATTAGAATCCTCTATGTATAAAGCTGCTCTACCAAGGAAATTCATTAAAGATTCATTAGAAAGTTTTGCTCAGGAGAAAACAATTAGTGCTTGAAATGTTCCTCCCTGACAAAAGAATGCACATCTCTCTATGAAGCAAAGTCCTATTAAAAAAAAAAATCAAATGCGCATAACAAAAAAAGTCCAATTTTTATTTTATTGCATAGATCTCAAAATACAAATTACTTTTAGATGGGGATTTATAACATGTTTATAGCAGCTCCTTACTTGTCAGATGGAAATAAAAGTTGGCACGGTACTTACAAATTGTTCATTGTGAAATATTTGTATTAAATTAAACAAATTCAAAAACAAAAAATAAATCATTAAAAAGAGAGATAAATGGACCCAGGTGGCGCTCTCTTCAACTCTGACACTAAGAACAAAAGAGCTGAGGTCTGCATAGATCCTGTGGGTCAAATATTGTTTGGACAGCTGGTGGTGGCAAGAGATACTTTGATTTTACAGTCATGGGACCCTCTCTGAGAATGGAGGTTTGCCACCAAGAGACAGGATCCATCTGACCACATGGGGCAAAAGTTTCTTTTTTAATAGACTGAGGCCAAACTGATGAGGAATTCAATTGTGAGTAATGAGGAGGAAGAAGAAAACCCATAGCAAATGAGGAAGTACTAGAACAGGCTGGCAAGCAAATGGCATTGAGTGATATGGACAAGTCATACCTGTCTGCCACTGTCAGGTAATGGATGCATACAGGTTTTTTAGGAAGAACTAGCCAAAAACACAAGGAGGAGGAATTGCCCAGTACGTGAGAGCAGCAGAAATATACAGAGCTG
This sequence comes from Sakesphorus luctuosus, assembly GCA_013396695.1. NCBI lineage: Eukaryota > Metazoa > Chordata > Aves > Passeriformes > Thamnophilidae > Sakesphorus > Sakesphorus luctuosus. The sequence goes on from VWZD01011010.1 coordinate 247,652, forward strand.
TCCTCAGGATCTTCTTAGAATCTCTGTATTCCTAAGTAGTGAGAAATGAATGGAATGCTGTGTCCAGATCTGTGCTCCCCAGTGAAAGGACACAGCCAGAGAGGGTGCAGAGCCTTCATCCCTGGAGATATGGAAAACCCAACTGGACATGGCCTCGAGCAACCTCCTTTAGTTGACTTCTCTTTGAGCAAGGTGTTAAACTACACAGTTTCCAGAGGTCCCTTCCAAATGCAATTCCCTGATACATGACTCAGTCATAAAATACGTAGTCGCCATTCAATTTAAATCCTCAAAAATTCCAACTCACATTAATTCTACTATGCATGAACGATAATGCACATAAACAATTTTACTGAAACACACAGGGAATTCCAGGTTAAACTTTTAGCTAGTATAAATCAATATGGCATCACTAAGATCAATTCAACCTGCATCAACTCACAAAACACATGGACTAAGTCTCTCATACTTAATGAAGTTGAATGTTTTATACAAGCACCAAAGTTCTCACCTCATTACTACATATTACCTAAATGTTATTAAACCTACAAATATTTATAATATATTTATATAAAAATAAAACAAATGTTGTAATGAAAACTCCCAGAATTGCTGGTAATTTCCTATCTGAATAACCAAGGAATCAGCAAATAGGAAAAAAGCATAATACACATTTATACATATGTATGTATGTGTGTGTGTGTGTGCGACCATGATCAAAAGCAGAAGACAAATTTCGCTATGATTACCGTGCTACTTTACTAAGCACACTAAACAGACATTCACGATAGTTCTCGATGCTACTACAAAACATCAAATAGCACCAAGAGTTGGGAGCAACTTTTTTTTTAGTAAGTGTCCTGCTGAAATCTCTGTGTTCCAAGATCCAGGGTTTACTTGTTCTTAAATACTACACTATCCAAGCAGGCTACAAGGACTATCCATTTTTGTACGTTTTCCCAAGGCTAAGTGCGTTCTATACAAATTGATGGGAAAGGTCCTTACATGCCACACTCCATTTTACCTGACACAGAAGCAAAGCTCTTGCAGAATTATTTGGTGTCAGACACCTTTTTAAGTAGGAAAGGCAGTTGTCAATTTAGGTTATTTCACATAGGACATATTCTTGAACACTGGAAAAGTGCTTGATAGATTTATAAACACAGATTTCTTATGGCTTCTTATTTAGAGCTACACAGATAGCGTGGGTATTAAGACAAGAATGGCATACAGTTTTAAGGCAATTACAAAAACAGTATCAAAGGTGCTATCAAAGCTAAACAAAGCTGTAGAAACTAGCCTTGAGACACTGGTAAAAAAACCCTAAAGAATCCAAATTTTCCATGTGCGGAGTTAGCATTTCAATAGAATCATCCAATAGTTCAGGTTGGAAGGGACAGCTGGAGTCCAACTAGTCCAACCTTCTGCACAATGCCAGTTGAATACTGCTCTTTCAAAGCAATTTGTAATTTGGATAGCTCTTTACTCTTCATTTAAAAACTACCATCTGAGGGAGGGTGTTTTACCTGGAGAAAAAGGGCAGTGGGATACATGTTCCTACATTCTCTCCGTCTCCTCAAATTGCAGTGATTTTCACTGAGCATTTCATTGAATCTCTGCATGAGAACTTTAGTCGTTGTAATCTCTTACTGATCTCATTATCATCTCATCATTGTTCTCAGAAGTTCCTATAATTCTGCAATTAGATGAAGGTGCAGAAATAACAAATATAAAATATTTAGTAAGTCTCTTGTAAAGAAAATGAATATACTGAAAAGAATGACCTTATTCAAATTCACATAATTAACACTTCCACTTTAAATGTGATTATAATTTATAATTTTCAGGGCAGAGGGGAGGTTGCCAGATCTTTTCTAACAAAATGAAAAGAGGATAATGATGATGCTGAGGATCATCAAAGGATGTAGAGGACTGTACAGTCATGGTCATGTCATAAAAGACAAGAGCATGCTTTGCACTGACTGGTGAAGATGAAGGGAGAGAGAGGATGAACACCTCTTATGCTAACTGCTTCTATATTCTAGTATCTTTTGAGACAATTTGACTCCTTCTGTGTCTGGTAATCACTAATATAAATCCAGAGCAGAAATAAACCTACCCTCTAGTAGCTCTAACAATGAGTCTTACAAGATCAGGACAAAGACTGGGCAAGAATTAAGGTGAAGAAGATTCTTACTCTGAAGTCTTGAGATAGTTGTCGACTGGATGAAAGTATTGCACCGAAGTGAGACAATCAAGCATTTGAACAATGTTTTTAAAAGGCAGTCTAAGCAAGAGAGCTGCAGTTAAAATAACCCCATGTGCACCAACACTTTAATAACTTTGCTCCAAGGGATCTGTGATTTGATATGGTTCTCCATGTATCAATTAGCTACCAGGCTTTCTTTCAGGGTGAGACAGGTAGGTCCTTCTGATATAGAACCAGGGGAAGTTTTCAAGATTTACTACAGGGACCATTCCCCACAAATAGCATGGATGATTGCTCCCTGTGCACTGTAACAATCCTTCAATCCTCAGCAGGTTTGCCACCTCAGGCAGTGCCACAATGCAATGCCTCAAGAAATACAACATACACTCCTCTGCATCACGTTAACACTTGGGTGAATGAACTGTGGCAGTTTTTGGGAATCATATAAAGAAAACAAAGCAACAATGTCTTGGGATATAAGCAGAGCATGTTATGCAACACGGCTGCAGCCAGCCTGCTCCACAGGGGGCAAGTGCTGTGAATGACAGCCATTCTCCACCTTTTGGCCCGCAGATCAGGATGTGTTCTCTGGAGGCAATGCCTTTGGCAGTATAAATGTCATTGTTATAATGTCTGTTTTATCTACAAATGGTCTACCCTGTTCTTGCATCGTAAACATTATCTTTTATCATAGCCCTATGGGACACAATATTCAGAATCTATGGGCCATGTAAACTGCAGATTACACAGTAGACACCATGATCGTAAACTAAATCAGGTCAATTCATTTATAACTATTCAGAGACTGGGATCATGATACTGACCCCAAGGCCAATGTTTTACCAACAAGATGAGATACACCTCAATTTGTATTGCAACAGATATGATAATCACAATAGATCACTTTATGCAGAAGAGTTTTCTCATGGGGAACTGTCAGTGAGACAGCATGAAACTAAAAGGATTGTGAAAACAATTCTAGCACACTTCTAAAAATAAAACTTTTTGAAACTTTTTCCTTTTTTTTTTGCTAGGAGATACAAAAATATAGGACATAATGCAGTTATTTGAAGGGCAACAAAAGGAGTTTTTAGTATTATCAAAAATGTACCAGATTATTATTATTAGCTATAGTGATTCACACAGACAGGTTGATTTTGACAACAAATTACATAATATTGTTTTTCCAAGATTCATCCAGAGCTATGAGAATACAGCTTAGTAGGACAAGTTTTGTTTATTGCCAAGCTTATATTAACTAATTTTTCAACTGACAAAAAAGATTTTTTAAAAAAGACAGGAAAAGGCTTGGGTATTTTTGGAATATTTTTGGCTGCTCTGGATTAGAATTATGGATATATAAAATAAGTGCAGTGATGGTATACTGCTGCACAGCTGAAAAAAAAAAGGTAAATCCTTATTTCAAATATAACAATGAAACTCCACTAAGAATATTTGAAAAGTTAGAGAACATGGACAAATCAAACAGTTTGAACTTTGATAATATGCCATCATTTCCAGAACACAGTACTAATGTTAATTTGGGAATACACAAGTTAATAGAAAATTAGAGTGTTTTTTTCACCACTAATTGCTGGGAAAATACATGCTGTATGTATTTTACAGGCAACTTAGAATTTGGTCTTGAAAGTTCTGAAGCTGGGCTTTCAATTGCTTTTCCTTATTTGTCATAAAAGTTTCAAAATCGTAAGATCTATTTTGCCTGCCTTGTTTTATGGAAACATCCTTGTAGTGAGAATACTTTTTATACTGTGCTATTATAAGAAACTTAAAATGTGTTCTGTTATTAGAAGGTGTTTTGGTACATGGGGTGAAGACAGTTGAAATCCATGTTTTGAGCATGTTAAGAATGACAAAGCTGGAGATGAGGAACAGACCTGCAGAGTGACACAAGGCTATTCCTATAACACACAAAAACTGTCTTATACAGTCTAAAGAGTAGCATGGCCTTACATTTGCTGATATTTTGATGTAATTTTGTAATTACAGAGTAAATTATGACCTAAGTGGCTGATTCTTTGGTCATAACTTTTTTTATTATCTAACATAAAAAATATCCTTTGAAAGGAGAAAAAAAAGGTGAAGAGACTTCTGTCAGTACTATGCACTAGCTCTAAAATGCATATCATGCACTTTGTATTTCAGTGGCAATGAGCACAATCATCTTTATTTGATGAATTTTTCCAAAATTATGTTCTTTCACTAAGAAAATACATTTATTTCTGAAATATTTCAACTTGATTAAATGCTAATATGAATGTTAATTGTTTGTATTACATAAAGTTTATGTACTCTTTTAGCATTGTGTAAGAAAATGGAGTAGCATTTCAGAAACTTGTGAAATGTATTTATTTCTAGTTCACATACAGGAGTTAGAAGAATATTATAATTTTTAGTCTTCAATAGATTAAAGAAATCCATTAATATTGTTACAGCTGACCTTAAAATTATATAATCTCTACAGGTAACGACTTTTAATCAGAGAGAGTGAAATATATCGAAAGCAACAAAAAGTACTGTTTTATATAAGAAATTGAAGCTTTAGGTAATTGAAAAGTAGGCTAAAGACTATTAAAAACTATTTTACAGTGAAAAAATGCTCTGGAGAAAACGGTGTTCTTGTAAAATGCCCCTTAAACTATGGTAACATGTCTTATTTCTGCCTAAGTGGCCATTTCAGCAACATGCATTAGCAGCCCGATAACCTCAGGTATCTCAGAATTGAAGAGAGGTCCCGCTATCTGAGGAAGGCAAGAAGGAACTGCTCTTCTCATTTTCTTAAATAGCACCTTCAGGTTGGAAAGCTTGGAAAGTTCACATCTTAAATTATACTTGCAACTATGAAAACCTGGAACTTTTCCCTTTTTAAAATGAAAGTTGAAGTTAGATTAGAACTTCAAGAACTGGACTTGACATAAAATGTCACCTCCTCGTGACATCTGAGAAAATTGTAGGGGTTAGCACTAATGTTTGTAGGCATTATTGGGAATGCATGCAGGAGCTGGAAGAGAGTGCAAACCACCACTGGATACTGATCACAGCTGAGGCTGTTATGCAACTTCTGGAATTTCTGAGTCTGATTCAGGTAGACTGTGTCTGCTATACCTCACTGTCTTCCAAACACACACTGTGGTGACAAAACTATTTATAAACTCCAATAAACAGATGTCTGAAGTAGTTTGTAACTGAACAAGGTAGAGAACCTTTAATATTTTAACTGTTGAGAAGACCTCAGGAAGTATTCACATGGAAACAAGAATTCATGTTAAGACCTTTTCAGATGACTATCATAAACCAGTACAATGAAGCAAGGCAAAAACTTAAAGGTTGAATCATGTTTTGTTAGTGTCTAAAAACATTTTGGAAGATGTAATGTTCAATGTGCAATACATCTGAGGTATTTTTTGTCATCTTCAAAGCTATATTCAATGATATGATCAAACACTGTACGCGTCATTCCTTTAATACCTAAAGTGATGCTACCAAATAATTACACTTAAGAACTCAGGAGGAGAACTGGCTTTTGCACAGAAACAATTGCAGGTTTTATCACACTTGAAAAACTTTGAAAAACTGAAACAGTTCTTTGGGAGACTATAATGTTACTACTTATGATATTAAAATACTTCAGCAGTATAAACAGAGTTGTCTTAGCTATCTTCATTCCTCATTTGAAGGTCTCAACTTTTTCAGCATTTCCAAAATTAGTGTAACATATCCTGATGGACACCTGGACCTTTAAATTAAATTGTCATAATATTTACATGTCTTTGGGAGTCCTTGGGCTTTAAGGTAAAAAATTTAAGAATTTCAGGAAAACTGGTTACACAGCAAGTCAGTGGTAAATTTATGAAAAGCAGCCAAAAAAGCCTAACTGCAGTAAAAATCTCATCTAAGCAATACCTCAATCCTCATTAATATTTTACCACAGTAGCTCAATAATATTGTCTAAGTGTCACTAACAAAGATTAATGAATCAGATCCACGAATTTTGTGTGTATTCTTTCAGGTTGTGGGGGTTTTTTTCCCTAATGACATGCTGGATTTTCTGTTTAGGTTTTATTGCCATCTGTGAGGTTAAGAGATTTTGGATAAGAACATGTAAACTTGTTTTCCTGTGTGAGTAATATGAATGACTTGGAGATATAAAAATTCTAAAGTTTATGGGGAGGCAAGTTCAATCAGCATGCTAATAGCAGTAACATTATCAATTGAAACCCTACAGCTACCATGACATATGTCTCAAAAATTCAATCTCTATTCCTTTTGGTGAATCAGTGTGGCAAAAAGCAGGGAAACAGACAGTTTCAGCTACAACTGAGAAAGAATTCAATGAGTGAGTTTACATCAGCATCTTAATTCAGAGGAGGAATTTTGACATAATCACTCCTAGCATTCCTTCTTATTCTAGACTGAGCTACATGATTGAGGAGTCTGAGAGGGGACAAACTGGATACCCTTAGGATGAAACAAAACCAGAAGATGCATGCCAGAGTGTATGCAAAAGGATGCTATGGATGCTCAGCTGCTGGGACAAGACTGTAACTAGACTAGTGTAAAAACCTTGAATGAATGCAGCCTGTGTATCTGGTCCTCTGCACTGCCTATTTCACTCTACAAATCCACTCCTGCTGGGCCTCAGTATTTGTTAGCACGGACAAAGCTGTACCACATCAAGCTGCAGAAAAAGATGAAGCCACACAAAATATGAGGTGAAATGAAAAAAAAAACCCAACAGTTTCATAGAGCTGTATTAATGAGGAACAAGTCTGAGAACAGGCTGCAGCGCTGTCAGGAAAATCAACAGCTGTGATCAAATACAAGTTTTTTCTTCATCTAAAAATTAGGCTATAAAAGAAATCCCTTTTTTTATCATCCCATTCATAACCTGTCTTATGTTGAAACATAACAGCTCAGCTAATTAGGTACTTGATAAAGGTAGCTTATTTGGGACATTTTCCTGCTTTTTCATTTACAGTAGGCAAAAGAGGTAAAGCTAAATTACTTTTTTAACACCAACCCTTTTTTCCTTCAAATCTAAAATTCTAAGCAGTTAATTCCTCAAAGGTAGCAATGAATTTTACGTATTGCAACTTTCAGCGCTTCAGAGAAATTTTTTGACTAAGGCAGACCGAAATTACGCATCCTGATGCTGTAGGTTAAATGATTTCAAGACAATAAACGAGCTTCACTGAAAGGGTGCTCCGTTTGAAAGTCCGCGGTGTGATTCCAGGAGGCGCTGGCATTTGGCGGCCGCGCCGGGCAGCGCCTCGTGCCGCGGTCCGACAGCAGGTGTCGCGATGCCGCAGCTCCCGGAGTAGCATCGCCCCCGACGCCGCCAGCAAAGGGCAGAGGCGAGGGAAAACGAATTAATCCCTGACGACGGCAGGCAATAAAGTGTAATGACATGCATTTGCCAGCTGCAGAAAAACATACAGTGGCCAGGCAGTGGAAAAAATGTCCCGCTGAATCCTAGGAGTGAGTGGCTGCCTTACCCACGTAATGCAAATAACAGTAATAATATGCAAACAAAAACTTATTTGCAGTCAAAACGGCAAGATTTCCACGTTTATCCTCTTCACAGTACAGAATTTTCTTCTTGTGCAACTATGCCTGTGGGAGAGGCTCGTATCTGATAGATGGTGTGCAAATAGAGAGGTTCTTGTGCCTACAGACCTTCCATGTGAAAGTACCCAGAAGGAAAATACTCAGTACTTCCATAGGAGAGTAACAAGGCAGACTGATGTGCCTCATCTATAAATCTAAGTCTGAAACGTGACCTTTAAAATTGATTCTGAAGACCAAGTCCACCACCTTAACTTCAAGTTATTCCTCTTTAAAAGCATTATTACCACTGAACCCTTTATGCCATGATTAGATGCTCTCTCCCACTTCAACACTTAAGAGAACCCACAGGCTCAGGCTCTCTCACCTACCAACACATTCTTTACTAGCACAGTTGGATACCACACAGAGTCAAAAATAAACAATTGAGAAGACAATTCCCCTTTGGGTTTTTTGTAACTAATTTTTTTGAAGAGATGATCATTTGGGGATGATTTTTTTTACAAAGTTCTCAGTGTCACACCTAAAGAGTCCTTAGAGGTTTTTTCCCCTCCAACATTTTAAAACATAGGAAGGTCTAAGGCTTTTTTCAGAAATCTGTTTTGCAGCCCTATAATCTGGCATGTGCCCAGTATTTAGTGCTGAATTACAGCTCTGGAAAATAAATGAAATATCATTTCCAAAAGAAGTGACATTTTTCACAGTGGTTTTACAGATGTATTGAGGGATAAACTACATTTTTAATGAACTGGTCAGAATCCATCCCACACAGAAAACTACAACACTATCCTAAAAAAAAAAAAAAGACAAAAAAAACCTTGCATAACAGCTCTGCATGAGGCTTCACAAAGCAGAAGAAATATGTTGTTCCTGTGCTGGGGGACAGACACGGCTCAGGGCTACTGGCTAGACAGCCTCTACCCTAAGGATCATGAGGGTCTGACCTTTTCTTGTCCGTCCCTACTCAGTGTTACATAAGAAGCCAAAGCAGACCTAGATTTTGCCTGCGTACTCATATCATTTCCACTGAAACTGCACCTTCTTAAAGTATTTAAAAACTGATATTACAATAATAATCTTGTTCTTTCCTTCCAGTTTTCTATGGCTGTATTTAATTGAACAGTGGTCACATTATGTGAATGAACAGGAACACAAGCAGGTGTCTCGTGCATGAAGAATTTAGAGAACTAACACAAACCAATTGGGCTTTCCATTTGTGCTTTACAGACATGGAAGTGGATGATCCTTTTTATGAGTTATAGAGCTCATTTTCACAATCTAGGTCTTAGAAAAATACACACATAAAATATCCAACTTGGTTAAAAGTCTCATGTCTTTGGGACACAGCAACAGAGCTGTGACATAGGACTGTGGTCACAGAGGAAAAAAGCAGTCTCATACAGGAGCTGTGGACAATCAAACACTTGAGCTAACATCATTTTTCCTGAGACAGCATTTGACTTTTCTCTGCAGAAAATTACAGAAAGGGAGATTACAGCTTGAATAGGTGTTTTACAAATAAAACACTTGCAAAATGTTAGCACTGACTTTCAATACTCAAACAGGGTGATGGCAAAAGGAACAAGCAGATTAACAAAGCTGATGGGAATGACCTTACAAGCTGCTGCCAAGTCAAAAAATAATTTCTGTAATGCCCTCACGTTGTTAAAAATCATTGCTTTCCTTGATAGCTGGCAACCGAAAATCAAAGAGACATGCTTACACACTAACTTAGTTCATACTTTTCACATACTTAAGTCTGACACTACAATTGTGAGTTAAGACCGCCCCTAGCTCTCACATTCAGGCAGCATGAAAATGTTACCTGAACCTATGGGAGCATCATTCACCTCCACATCCTCCACAGATACAAAGCAATTGCCGAGAGATACTCTATTGCTTTTTTTGGAAGGCAGCAGGAAAATCAAAATGCAAAATAAAGAAATAGAAGATGGAAATCGATATTCAAATTATGTAAGATAGACTATTAGTTATTTATTGAAGACAGTCTTCTCATTTTCCTTTATCAAATCCCTAAAATATAATACCTTAAAAAAGGCCAGTTCATTTTTTTGTCATTCTTTGGCTTTGCAGAAACAGGAGATGATAATTATAGTTTAGGTGAAAAATGAACTACTTTTACAAAGGGGGGGTTTGCCTCTAGATTGCAATCTAGAGGCAAATTCTGTTTCAAGTCTAAAATAAAATATTGTTTTCTAAAAATCTGCTTGGCAATTCTGGGATGTCTACCTTTTAAAAAAGCCACTTTTGCAAAAACTTAAGAAGCCACAACTGGACACAGTACTAGATAATCTCATCTAGGCTGCCTTTTCCATGAAAGGTTGGGCCAAATGACCTTTTAAGCTCCTTCTAACCTGGGCTGTTCTCTGATTTTATTAATATAATGCCCATTTTGTATTAAAGGTCACAAGTTCTAGATTTAGACTTTCACAGAAGTTACATGCACTCAAAACTTCTGTAAAACAAGGTCTTACAATGTCTCAAATTCAGAATTAAAATTAATACGGATAGAATTAGCAACTAGCTTCAAATATGTAGGTTTTAAGAAGTTATGACCTACATTATAATGCAAAAATAGGCCCCAGAAGGGAAAGGTCAAGTCACCCCCTCTCTCAGTAAAAAGAAGACAGGGCTTTTGTAGAAGCATTAAAAATATCTTTTACCATTTTATTTTAATTTTAGTGTATTTTACACACCACTTTGAATCATCTCCATATTGTTTGGCAAATACCAAGATTTTGGGAAAGGAAATGAAAGACCTTTTCCCTATCTGAGCTCAAATAAAAGAAAGGCTGCTTCATCACTCACTAGCTGTGATCTTAGCCCTGGAAAAGCAAAAGCTAATCATAATATACAAGATTCTGTAAACAGAAAAGAAACAATCTGCTATTACTCACATATATTAACCAGAAAGAAAAATCCTCTATAAAAGAATAGCTGTTATTGCAGAATACGTATTCCAACTTACAATTCTAGCACTGATAATGTCCCTTAGGAAAAAAAAAGGTCCTACAACCTCTTCACAAGAAAAAGTAATTTTTCTCATATAATACATTATCTATTCATCTTATTATGTATGTAATATACACACACACTTCCTCTGCCTCTCAGACCACATATTTACAATGTAAGCTAAAATGAAGTCAGCATCTTCTGGTTTTTTTCTTAGTTCAGCATGCTTTTGTAAGAAGCATAGAAGTCCCATTTTTCAGGCAAAGATTTCAATTAATAAAGGGTCAGAAAAAGCCCAGAAAGACCACCATAGCCTGGGCTGCATCAAAAGCAGTGTGGCCAACAGGGTGAGAGACAAGATTCTGTCCCTCTGCTCTGCTCTGGTGAGACCTCATCTGGAGTGCTGCATCCACCTCGGGGTCCCCGGCACAGGATGGACATGGACCTGTTGGACAAAATCTAGAGAAAGGCCACCACATTGATTAGAAGGATGGAGCACCCCTCCTGTGAGGAAAGGCTCAGAGAACTGGAGTTGTTCAGTCTAGAAAAAGAGAAGGCTTTGGGGTCACCTACCAGTGCAGTGCCTGAAAGGAGCCTACAATAAAGATGGAGAGAGAATATTTACAACAGCACATGGTGACAGGACAAAGGGGAATGGCTTCAAATTGAAAGAGAGCAGGTTTAGATAAAATATGAGGAAAAAATGCTTTACTGTGAGGGTGGAACAGTACTGGCAGCACTGGAAAAGGTTGTCCAGAGAAGCTGTGAATGCTCCATCCCTGTAAGTGTTCAGGGTCAGATTGGATGGGACTGAGCAACCTGGTCTAGTGGAAGGAGTCCTTGCCCATGGCAAAGGGGTGGGAACTAGATGATCTTTTAGGTCCCTTCCAACCCCCTCCCTATTCTGTGATTCTACAATACACTCAAAAAGCACAACACTGGAATTTCTTCAAGTGCAGTGCTTGTTATATGGCAACATGGACTTGTCAGTTCATTGGATGCTCCACACTATTAAAGCAGTATTTTCTAACCAGACGAAACAGGGGGGAGAAGGGGAAGACCAGTGATAGGCTGTGATACAAAAAGCAGACCATACACCTACAGCTTTTACAATGTATCTCCTCTTCTGAAGCACTAGAGAGATCAAAGGGATTAGGGAACTCGTTTGTGCTTTGGCAAAGGATGTTTTTAAATCCCGTCAATCAACTAAATGTGTAGACACCTATAAGAGGACTACGAAAAATAGTTTGACTGAAGCATGAATGGAAATGTATGTGTTTTGAAAGAACCAAAAGAAACAGTCAAAAAATCAGTAAGAGATACCACATGTTGCTGGCACCAATTATTAACTGCGCTTCTCTATGGGGTTTCTCAAGAGGTCTGGTTTTGTAAAATAGAGGACAAAATTAAATCATTAGGAGAAGGTGACAGGAAGATAAAGAACAGGATTAAAGCTATAAACCACCAAGTAGCTGAAGGAGAGTGAGGAAATCGGTAATGTTGCCTATTGACCTATAGTACAGAATGAAAAGGCTGAGATTGCAATCACTGTCAACTCCTAAAGAGTACAAAAGGTACAGTCAAAAAATCCCTTGTGATCACCAATCAAGCAAAAAAACCCAGCAGACATGACAAGGACTTAACAGCCAGCATATTTTACCCTTCCTGCCACTGTAAGTAATCCTAGCACCATCACTTGGACACACATCTTGGTGCTTCGGGATATGTAAAAATAGTTAAATCAGTGAAAGAGTAAGTGTGAGAAAGAAAAATGTGTTTTGTTAAGTAAAATCACTTTTCCCTTTTACAGACCTTCCACATTACAGTTTACCACACTAGTTGTGCTCCCAGGTCAGGGTGCTGAACAGTCATCCAATGTTTAGTTCACAGCAATAAGCTTAGTACTGTTCCTTGCTGCACAAGCCAACACGGTTGGGGATGCTGAATCCAATGATCCCATTCACAAATGCATGTTTACTGCATAGTCCCATGTGAAGACATATGCCACACAATCAAACAATCATCCCTAAGCATCTTACATGCTGGGATTTTAATAATTAGGGAAATCTGTTGTTAAACAGGAAAAACGAACTATGGGCCACTCAAGTAGAGACACCTTGTCATGTGAGCCTTTTCTTGAGTTTGTCTTTTGTAACACGAATGACTGGGAAAGGATGCAACAACTAAATGTTGTGCACTCATTAAAAGCTATTGTTATTATTGGTAGCTATGCAGTAATCAATTCCCTTTTCTCACACGTGGCAGTTTCCACTAGTGGAGCCCCATATATGGAATACCAAAACCAGAGTCCTTCCTCCAGTGGCAACAGGCTGAGATTTGCGATACATGTAGATCTAAGTCCTAAGTCCTACTACCCCTGCTGTCACTGTGAAATTCCATATGGTCACAGCAAACAACAGAGTGACAACCATGAAGTGGCCACTGATTTGTTACAGTTCAGACACTGGTTAACAGTGATCCTAGAAACATTTTTGATCACCCTTCCAGTTCATACTCTCCACAGAAGGAACTATGCTTACAAACATGGCATCACATATGCTACTCAATGATATTATTTAACTTTTTCCTGCTGTAAGCACCTACAGTGAACAAATGAGTTCTCCATTGCATTTGATGGAGCAGTAACAACTTAAAAGCAAACAAAAACACTGGCCCCAAAGAGCTTGAAAGCTGAAAGGCAAAACAAAGGGAGTCAATTTTCCACATAGCTCTAGGATGCAAAATCGTGGAAGCATTGATAAATAAAGCATGCTACTACATAAGTAGCCTTATATGCTGTAAACACTTGATGTATGGTTAGTGCTTTAACAACACACACATTAAGAATTACTGTTTGAAGTTCTAACTCAATAAATTACAACCTCACTACTCTGCCTTCTTAAAGAGGGTTTTTCCTTTGAGAAGTAACTCAGTATAGGATAAGGCAACATTTCATTAACATGCAAGTGTCGAAAATAATAATAATGAGCCAACACAGTCACAGTTTGCAATACAGGCAGACATTTTTATTTTTTTTTCAAAAAAAGGAAAAAAAAGAAGCAGACTATGTTTGCTCTAATGGGAGGTAAAGAAAGAACAAAGGAACTTCTGACCTCAGGCACAGCCAAAAATAAAAGGAGTAATGTGGCTTCTTTCCTCACACAATTGCTGACTCTGTATTCACTTATTCCCATTACATACCATTCAGATATGCAAAGGAGCTGTTAATTTCTTCAGGGGAAGATTTTTGCCGTGTTATTTATTAGCTAGGAAATATTTCCTGACACATGCTGAATTTTTGACAGACTTGCTCAGTTTTGACTCAGCCTTTTGATAATTACACAGCAACAGTGCCTATGAATACAAGTAATTTCTTTTTGCTTCTTATGCTGTGATTATTCCAGAGTTCTCCTGATAGCATTTACTGAGCCATTTTAAATACTATTCATTTTTTAAAACTTCTACCTATTCATGCTATTTGGGGGTTTTAAGCCTGTTTGTTTTGTCTTCATCTCAAATAACATCATGAAAGTGGCTGTATAGTGATGAATGGTACTGCACAGACCCTCTGGAAGCAGGAATTTTAAGTGTTTCTTCAAGCGTTATACCTCAACTAGCATACATCTGTTTAACATTCAATATCCTCTGCTACTTCATTCCATAACAGGAGTGATACACACAGTTCCTAAGGTGACAAAGCTTTTTGAATCATTGCTCGTGAGCATCTAATTTGAGACATCCTAGTGGGAAGCCCCATTTTGATAAAGTAGAAATCAATATTCCATGAAAATCAGGCCCCCTTTAGTTAAATCCATGTCTGACAGGCTAAAAACAAGTACAAGAAAATCAGAGCTTCCTGCAAAGGAAAACTCTTGCATTACTGATGACAGAAGAAAACTGGCACCTGTAACATGCTATGCCACCCAACCTGAACTGTGATCATGAATTCTTGAGCCTAAGCCCTATCCATGATCACTCTGAGTCTGTACATTGTGTATTTCTCTGACCTCTGTCATACTTTCTTGTGAATCAAAATTTCATTTACTGAAGAGCATCATACATATAAGAATTAAAACACAACAGCACAGTGCAAGCTTCTTTACAAAGCATCACTGAGAAATTAGCAGGAAAACTCAAAGGAAAATTAGGTACTTTAGCAAGCAGTTAGGTGATTTAAAGGTAAGGAAGTAACTGGAAAAACTTGAGAACAACTTTATACACAACTATTTTCTTTTTTTTCTCTTCTCCTTTTTCAACATAATCAAACATTCTTCGAGTCTCCAACTCCTGTGGTGCAAGGAAAGGAAAGACAGGTGAGAGAGCAGTAAGGAAAATGGAGAAGGAACTGAAGAGGAGCAGGATAGTTAAAGAGGCTTGATAGATACTCAAGCCCTTTGCCAGGACTTCCACTTAGGTACAGAGACTGAGGGGCAAGGATATCCCAGGCACAACACAAAAGCACTGCAGAGCACTGACAGAGTGACTTTTCAAACAGTCAGCCTTCTGTGATCTCCCAGCAAATAAGGGATTGTTATCAAAGGCAGCTCAGCTCTCTGCAAGAAGCACTGACAGACCAGAGCCATAATGATCCCATTCTAGCTGCCCTCACTGCCATAACCATAGTTGCACTGCACAGTGGAAGAGTAACACTGGAACAGACCAGCTTATTTGTTACTGTTATACACTGAGTTAAAGGATTAACTATTCCTCCTATCATTGGTGAAACCTTTAGCAACAGTGGCACATAAAAGACTTCTGTAATGTTATAGAAATTATGTAACAATATCTCCCTGTGTTCAGCCATCCACATATAGTTCCTTCATTTTTTATTCAAACTTCAGTTCTAGCCTAAGCAAAGTAAGAAAGCTCATACTCTTTCACAGTGCTGATAGTGATGTTCAGTGTATGATGCTGATGCAAGATGGTCATATGCTAACAATCTCAAAGGGCAGACTTAAAGTGGTGTTATGGTGGTGGCAAGAATCTTAATAATAAATTTTGGAAATTCACATCCAATAGTATCTATTGCAGTTATATATCATGGGGTTTACTTGCAAGACCTGTATTTTTAGAAAGCTGGCTGCATCGTGTTTACCATGGACATTAAAACAGTCCCAGCTAGTATGACACAATTCCAAACAGTTAATTAACTCCAAACTCTTGTTTAAGTGATGAGAAGAAGATGGTACACAGTCTGCCACTGGCACCTTCTGGGAGAAATTCTCTGATGCTTTGTGTGGGATGGCAGAAACAGTACAACCATCCTGGACATACCAAAGCATTGATACCACTTCCCTGGCTATTGAAAGCAGACCATTGTGATTAAAAAAAGGCTTGGAACTGCATACAAATCTTTTTAGCTCAATTTTTTGGCTCATTTCCAGCTCAGTTCAGTAACTGCTGGAAAGGCATAATCAACAGCTGTTAAGATGCTGGTTGTTGGGCTTTTTTTTCCCTTTCTTTTTAAAAAAAAAACTTTCAAATGGCATAAGTCCTGACATGAGCATTTTGACTATGGTATGCCTCTGTATTCTGGGCAGCATCTTGCACAAACAAATCAGTGACTGTATCTACAGCAGAGTGTGGCAGAAGACCATGTCCATTGTTATTGCATGTTTCCTATGCTTCATCTCTTTCCTCTTGCAAGTAGCAGTAGTATAAAGTTGTAGCTCTAACTCTCCTTAACAGCACCGTATTTAAGGCTGCACCCTTTCAAAATATGTCTTGAAGAGATGATATATTAAACAAAGTACTTCAGGTGTGGATGGAGCTGTCTGTCCTTCTTTGTCAAAGGAATAGAACAATATTTGAAACAAGCTGGAAAATCCTGTTTCTGTATTCCACGAAACATCAATGAACAATGAAGTGCATAGTATGGGGCAAGTTGTTATGTCACTGGTGTGTGTTCAATGAGGATGGTATTACAACATGCAAGAACTTAGGTGGTATAACATTTGTATATAGAGTCTTTTCCCTGGAGAAATATCACAACATTTTACCAAAATAAAAAGCTCCATATGAGGTCCATAACCTTGCATTTTAAAATAGATGCAGTTTGTCTGCTATGGTCATTTCTACCTTTCAGTGGGAAAAAGCGACTACCTCACAGATGTTGTCAACAGGGTTCAGAGTATTGGCCTTGAACCTGCAAATAAAACTGTGTATATGTTTTCAACCTTTTCCTAGTAAAATAAAAGGCTCAGTATTACCTATTGCCAGTGAAGTCCTTTACACAGTCTCTGAAAGAAAACAAGATTAGAACTTCCTAAGGATCAGTAGAACAAGCCTGTAAATACAGTAGATCTGTCTTTATACAGCTGTACTTTCCAACAATGCAACTACAGATTGAGACCAGTCCATGGGAAAATGCTTTTTTACCACTGAGGTGATTCCACACCTGTAGTAAAGCCAAGTGAATGAGGGGGAGACAAAAAAAAAAAAAGAAAAAAAAAGAGAAGCAGGGAAGGTCAGTCTGAGAACAGCTTGGGGGAGAAGACATTGCTAAACAGAAATCACGTTGTGGTTTACCTCAAAACCACTGTGACTTACAGATGGTTCTTTACAACCATGTTGTAGTAGAGTTTCAAATTTGCCCTTTTTTTTTTTTTAATTATGGATTGCAAACCTCAACCTCAGCCTGGCTAACAAGGCTGTCAATTGTACAACAGCAGCTGGAAGCAGATACACTCAACCCAGTATCTTGAAGTGTTGAGTAGAGATAACGTGTTGGGTCATTCCTATAGAATCAGCCGGTAACAGAATTTTATTTTCTTAATTTTCTACAATGTCTTATCAGTTCTAAAACTAAGAAACAATTCCTTTTATAATAAAATTACAATTCAAATCCCAGTTTCAATCCACTGAAACTATAGAGACAAACTGCTGATGCACTGATCAGATTATCAGTATATATATAATCCGCCTAGTGCTCATGAGATGTATTTGTTTCAGTCTTCAAGAAAGTAGAAAGTATCATGTACTCTCCAAGACCAAAATGATTTACTGAAAAGAAATCATGTGTCATAACTATTTATATGTGGTCACAAGACTGGCCAAGAGTCTATTCATATGAATAAATGCTGAAGTCTTTGCCTCATCTAAATAGCAGATCAAACAGGATAAAATGTATTGGCAATTATTTTGTAAAAATATTTACGGGGAATTCAGTCTGGAAAGACTGAAAATCACAGCTTGCTTGGCACAGGTTTTCATAAGGTCCCAAAAACATGATGTTAGTAAGGCACAACTGTCACAAGTGGGAAAATGAAAGCCTTCCCCAACAAGATGATGATTTTTCAGGTTTACTTTCATGAATTCTTTTTCCCAGTCACAAAACATGGATTCATATTGATAAAATCCTTTGCATGACAAAAAATTCATTCAGGACTGTGATTTACCTGGTTAAAATGAATTCTACAAAACCTTCTAAAAATGAATATGTATGATGTATACATGTATACATGGAAATTTATTTTCCTTGATGTATAGGTAATACATGTATTTTTGTTCACAATAGAACAGTTCCTTCTCAAATCTGAATGCCAGGACACTACTGAGGGATTGGGAGCAGCCCCCTACAAAAGGGTAACATCTAGGAGAAGGGAGGAAAAAATACAAACTTAGTCTGACTCAAATGACATTCCATTGCAAACAGAAGAGGTATAAAACAGCAATCTTCAGCTCACTGCTATACTTGTCTCTTCTGCACCTTGTCCTAATTACAGAGAGCTTTAATTTTAACATGTTCTACACCTCAGCCAGATTTGGGGCATGCAAATAAAAAGACAGAATCAACAGAATGGCTTTATCCTAAGCAGGAGGTACCTGGTGCTGCAGAGTAGAGAAACATTCCCTGAAAGTCCTCAGGCTTCTCTTGTAGCAGCTAAATGAACAGCTGAAAGAGCAGCAGCTGCCCAAGAGTTATTTTGGGGGGTAACAGAAATCATTTACCATATGTGGAGATCAGATAAATGACCATCCAACTGCCCTTTCAGTCACCTGGTTTCAAACCTGCCAATATAACTGTGTTTCCTACAAACTGCTCATTGCAGCACTTACCAGCTGCTACCCCAGTAGTTTGAATACTGGCAACTCAAAAAGCCCTAATGAAGTAAGGTTTGGCCAAGCTAATGCATGCATAAAGAGGATGAGGACTCCTCTGAGATGCTGCTGTACTTGAAAGATGACATCTCGAAAGGTTTGGAAGACTGTCTGTGTAGTTACTCTCTTCCCAGCCTTGTGACACAAATATTAAGGCCTAAGAGGAGAATGAAAGGGCTGCAGACTTAAGTCCCAATCCTTTTTTCCAGGTATTTCAAACAATGGGGTAAAATCATCTAAATTCAATAGTGTAATAATTCCCACTGTAGAAGCTGGGAGGATGCAATCTATATTCTTACTTTAAAAAAAAAAAGGGGGAACCAAGCAAGCTATATGCATTTATCTGGCCCTTTCTGAATTATGTACATGTGCCTACAAAGTCTGAAATTGATGGGAAATCCAGTAAAACTATTTACATCTCATCAATGTGAAACGATCAATGCCAACTTAAAATCTCATATTTCACAGCAACAGTACTCAAGATTTTGAAAAACAATCAAAAACCTAAAAATTGATATACATGGTCTAATGAGAGAATAGCTCTCTGTTGACAATTTCTGAGGCAAAGTAATTTCATATCCACTGGATTTCCTCTTTATGCTTCTAGTCTATCAGCAGATAAAAATTTTAACCCATTTAAGAGCTCGAAAGGGTAAGCATCAATATTAAGTATGAGAAAAATTCTTCATATATATAATCACACATCTATAATTTTTGTATTAATCACCTCTCACATTACAATGTGAGCATGAGCTTACCTCTGGCATCAGACTATACATGGTGTGTATTTTTAAATATTCATTCTAATTGAGTGTCATGATTAAAATGTCTGGTTGCATAAACGATTAGGTCTCTGTGCAACTCAAAGGGTTTACAAGCTCTACTCACATTCCAGTCCACAAGGACTATAAAAGATGAACTAGCACAAATGCAGCCAATTTTAGCCATTTACAGAAAGGGTAAAGAACTTAAAGGAATTCTCAGAAAAAAACAGAGTTTTTTGTTGTTTTGTTTTTTTTTTTTTGTTGGAGTAAGGTTAACAAACAAACAGACAAAAAATAACTCCAGAACACAAAACAGACCTAGAATAACACTGTTATAAAATTATTACAATGTTCTCATTCTTCTTAGAAAAAAAAAACATGCCATGAGCAAAATACACACTACTACCTTGTTCAAACTGATTTTCACTTGTGTTTTTAATTAAGTTTCCTAAAGAAACAAAGCTTGTGCAGTTACTCTTTGTTGTCCCTAATAACTTCTGTATCTGTCAGGCAACTTCTACAAAATTGAAATCTTTCATTCATTCTTGTATCATTAGAAAGCAAGAACTATCACGAGATAGGAACATCTTATGCATGTCCCTACAGCAGACAGGAGGTCTTACCAATTTCTGAAACTCTCTGTCGAAAGGGTTCTGTTGGCCAGTCCTTTTCTAATTTTTGGAATATCTACCCTATGATCTTAACAAGATGATACAAGGAAAGGTTTTGTGCTGTACCTCTGTGGTTTGCACACTTTCAGGGTACACAGATTGAACAGCATTGTGAAGCAGGTAGTGGAGAACACTGAAAATAAAACATGGATATGGCCAATACACACCTTACACAAATCCTCGCTTAGAGTGCACAAAATCTACAGCGACTTTTCCCATTTTTGACATCTGCAATCTTACAAAAATTCCTTTGAGTCTTTCTAAACCTATTCAATGAAGAACTGTTATCCAAAACAAGGTCCACAGGATCAGCTAAACAGGATATGAGAAGCTGGCAGCATTGCACTGACAGAGTAAAGGTTATCCAAGTAACCTTAATTTTATTTGGCCATTTTCCCAAACATATGAAGGGAGGATTTTTGTTTGTTTTGTCCTTATGTGAAAATCTTCCATTTCCAACCTAATATTTCTTTAGACAACATATTAAAGTAAGATCTCCAGAAATGCCCAGTAGAAGGCCAGCTTTCCTCTCACTGAAAAAGGATGACAATTTTGCTGCTGACCTAGAGCAATAATGAGAGCTCTTAAAAATTATTGTTTCTAAAACAGCATTTTGATCTCAGTTTTATTCTAAGTGGTATTTGAATTCCAATCTGAATTTTCAAGTTAAAGTTTTCCAATAGAAGCATGAAGTAGAATCATAGTTCAATGACTATTTTAAGCATTCCTATGGAGACAAGCACCTTTACCATTTCACTGTCCCTCTTCCTAGAATCATTCACAACAGAGCTGTCTACGAAATCAAAGGGAAAATAAGAAAAATCTTGTAAGACCTACAGTGTAATGCATGTATACACATTCTTTATATTTCTGTACTTTAATTTAACCCCTTCATAAAAATGAAGACTTCCAAAGTGGCCTGAGTCAAAGTCTACATCTACTCCTTTCTTCATGTATCAAGAAAGTCAACCGAAGAAAAATCCTTAATTCTACATTTTAAACAATTATTCCATTTTAGAGCTATCCACATTCAAGACTGCTCCTTAAAAGCAAGTGAAATTTTAAAGATCAATTTTCTGCAAGAGCTGTTCTATACTTCACTAAGACTATAGAACAGATTCCTTCCCCTTGCAACATACACATTGCCTCAAAAATGAAGGTACAATTCCCCTGCTTACCCCCAAATCCATCCCATTTACCCTTCCCTGACTGCTGCTCATTAAATACACAGCAGTGTCATCCACCAAGCAGAAGGAAAACCTGAGGAGAGATCATTTAGGATCATCAGTAGGTCTACAGAGGAGGTGGGATGAGAATTTAGAACAAGAAGAATTACATCCTACAAAGTGTACTAAGCCACTCTTCTCTTTATAGACAAAAAGACAGTCAACACCAGCAATATTAGTTACATGAACTCCATAGGAAAATGTAGAAAGACCACTAGGAATTCTCCTGCTTCTTCAACTGTTTCACATCCAACTCCAATCCAGCCAAAAGTATGAAAGGATTCACGTT
>VWZD01011010.1:269477-287040 GCA_013396695.1 Sakesphorus luctuosus
GAAAGGATTCACGTTCTCACTGTCCCACTTCCTGCCTTCTTGATCCTCACTGCAAAAAAGCATTTGAGGAAAAAACAAATACCCAAACTGTCTAAATCAGTACAAGTCACTTGGTAAGTTTAGTAAGTTCAAAACACGTAGGAAAAGGAGGATTTAGTTGCAGTTATAACTGGTTTCCACTAACATGGGAAACGTATCCGATCTGCAAACATCAAGTAACCAAGATGTATCCTATATAATTTCATTTTCAAATAATCCAGCATTTCAAAACTAGGAACATTTAAAACAGCATCCCATTATTTGGAAGCATAATGCAAATTAAAATTTTGTTTGTGTATCCAGATCCGTTATGCATAAAGACAGTACAGAAAAACAAACACACTTCATATTCTGTATATACTGTTTATTCATATTCTGTATATTCTGTTCACATTCATATTAAATTAAACATACACAACCTGTTTAAGTCTACCATATTCACACTTGTGTCAATAAATGACTTGACATTTTAAAATACACACAGTATACATGTAGTATTTTTAGAAGCGGGAAATGTAATTCTAAAAGACATTAGATATTTCATGTATCATAAGCACTTTCAAGAGAACATCAACAGCTTGTCCACTTTGGGGGGAAAAAAGAGAAAGCTAGCCTCCTGAGCCCAATTATCTCAGAATGTATCCTCTTTCAATCACTGTTATCAGTCAATTAGCTTAGAGAGAGACGGATCAGTTGGTTGAGAGTCTGTTGACCAGAATGGTAAAGCAGTACCTGATTCTTATCTTATTTTTCACCAAATAGAGTGTAGATCCAGTGGAATTAGTCAATTCAGTGTTATACAGCTACAATGTAAGTAAGCAAAGATCCAGATCCTGGCTATTTGACTCTGGGAAAAAACAAATCGTTTATAAATCTTCAGAGTTTATCTCATTTTTTTTCCCCAATTGTGTAGGAATACCTACAGGTCTGTCAGTCATTTACTCCTATTGTCTGAAATAAGACTGAAATAAGCTGGATACCTGAACGTCTCCAAAGAAATGCTTTTGTTGCCTGCAAGTATCTAGCACAGAGGATCGAGATGGAGAGACATAATAAGGACTTGTCTTTTCTGCATCACCTTTTTTCCTCACAAGGCTTTACAGAGCCGTATTTTTAAAATTATTTGTGATGGAAAACCCACAGAGCCTTTCACCTTTTCTATTAGGTGTGACTACAGATTTGTTTCCTCTGAAGGTCTTTAGCTTCATTTCTTGTGAAAACAAATGTTTGTCTCTCTAAGTATTTCCCATTCATGACTTGTGGCTAATTTCATTTAAATTTGACAGAGTGTCAGCAGTTTGAATAGATGAAATTCTTGCTAGTCTTGTGAAAATGGGAACTAAGGAAGCGGAAGAAGAAGAACAAAGTGAGTGTTCCAGTGAAGAAAGGTAATGACACCTCAATCTTTATCCAACACTTCAGCATGTGAGTGGGTTTGCACTAACCACTCTGTTGTTGATTCTCCATCTAAGTAGGGGATATGATTGGTCTCTGTGAGTGTTTTGAAGAGAGGTAAATTAGGATAAAGGGGTACATTTCAAGAGGCAATCAGTCCTCATTAGATCAGCTATTTCAGAAACAACCTGTTATTTATTTAATTCCATGCTCAGTGTATTATTGAGCACTGTGGTTAGCAGAACAAATAGTGTTTTGACTTTAGAATACAGACTGAAAACCGAACCATTGAAAGAGAGGGACAAATTTAGTCAGAGTTATGACAACTCTTTACTGATCAAAACCCAGAAGATCTGTAAAGAGGTATCAGACAGGAGTCTGAAAAGCAACTAGTTGAAGGTTGTTATTACAAAAGTGAAGATCTGAGCTTCCTCATCATCCTGAATGAAGGCCAAATTAGAATGTGAGGAAGAAGGGCTTCAAGAATTCTCTCATGCTGTTTATAGTTGAGCTTAAAAGAGATTCCCTCCATTAAATAACCCATCTAATCAGATAATGCCCTAAACATTTGCTTTGCACATCTTTAGCCAAGTAACATCCTAATTTTGAAACTGTAATTTTTCCTGCTACCAGGTCCAATGGGAAAGAGTAGAAGCATCCTATTCTCCAAGAGCAGCAATGCTTGTCTGTTCTAGGAAAACATGCAAACCCATCAGGGAATTCCCTGACACAGTAGTCTTAGTAACAGACCTGAAAAATAAGATCTTGAATCTTTTCCAGATCAATTTATTCACTTGTTTACAAGAACTGAATATTTAAATGTCTCATAGTCCAGAAATGTATTTAGTGCAACATGTTTTAGACCTTAGGGATGGCACTGTACTTCCTTTCAGCATATACAGCTCTTCCCAGTGCTGTGCTGTTCTCTCCACAATGCATTCACAGCAAGCAACATTCCACTCCTCTGCTGCTACTTCAGTAGCCAGACAAGCCAAAGCAATTCCTCCCCTCTGCTTACTTTCCAAATTACAATCACCTATTCTAAACAGATCATTTAAAATGTTCTGGATGTATAGCACTGCAGGTAAATACTGCACTATGGAAGTAGTGGAAGGAGTTTTGGTATTTCCCAATTTTGGGAAAACACCTTTCCTGCCAGAACCATTTTATGATCACATTTGCTCTCCTTTAGGATTGCATCACAGACACAGTTCATAATCATCTTGCAGCTGACAGCTATATTCCATTCTTTCTCTTCTTTAGTCATTTTCAAACAATAGCATTTCCAGCATATAAAAGGGAGTGTTAAAATTGCATGCCATCCATATTATGCATCTTCTTTTTCTGTTCAACACTCCTGTCCACTACGCCAGTGCTCCATATCATCAGCAACTTTCAGCTTTCTTATTTTTCATGACAACTTCCTTAAAAAGAAAGCATTAAAATATTTTCAAATCTGATCTTTTAGGTACTCCAGCATTATTTTCCCTCTACCACTCTTCAGCTTTACTTATTGATTCATTGCAGTAATTTCTCTTGCTCACTCTTTCACTCCTTATTCTAAACTTCATTTGTGCTATCTTGACTAGAATTTCCCTATGTAACAGAGCACCAGATGTTTTTCTGAAATCCAGATAAATAAGGACTCTCACCCCTTTGTAAAAAATTAGTTGCAATGTTAGATAGCAGATTAGTGTAGCAGTACCACCTCTCTTGGTAAACTCCAGCCACATTTCATCTCATTTGCTGTTCACCTCCATGCCAGGAAGCATTCCCTTCCTCAAAGTGTGTTCTAAGCTAATGCACTGAGATCTAAATAACAAGTTTATAGTCAGGTAGATGTGTCTGCTCTGTTTTTAAAGACAGACACCACAGCTACCCTCTTCCAGCCATACAAAACAACCTCATATCAGTAAATTCTTAAAAATCCTGACTAGTAGATTTACAATTTCATGGGCTGGTTACTTCAATATTCTAAGGTAGGGATTATCCGGTCTGTTCAGTTTCAACCCATTAAATTCTTTGCAGTTTGCTTTCACCTCAGAAATGGTAATTTCCTTTTCTATATATACCCCTTCCCAAGAGCTAACGTGCCTTCCCTACATACCCTACATTATCATCTTTACTGAAAACAACAGCAGAGAATTCATTTAGGTGTCAGTCCAGATGCAGATTACCTTTATTCACAACTCAGCCATTTCTGTATGTTTTTACCAATGTTTCCTTTCTCACCCTCTCATTACATTTAGAGTTACATAGCTGTTTACTATCTGTGTTTTGACTTTAAAAAGAGAACTAATTTTCTGCATTGGTGACAAACTTAAGCACTGAATGTGTGTTGAAGGCTATTCTATAAATAGGAACAATCTCATTCACCAGTGGGAATCACTGAATTAATCCCAAAAAGAGAAGAAAGTTTAAGAACTTGTGAAACTGGCACACCTTCAACCTGAAAACTGGGCTGTAGAAATCTAGCAAAAATATGTGTAAGGAAGTAACAGAGGATGTCCCTGCAGCAGCTGTGGAGCTTTTAAATATATTGTATATTTTCATACATAAGACTGTATCTTCACTTCACTGGCTTTTAAGAGATTTTGGTCATTCCTTCATGGCAGAGGAAAACACTAATGTGAACTTGAATGATTCAGAAAGCAGCTGTGCTGCTGCAAGGTACAACTAAAAAGGTTAATTCTCAACTGTGATGTATGCACAGGTTACCATGAGATATATAGTTAACTTGTACCAACTGCTGAGAAACAGTCAGTATACCCATTTGTACCCTATGCCAAAACAGAGAAGGTGTGAGGTATTTCAGTCCTCAGCTGAAGAAGTAAGCAGCCACACAGGCACTGTTAGGGAGTCAGGGTACATTGGTGGACAATCAACACAGGCAGCTGACATATAGAATCTGGTTATTCATATTAACCTGCTTAAGTATCAGAATCCTCTAAACCTACAAGAAGGTCATTGGCAGGCCACCACCACACATATGCAAGCATGGCTTTTCTGTGCTGTGGAGCCCAAAACTGGGCACTGTACTATACGCATGGTCTCACAAACACTGAATGGACAGAATAATCATCTAACTCACCTCGCTGGCTACACTCTCGCTAACACAACCCAGCATGTAACTGGCTTGCTTTGCTTCAAGGACAAACTGCCAAATGATGTTCTCAATTTGCTACCCAGCAGGGTCCCCAGGTCTTTTTCTGCAGAGCTTTCTACCCAGTCTGCCCCTATCCAGTTGTTACCGCATGGCTTAATTCCATCCCAGCTGAAGGATTTCATATGTGCCTTCCACTCCCTTCTTGCTTTCTTTCTTGGTTCTTTCTTATTGCCGCTTCTGCATCCAAGTTGTGAGATACAGGCAAGCATGGCAGGAATCCAGAATTTCCAGGAGACGGATCGCAGTGTGACTCTCCTTTCTCAGCTTTGTAATCAAGGAATTCTTACTCACAACATGACTATTCTGTACAAAAAAACGCACACAGCTTAACAGAACTTATTTCATACTCTTCATCTACCAGCACATTGCCCTGTAAACTACATTTACCCATCTTACTTTTCCCTTTCAGAAACTCTCAGACTTTATAGCAAGACCTTGAAATGCTGTTTTGCGAAAAAGAAAAAAAGAAAAGCCTCTGTCTATCTCCTATCAGTCTTTCTTGGCACTGTGTCTTAGCCATTCTTATTTATTTTCTCCTTATCTAGTAGATAACTAGATGATAACTAGTAATCTGGCCTATTGTCAGGAAGTGGAAGTAAATTTTTCATTTATCTCAAATTGCATTTCTAGATTGCCACTAGTGCTGAAATTCACTCCTGCTTTTTGTTTTAAAATCAAATAGCTACATTACCTTGATTTCATAGCTAATGGGGGTGGGAGATGTCCTATTTCTGAACATGTGCTATTTACAGAACAGTCTCATGTCAGTGCTAAAACACAGAAGGAGTGAGTCATCTGTATCCTGTACATGAAAAACTGAAGTGATTGCTTTGGTACTTACAAACTCCTTGACCAGCTCTCCTATTCTAGCGACACACCAAGCGCAGCACTGCTATGCACTGCTTGGGTAAAAAGGGAACATGAATTTTCACCCTACTAGGCATGCCATATGTAGAGCATTAACTTAAACTGGGGCAAAGAGGATTTACATAATAGCTTTATACACTAATCGTATAGTCTTCGGACCTCTACAGTTGGCAAATAAAAAAAAAATGGTGCCCTATTTATCAGGATAATTACTCAGGGGATCCCACAACACCACAGGAAACCTACATAAAATCACTACAACACACCTTTCTTCCCCACTGCCTAAATACTTTTCAGAGTCTTGAAAGTACCATTATGCAGAATTCTTGCGTCTTTCACATTGTCATCCAAAACCACTGTGGCAGACACCCCAGGAACATGTGGACTAATTTGAAGCAGTTCAAAGAGGAAGCTGGGAAGAAGGGATGCCCTGCCTCCAGGCTTCAGTTTGCTTGTTTCAGATTACTTGTTTGGGGAGAAAAGTATCATCAGTGAGGAACATGGCAGGGTTAATATAATAGAAATTTAGTAAACCAGGTTGAAAACAGTACAAAATCCCCTATAAATACTCATCAAAATTATTCTAAGACAATGCTGTAATTGCCAACTTAGATATTTTATTTATTTGTTTATCCTTAAATTGATTTGCAAGTGATGCAAAACGAGGCAACTGCAGCATTGGCTGAAGAAAAAAGCCTGTAGTATGCTAATGTCACCCAGCTTTGCCAAGCCACCTCTGTCCTCATCCGCAGTAACTCTTCATTTTAGTTCAGATCTCCCTTGAAAAGGGGTCCTCTGTTGTGTCCGCCAGCATAGCAGATTAGAGTTGAGAAAAGATGTCCAGCAGAACAACTAACTTTTTCCCTTGGAGCCTCTCTTGGAGTTGAATATTACTGTATTGATCCCAAAGACAGTTATAGCATCAAAGGGAAAGGCTAAAACTTAAAAGACCCTATTGCTACTTACTAAGCACAATTAACTTACATACATTTCACAAACCATTAAAAGGGTGGACCTCTGTCCAAATAAATCTCAAATATTCAATAAAAAGAGATAATATAAACCAAGTATTCATCACAGAAGAGGCCACGAAATTCATAGATTTTAGTTTAATATATATGCAACATTATTCTTTTTTTTCATGCACACGGTGATGGGGTTGCAGAGGATGTGTCTTCTAAGGAGGAATTCAGTCAAGAAAAACAGATTACTGATTGCAAGTACATATAAAATAAGAACAGCTTTGTGATGCAACCAGAGAAATTCTAAGCATAAGGGTCAGCATGAGAAAAGACGGTAATAAGTAAGAAGAACCTACAAGAAGGCTTCAGCGCAGAGAGGGAGAGAAGGGAGACTACTGATAGAGTACCCTGGCATACTGCTGCCAAATGTCTTGACCACTGATGGGCAGCTCCGGGCATGCAGGAAAAACTAGTTGAATAGTCAAGGTACTTCAGCACACAACAGCTGTTCTTTTTACCTATTCATGGACAGAGTTAAGCATAAAATAAATTATATATGAATGAGGTGGAAACCAATTTGAAGACATCACAAGTAATTCCTCAACACAACCCCTACTGGTGCCCACCCAAAAACAAAGCAGGAAGCTCCCAAAAGCCTTGCGCAAGTTGTCTCCACTGTAAAGCCAGATTCTTCATTCAGGTAAAGACCTTCCTTCCCTTATCAATATCACTATTGCTTTCAGATTAGAGGACAAGTCCCTCTTTACAGAAGCATAACTTAAATTTGCCTGAATCCATTTCTGTAGCTGTACTTCCAGATCACAACTATGAGACTCCTGTGCTCTAGTTGTCAGCTGTGACAGTGGGCAAACTGTGACTGCAACACACAAGATATGGATAATAACAGCTATGCCACTGTTTAATTCCCATCACTTTGTATACAGTATTGCTGTGATAGCAGGTCTTGCTCCAAGTAGCTGCCCAAATATAGAGAGAGTCATTTGACTTTCAAGTCCAAAAGAGTCATTGTCCATCTTCTCTGAGGAAAAGGTGATAGGACAAATGGAATTATGATACAGGCCAGCCTAGCCCATGAGCTACCATTTGGATCAAGATGCTACAAATAACATAGAACAAACTCATAGATGAGATGCAACTTTCAACACTGAACATATTTAACATATTTCTTCTGCCTTCTGACATCAGAAAACAAAGGTCTAGAGAATCAAACCACTGCTTATTGTAAAAAGCACTTAAGCACACGAGAGAGGTTACATATATAGGATGTTCACGACAAGGGGATTTCTTTCTCATCCTTTGGGATTTTCTTTCCTGTTTTCACACATCTCATGGTAAAGCATTTTCTGGAAAGCTTACTTTGGTTGTAAAATACTTGGTGTAGAACCCACCGAGCAGACACTTTTTGAGCTAGCTGGTGCAACAACCATGCTCTTGAAGAAGGTTAAATTGGGGTCTTAAACCAAATACCTTGGCAATATTTAGCTGGAGGAAGCTACTAACTTGGCTTGGGTGGCCTGTACTTACACTTCACAGAATAAAAGAAAAAAAAAGACATTTAACTGCAAATTGAGACTTCTGAAATATTCTGTATTTATTTTTTTTATTTAGAAAATTCATTCCATTTGTCATGAAAACTATCCAGGCAATGAAGTGTTAGTAGGAGGTATAGAAGTGAAGTCCTTCAAACTATAGAAACTAAAGCCTAAAAACATGCAAAACCTTTTTTAATCTTTTTTTATTATAACCCTTCTTTCCAAATTTGGTTATATACACAGAACTCAACAAGAAGGATGAACTTCATGCCAATGTCTGCCATCTCTTTATTACCCACACAAAAAAGACAAGAATACATTTTATTTTCTACTCTGCCTTTTTTTACTGCAGAAAAAAACCCATTTTTATTACAACTCACACAGCATCACAGAGTATTAGAACAGTGCAGCTGAACTAAGCAGTCACATAACTGAAACATTTTAAGAACCTGGCAATAAGCAATGAAAAACAAAACACGTTTTCATGAAAATGTATGAGTAAATTACCCTTGTTATCTTATGCATTACTCATTACTGATAATGCTATAATGGATTCAATAGTACTTGCAAACCAAATTATTAGAGACTTTATAAGCTAGTACAGCATAAACTTAAATATCACAATGTATTACTAGATAAATTGGTAGTAACAAGAAATCTCTGTGACTAGCTTTTTGGTTAAAAATCAATCCCCATTATAAAAGAATTTGGATAATGTGCTAAATGTGGATAACATGCTATATTGACTATCCTCATTAAAAACACAAACAGCAGATCTAAAAAACAGCAGCAGTAGTAATTGCCTGGATGGTTTCAAATAAATTAAGAGCATACCAGAAAATCCCCCTGAAAGAAAAGTAGGACTCCAAGATCCAGAATCTGGCAGGGAAACTCAATCCACAAGAGAATGTCAAATTGCTTTCTCCTGCTAAATACAGTATGACAGAATTGGTGATAAATAAGTAAGCTCTGTTTTGCAAATTATCGAAAGCAAAGCACTGCGGGCATGTCCCGCAGTGGTTTACATCGCACTTCACTGAATATGTTGATTACCATTTTATGGGCAGAGACAAGTCCTTTGCTTGTCCACAATTTTTTTCCAGAATAATTCTGCTTCTCACTCCAAGACAGAGCTGAGCTCCTAGCTGCTGTTGTGCGTAAAAGTATCTTTTAATAATATATAATAATGGCCAATCTTCACAAACACAGATTTGGGCAGGGCTCTCCCCACGTGGGTTTGCCCTTCGAGCCTGTGCAGTGGATTTTTTAGGTGAGGCACAGCGTGCACCATTTAAGTCCAAAGGTTCATTTGCCAGGGCCGAGCAAGCTTGGACAGTGACAGTGAAGTCCTTGGGACTATCTACAGCATCCGGTACTAACCGGGGCTGACCCTGCTGAGCATCCGAGATGTGACGGGATTGGATGTCAGGGAGGCATTGAACTGCCAGGGGATGAGCCCTACTGAGACGTGAACTCGCGACCTTGGGATTCAGAGACCGGAGTGCCCTCCATTACACCACGGGACCACCCTATCTTTTAATAGCTCTGTACCATTTAGTTTTGCTGCTATTCAAGCAGCAGGACTTTCTAGAGGTTGCTACTTCTCCCAAAGGTAAAATAAAAATGATACTCGTATCAGGAGAAATTATGAATTTCCCCAGGAAATCCTGGATAGATTGAAATGTGTCATGCTGTATTACGACCAAATATCAAATTAAGTAACAAAGACCATACATAGCTCTGCCAATTATCTTCCCACCTTGCTATTCAGAATCATGCAGTTTCCCAAAATCAATCTCTATACTGAAATACAACTTGCTGAAAGGATACTCATCCAGGCATAAGAGAAAATTTAGATTTCACCCATTTGTCCAGCTTCTTCAGAAAGCCTCTGGTAAGCAAATATCCATTTTGCTATCATCTGTCTCACTCTCAATATTCCATTTTTCTTGTGTTTGTAAACAATGAACAAGCTGAAGTATTCTCTTCCTTTTTTTACCCCCAACAAAAAAAAAATAAAAATAAGGAATAGCTACCATGGGAGAATCAGACTGCCACCTGACTAACCAAGAGCACACAAAACATTCTTGTACCAGTAACACAGCAATAAATAACAGGCATTCCTTGGGAGGGGATGGGAATGCTAGTGTTTAACATCATCAAAGGTAAGGGTAACAGAAACTTGCATGAAGCTACCCTGCTACCATATGCTCCTGGGCATAATTAGTCAACCAGAAACTTTCCCATGAGCATGACAGGCAATAAGAGAATGTGATTGTTGCATAAAATAGGAATGAACAGGTCACGTCAGTGAAATAAGGAAATAAACTTCCAGGCAGTTTTGTTCTGCAAGGACCAACACATAATGATGCACCTGTTTTCTATCACAATTATAAAATTGTAGCTACTAAAGTTCCTCTGGGCTGGAATACAGGAACAGTTTTAGGTAATTAAATAACCCCCCTCAGTTGTATTTTCACAATGCTTTTGCAGATTTTGAAGTTCTGAGTCAGTTCTTACCTAGAGTCACAATCATACAGGGTTAAAATATGGAAAATTAAACACATTTCCGATAAAGGTAATTAGTGCTTGTACACCCAATGAGCTGGACTACTTGTCACACCTTCAGCTACCCCAAACCTTTGGGCAATTTCAATCACAGACCTCTATAATAGATAAACAGTAATACAGTGCCATTCAGCATTCTTTCCAGACAACCAAAAGTAAACAGTTCCAGGCAACAGAAAATTTCAAGTATTTTTTTTTTCAAGAGCAAGTGGCTCTGGTATAGCCTGCAAGGTCCAGCAAGCCTAATAGTTTTGTCAGTGGCACTTGTATGCTAGGACTCATAGAATTCAACACTATCCATTACTGCAGCTGCCCTTTCCAGGTGTATCAGACAGAAAGACCAGAACACCAAGGCTACACTTCAGGACCCAAACGCAAATTTTTAATCTAAGGAACAAGACACATGTATTCATGACTAATGTTGAGGAAACCAAACTGATCCCTTTATGCCTTATGTTCTTGTTGAACTTCATTGTATATTCACCTGGGCTCTTCAATCCTATCCTACAGAAAGTTTTCAACCTCCTGTCCTGCAGAATAAAGTGCATTATTACTGACTTGCTAACTTGCATTTCCCTCTGGGATTGCTAATAAGTCTCCCAACTTTGTACAGACAATGATGGACAACTGTCTACGATGTGGCAAATAATAAAGACCCAGTACTTACTTCCATGGGTTTGAATCCCCTATTTGCTTTTTGGAGAGAAAAGGCAAGGACGCAATTCCAATCTGCAATTCTGAAATTGAGAGTAACACTATAAAAAGAAACATTCAGCTCTTCTGATCATCCAGATTTTTGCACCTGACTACTCTCAGGAGCTTATCAGGAAACCAAAGAACATTGCCAGGATCCTTTGTGGGCTATTTAAAGGAGCTGCTTGGGTGTTTCCCATTTGCACCTGGCTGCTTTTGGGAGCCTATCATGCGACCAAGGGGTGGTGTCAGGATCCCTTGTGGGCTATTTAATCAGCTCTAGGGAGCATGGCAACCTGGAGCAGGGAAACAGATGTGAAGTACATCAGAAGCAATTTGTGCAGGCAGGGCAAGGAAGTAGGACACACCCACCCCTCCGGCACATCTCTTGCAGGTGATCTGTGTGTGTGGTGATTTTCTGTTTTCTCTCTATTTTATTTTTTTTTTTAGCTTGAGCATATCTATCAGTAGTGTATAAATGATTGAAAGCCATTACTGCTGCTGCCACCAGCAGAAGTGTGCTAGCCAAGACAGAAAAGAAGAGAACAAGGCTGGTAAAAGGACTAGAGCACAAGTCCTAGGGGGAGAGGCTGAGGGAGCTGGGGTTGTTTAGCCTGGAGAAGAGGAGGCTCAGAGGTGACCTCAGCACTGTCTAGAACTACCTGAAGCGAAGTTCTAGCCAGGTAGGAGTTGGTCTCTTCTCCCAGGCAGTCAGTAATAGGACAAGGGGGCACGGGCTCAAGCTCTGCCAGGGGAAATTTAAAGTTGGAGATCAGAAAAAAATTCTTCACAGAGAGAGTCATCAGGCATTGGAATGGCCTGCCAAGAGAGGTGGTGGATTCACCATCCCTGGAGGTTTTTAAACTGAGATTGGACGTGGCACTGAGTGCTATGATCTAGTGAACGGACTGGAGTTGGACCAAGGATTGGACTTGATGATCTCGGAGGTCTTTTCCAACCCAATCAATTCTGTGATTCTAAGAAGACACAGCTGACCAGGTCACTGGCTGCAAGGAGTACCTGAGCCTGGCCCTAGTGCCTGAGGACAGTGCGTGAGATACCTGCACACGATATGATCAAGTGAATTACTTGCTCTGTTTGCTGGCAGAACTTAAGGAGGAAGTGGTGATGCTAAGGAGTATTAGCGAGACTGAAAGGGAAACTGCTTGGAGTCGTGACCTTCCACCCCTGAAAGCAGCTCAGCATAAGTCAGAGAAGCCCTGCCTCCCTTGCTATCCGGCAGAAGGAGCAGATCAATTAGATGGGGGAAGAATCGAAACGAGTCTCTGATTGGAGAGGCAAAAGACTCCCTACTTAACCTGCAGCACGTTCCCAGGTGCCCCTAAAGAATAGGTAGGAGGCCCTGGATCCAGAGGGTCAGGCAGAAGACACTCATGAAAAAAATCTGTCTACAGGGTCTCCCCACTACACTCCACCTACTACACAGATCAGTTGTAGTGGGTGACTCCCTTCTGAGGGCCCTATATACTGACCAGACCCACCAAACAGGGAAGTCTGCTGCCTCCTTAGTGCTAGGGTGAGGCATATTACCAGGAGACTCCCCAAGATAAGTCTGCCCTGTGATTATTACCCACTGCTCGTTGTTCAGGTTGCTGGTAATGAGATTGATAAAAGAGGTACCAGGGCAATGAAAAAGGACTTTAAGGGCCAGGGTCATTTGGTTAATGGATCAGGAATGCAGGTGGTGTTTGCCTCAGCTCCCGCAGTAGCAGAGATGAATGAATAAAGGAGCAGGAAAACCCATTTAATCAATAAGTGGCTTAAGAATTGGTGCCACTGGTGGACTTTTCGTTTTTATGATCATGGGGCAACTTTTATGCTACTAGACCTGCTACAGTCAGACGGACTTCATCTGTCTAGGAAGGGGGAAAACCCTCTAGTTCACAGCTTGTCAAGGCTGATCAAGAGGACTTTAAACTAAGTTTGAAAGGGGAACGGAATGAGACCATGCTCTCCAGAGATGAGCCAAAGCATGGTAAACTGGGGTTAGGAATGAAATCAGCAGCCCAGCTGAAGTGCATGTACACTAATGCACGCAGTATGGGTAACAAACAAGAGGAGCTGGAAGCCACCATGCAGCAGGAAAGCTATCACATAGTTGCCATCATAGAATCATGGTGGGATGTCTTGCAAGATTGGAGTGCTGCCATGGATGGCTACAGGCCCTTCTGGAGAGATATGCAAGGTAAGAGAGGTGGAGGTGTGGCTCTGTATGTTAGAGAGTCTCTTGACTCTGTAGGTGGGGGTCTGTCTCTTCTTTCAGGCAATAAGCAGGAGGACAAGAGGTTTGCCAGAGGAAGTTTAGGTTAGACATTAGAAAGAAGTTCTTTACAGAAGGAGTGACAGGGCATTGGAATGGACTGCCCAGGGAGGTTGTCAAGTCACTGTCCCTGGAAGTATTTAAGAAGAGACTGGATGTGGCAGTCAGTACCATGGTCTAGTAGGCAGGGTGGTGTTAGGTCAAAGGTTGGATTCAATGACCTCAGAGGTCTTTTCCAATCTAGTTGATCCTGTTCCATACTGTGGCCTTGTAGTAGGAATTATGTCTGCAGACTTAGATCATGGGTAAACCATTCTGTAGCAAACTGAATTCTCATTCAACTCAAGCAGAGAGAAACATGTAAATAGAATTCCATTCCTGCAATGTGGAACTGCCCACGCAGTTTATAGTAGGATGTGAGCTTTGTTTCTAACTGATGACTTGAGGAATCTGAAAAGAATTCCTGGTTATATATGAACCAGGAAGAACAAAGCTTGGGCTTTGAGATCCCGCTGGAGCTTTTCTGTATTTTACACTGCTTAAGTACCAAGCTCAACAAACTTAGAATCATAGAATATCCTGAGTTGGAAGAGACCCACAAGGATCACCGAGTCCAACTCCTGGCCCTGCACAGGACAGCCCCAAGAGTCTCACTATGATCTTGAGAGTATTGTTCAAACACTTCTTGAACTCTGTCAGGCTTAGTGCTTTGACCAGTTCCCTAGGGAGCCTGTTCCAGTGCCCAACCACTCTCTGGTTAAAGAAACGTTTCCTAATGTCTAACCTAAACCTCCCCTGACACAACTCCAGGCCATTCCCTTGGGTCCTGTCACTGGTCACCACAGAGATCCCTCTTCTTCCCCTGAAGAGGAAGTTACAGACCACTATGAGGTTTCCCCTCAGTCTCCTCTTCTCCAGGCTGAGCAATTCAAGTGACCTCAGCTGCTCCTCATATGGCTTCCCCTCTAGACCCTTCACTATCTTCATAGTCCTTTTCTGGACACTCTCTAGCAGCTTTAGATTCTTGTTATATTTTGGTGACCAAAACCACACACAGTGCTCAAGGTGAGGCTACCCCAGTGCAGAGCAGATTGGGACAATCTCCTCCCTCGACAGGCTGGTGATGCTGTGCCTGATGCTCCCCAGGACACAGTTGGTCCTTTTTCTAGAACTCATTGGGGAAAAAGCCTAATCCCATTAATATCACTTTCACAGTCATTTTCTGGATTTGTCTGCACTTTGCAACATTTATCCTTCACATTTCTTACTACAGAATGACACATTCTTTAATGAGATTGCTGTTTAACAGATCTCCTGGACTTTCTAGAAACAACCCCAGTATCAGACTTTCTACATGTCCTAGGTTATAATAAGTCTTCTATCAGTTCAGAGTACACTAAATTGTCAGTATCTTAAAGAAACACCCACAAGCCCTTGAACTCAAGGGCTATATAGCTACAGCTTTGATCCTGGCAACATATTTTAAAATGCTTAATATCATCAAGAGTTGTCCACTCTGTACGAGATTGCTTGCTTAACTGAAGTGAGTGTATGGTTTATACATTTGCAGAACTATGGCCCAAGTGAAGAGGAACTGCATTCTGCAATTTTTGTTATCTCAGTGTTGCAGCTCTTCCAATTACTACAAGTTGCCTGATATTTGTTTTTCCTCTTCCAAATCACAAGAGCTTTAAGAGCTTGAAGAATTGAACCATAACAGCTCAAAAACCCAGATGTAAATAAGAAGAATCTATTTAAAAATTCTATGGTTTTTTTTAGCAACCTTCTGATTTTAAAAATTACATGAGTATGCTGCAAGGACTGATCTCATTTCTCAGTTTGCACATGGATTTTGATTACAGCTGGGGAACTTCCATGAAGTGTAGCATTTAATATTTTTCCCCCAGCCCCCATTAACCCTTTAAATAAAGAGAACATTACAAAATCTTAAATAGAATTTTCTACCACAATGATAAGTTGTGTTTCTTTTTTCAATTAAAAAATGGAAAATAGATACACTGCTGGAACAGGAGCAAAGCAAGTATGGTTTTCAAACTTTACATCTTCAAAGAAGAAAAGAAAAAATAAGACATACATATTACACTATTTTACAGTTCTGTAATCAACTGATGCAGACAAAATATTGAACCTGATTTCGCTATTTCTCCCTAAATCCAACACTGTCCTCACTTTGTTACGCTACTACAGCACACTGGGCACGTAGAAACAACAGCTGCTCTTGAGACCACATGAAATTCGAACAGCTCTTTTAGGCTCCAAGAGGTGGAATCCTCCATAGAAGAAATAAAAATACTGAGATCTCATTTTAAATTACCACACTTGTCAAATTAATTAGTAAATCATTATATATGAAATGTCACACATAGTTAAGATTTTTTGGTACAGTGTTCTGTGACCAGCCAAGTCCAGAAACAGTCAGCAAAAGAATGTGAACATACTCAAGACAAACTTTTCCAAGGCCTCCTACTAGTCTTGCAACTGGGAAGAGAGCTCAGATTAAACTTAATCAGAGCTATTCAAAATTTAGCAGTATGTGGGATTTCAGTTGTTTACTAAGATTTCAATTGCTGATGTTCCAACAAAAATTTAAGTATTGACTGGGGACTACTCAAAACAGATTTCTGAAGACAGCTGATGACATATTAGGAATGAATGACGATTTCAAAGCCTAGTTTTTTCCCAGTCTGCATTCACAATCCATAGAAGAATGGCACTGTTTCAAGTTTTTGGCGTTCAAAGGAAGAAATACAAATGCAGATCATATTTTAAGTGGGAAAACAAGAATGGACAAAGAACACTGATTTCTCTTGTAGGCATTTGCTTTCCATATCAGTTTTAATTTTAAGACAAGGTACCTTGAAACTGAAACACAGAATACAACCAAAAGTCACAAGCATTCCCACCATTGTAGATCCCATCGGTGCTCCAGAAATAGATTTAAATTCTGGATGATTTTTTCCCTTCCCTTTCTCCCCACAATCTCCCAAGCACACAGTTCTGCTGAATCCCCTGTATTTGAAATAGATTTAGAATCTCCTTTGTGAATTCCCCTGTGGTAGGAAGAAAATAAAAACCATTCTATGAATCTTTAACTGAGTATTGCTATGGCAACAAACATAATTCAGAACTTTTAAAGCCATTTCTAATGGGAAGTATTTATACAGACAAGTTAGTACACGGCTTTAAAACAGTCAGAAATGTGTAATCAATCAGGAGGGATTACTGATGAAATTCATCCTGTCTTTTTTTCAGATATAACATTAAAAGGTTTAAACTGCTACTGTTTGACCTGGTACTTAGACAGAACAGAGATGATTATGGGAAATGCTTGCTTGACCAGGTGAATTAACAAGCACAGCTTTGGGCACTGAAGTATAGAAATTTTTATGATCATCTAGCAATGAATTCAAATGAAAGAGCTGCAAAATAGCACTTCCTCCTCTGGTTTGATCTTCCATAATGTTTACAATTATACTTCAGTTCAATTCTCAGTGGCACAGAAACTCATAGTCAACATCCTTAACTGACAGATTAAGATTAAAAATAATGGTTTTCTAGAAAAAAAGCAATGGGCTGTGAGTCAAGAGATAAGTTCTATCTATAACTCTGGGTCAAGACCTACACAATTTGGTCATATCACAGTTGTTTCCATTTCCCATCTACATAATGAGATAATGCTAGCTTTCCCCTAATCCTCTGCCCAGCTTTCCTTTTTATTAGGTCATGAACCTTCCCAAGCAAGAAGGGTTTTTATGACATGGCTGTAGAGGCACAGTGCACAGATTTTTTTGCTGGGATTTCTGACTAATACCATCAGCAGGTTTCAAAATGCACGTTACAGTTAAAAGACTGGTAGTAAACTTCAGCATTGAGCCAAAATAGTTTGTGACTGCAATAATCTAAATACTATTTAGAAATGGAACTGAGAGGAAAAAGTGACAACACATATAATCAAACTAGGTTTGATTGGTAAGTTTCATGTGTTACAGAAAACACAGTGACCACCTGTCCTCAAACT
>VWZD01011010.1:287062-324419 GCA_013396695.1 Sakesphorus luctuosus
ACTGTTTATAATCAGGGGAGCTCAGAAGCAATCTGTGCTATTACTGTTTTTTTTTTGTTCACCCCCTCCTTCCCTTTCTATTTTCAGAAGAAGTTCAGTCTAAAAATAAGGTGATCGGCACGTTGCATGGCACTACTTAAATGGGATTTTGTTTGGAGAGCCTTTGCTCCAACAATAAGGTTCAGAGAAACTCCTTATTAACAGTTTTCACAAGCTGACCTGAGATCACCACGGTTTTATACTAGATATTGTATATAATACTATATATATTACTGTTTCTGATTCAACTATGTACTTATTTTAGCAGACCTAAAAGTTGATGTANTGCAATACTACCACATCAGCAGGATAACAGGAATGCAGTCCTTTGACAAACACAAATCACAGAGACTCTAGGTTCAATTAGCAGTATAGAGAGGACAGGACTTTTATCAATGCATTCAGTTGCCTTGCTGTAGCACCCTCTACTAACTTAGCCTAGAATTCACACCATGAAATAGCCCTTCACATCACGTAATAGCCCAAAAAATAGTATCTGTATCTAATAGTATCTGTACAATCAGCATGTATTTTCTTAAACTAGCAAAATAATTATGTTTCCATCACTAACCTAATGAAGATGAAAACTAAAGCATGCCCAATGCTTCAATTACAACAAGTCTATAACTCATTCTGCCCCAAATATGCTGCACTGGGAACTTGCTCAGGTCCATTTATCCGGCAATACTGCTTATTATGGTGGTCACTGATAAAGTCTTCCCTTTTACAATTAATGCAGCAAGCATCGGCTAAAATAGCACCTTTTAAATGGCACAAACGACAGCTGTAAAGAAGTGGCAATAGGAAAAAATTTCCATGCTTGAGAAATCTGTTTTAAGATAAAATAATTCTCTTATGTTATAACAGATGATGAGAAATGGATTTTTTTAAGAAGCTTGTTTACACAGGACATACGCAAATACGTTTATTTTTTTACTTCCTCTGCAGCTGCAACTAAAAAACTATTCCCAGATCTTTGCTGAGATAGTTGGTGATTATCACGTGCAAATAAAAGAAACAAACATCAACACATTGTATGCCACATTAAGTTCTATTCCTTATAAAACCTTTAGGGGACAGAAAAACAGTCAAATGAATGGGGAAAAGACACAATATGAACTGAAAAAAAAAGTGGGGGAATTTTACACTATTGAAAAAACATTACAAATGAAGCCCAGTAAGGACAGTTTCAATTACATGTTACTGCCACTGTTCATGGTTCTCTTGGCAATTCTACACAATCAACATTCATCGCTGTACAGTTCTGGCTTTCAGCATTTCATCACTGTTATTTTAGAAAACTTTGTATAAACGGGTGCACATTCTATAATTTGATGCAATTCTGATTCTAACTTTCTATTTTGACCTCATTGTTTGAAGAGAAATAATATTCTGTACTTTTTTATTTAAAAATAAAACCAATGCCAGTTTAAGATCATAACTGCAAAGATGCCTTGATGAAGTATAGAATGAAGCACGAAGTTTAGAATTTCTGCAGAAGAAAAAGCCCATATTGGGAATAAAAGAAGCATAACAAGCATAACTTAATGGAAAAACACAAATGCAGCATTTGCAAAAAATAGTCCGGGCTGTTCTTCCCCTCTACTTCCATATGGGATGTCTTCAGTCCCAGAGCAATCAGGTATTGAGTGGGCTGAAAATCATACTTCCATAAATATATCAAAATGAGTTTGTTTCTCTTTGTGTTTCAAAGATTCTCTCAAACTCGTGTTGTTTATTTTTAAAGCATGTGGCTGCACTTATACGAAGTTCATTATGAAGACAGTTACCTGACAGGTACATTTATTTTGGGAGTTATTTTTACTTTGCATCTTCCACCTAACCTTTCACCACCCATTTTTATCCTGGTAAGCTGATGAGGAAAGGTCAGTGAGCATGGGAGCAAATCTGGTATTCTCAGCTGAGCACCACATTAAAGACAAAATTGACAGCTGTAAGAAGATAAAGGGTAACTCATTTTCACTTGGTTAATTCTGTGGACAAGAGCTGGTACAGAGTATAGAAGAAACACTAATTTTCCTCAGTACATGTTGGACAGGCATTCAAGAATCAGTGTGAGAAGTAAACAGCTGAGAGTCAGTGAGACTGGTTTGTCTACCTGGGGACATTCAGAAAAATTAATTCATGTTAGCTACACATGTAGAATTCAAGTATATTAACTAAAGGCTGTGTGAACATCCTTATTCAGAATCACGAGATCTCTACTTGGTTTGATGCAAATTCAACTGGCCAAAGAAAGTATTCCACAGGGTAGATTTAATCAAGTTAAATTAACTTCTTTAAAATTGACATGTTTAATAATACAGCTCAGTTTGCCAGTGTCTTCAATGCATGTAATCCTTGACTTCACACATGACATTTTCATAGAAACCTCAGCTCAAGGATTACTTTCCCATTATTGCTCACTGCTTTAGGACATGGAATTGGAACTCAAGCAATAGGAGCAAAATTCACACCCTACCAGTGACCTGTCACCAACTGGATGTTGCACCATTCAATACCACTCTCAAGGTCTGGCCATCTAGTTTTTAACCCAATGAAGACTGCACGAGCTTCTCCAGGAGAATGTTGTGGGTGGCAGTATCAAAGTCCAGGCAGGTAACATCCACAGCCTTTCGCTCACCCACTCGGTGGGTCACCTGCTCATCCAAGTGGCATCCGGCCACTGTGCTTTGATAGAATATACCTGCAAGACTTGTAGCTCCAGACGAAAGATAAAAGAAGCACCACAAAATCTCCACGAGGGTTGCAACTGTCCTTAACTGCCCTGTGAACAGATGGCACCTGCTTGTCAGGAAGAGACTGACATACACTGAGGTTGTACTGTCCAAGTACACAACGATCAGGCCCCTTGGTCTAGTCAGTGCCATCCCTCTGAAACCCATAGACTACACTCTGTTGGTTCCTACACTCGCTAAATCTGGGTTTTGTTTATTTGCAGAAGCTGCGATCACACCTCCGAACTGTAGCATTTATCTGCCATAGCTTTGCATCATTTCACTCATGCAATTACTTATACGGGTTTCAGATTCTCTCAAGGCTCTGCCCAGCAATTTCCACGTACAATCAGAAGAGACAAATTATGTTCTCACATGTTGGCTTGGACGTGAATGACTGGAAGACATGTACAGAGTTCAGTTTTATCTATTTGTATACGCATGTAAGCTTGTGAGCATATGCACATAATTAAAGGCATAGCATCACAGTGGCATCTTCAGTTGTATCTTTTTCTCTCCCAGAGAGAATTCAAGCTTCACAATATGGAGTCTAGATGACAAATGAACTCTGTATTTCTCTCAAACGTAACTATGGCTTCAAGACTTATATACAATGTGTATTACAGGAGCTGAGGGCAAGAAAGTGGATTTAATCACACTTGCCTTCCAACAATTTTGACTTTTCTTCCTCTATGGTAATACAAAGGACAAGGAATATCTTTCAACTGTATTTTATTTCCAACTCCCAGAATGACAGTTGCCTATTTAATTATTATTCT
This sequence comes from Sakesphorus luctuosus, assembly GCA_013396695.1. Taxonomy (NCBI): domain Eukaryota; kingdom Metazoa; phylum Chordata; class Aves; order Passeriformes; family Thamnophilidae; genus Sakesphorus; species Sakesphorus luctuosus. The sequence goes on from VWZD01011010.1 coordinate 290,619, forward strand.
CTTCCACTATCTTAAAGAACTTCTATTTTAGTGAGTTATCCTGTTTCTTCACTAAATTCAGTAGTTTAAAAAAACTTCATCCATGAAACTGCACTTTTAAGCTTGAAGGGGGGGAATTTTCAAATGCATAGACATAAATCAGGAACTAAATTCCTACTGAAAGTCACTGGAAAGAAGTCTACTGCCTGGGGCTCGTATTTTCAGTCAAGATGTTTAAGCAAGAACCTAGGACAGCATTAGTCTGAGCACTACTCTAGTTCAGACAGCACTAGTCTAGGCACTAAGCGTCATATCTGGATCAGTGTCTGCACTTGGTGACTGAGTTGTCATTACTTTTACAGCATCTCCCCTGACAAAAGGAGTTAAGGTTCAGGCACTCGCTATCCAGCACTGTCAGGTCATGGCTTAAGCAATCAGTGAGAGAAGCAAATGTATCTCCTCAGTTCAAACACAGATTGTCTTAGTTTGAGGGAAAAAACAAAATGTTTACCAAAAAGCAGAGGAGAGGATTCCTTTAACACAGATAATTCATTTATGGAAGGCAGGCTGAGTACTATGTCTACTCATATGATTAAATGATAAAATTCACCAAGATGTAACAAAGCTGTCACAGATCAAAAGATCAAATGCCTCTTTACTTTTGACACCTATGGCATGGTAAAATGACATACTAAAATAATTCTGAACAATTTCTGTCTGTACAATAAAGAGTTAAGTTTTATCACTGCAGATACTCTGATGCTCTCCTGCAGTGGGGAATAAACACAAAATCTTCACGTTAATGAAAAGAATTGCAATATGTGACTGTCTGATCATCTGCAGACAGTCATATTTGATAGGTATAAAAGACAGGATATTCTGTTTTGTGAGACAATTCCTTGGTATTGTATACCATCTGTATAAATAATTTCCCACGAAAGAACTTGTAAACAGCTCCTACAGCACACACACACTGCAGCTACATACATATGCACAGGACGAAGCGAAGATAAGGCTGCCAGCTTCAAAGAGGAGAGGGCAGAAATGGAAGCTTACTCACAAGTCATACATACTGGAGGTGTGAGGTAGGAGGGAAGAATAACAGCTCATCCTGAAAACAAGGATCACTGCACATTCCCAAAATTAATTTGACACTGAATAGAAAAATAATAATAAATAAATATGTACAAAAATATCTAAAAAGAAAAGATCCAGAAAGTTTTCTTTGATCTGAATAAAAAGGTTACATCATGTACTGCTACGACAGACAAGACAGAAAGGAATATCAAAATTTTTCACATAAAGAGATCAGGATAAATAGTTTCAGTGACTGAAAGAACAGTGAATTGCATCATCGGTATAATGAATATCTAATAACAGCTATAACCATGCCAACTCCCAGACAGGGAAACCAACCTTGGCAAAATCTCCAGCCTTAGCTAAGTGCATTTCTTCTAAAACTTTTAGTACTAGGAAACATTCTAGAAAGTTGGATTACAATATTGCTTTCTTTAAAACAATTGTGTATTATAGATTTGACAGGCTCTGCCAGTAACAAATACACTCTCCTACTCACCAACTGTGGATAAGAAACTCTGCATGGCAAATGGACACAAGATTTATTGCCTTCTGCACATCTCATATTTTCATTTACATACCTATCTACATACATCATAAGGCTGCAAAGACACTCAACACCCTGCTGTAAGACTGTCAGTCCCTGAAGCTAGAAATGCAGCCTGAGACAACAGAGCTGTGAGGGATTATTTTTTGGTTTTGAAGCAGCCTGGCTTTTCAAAATCAGATACAGGCCTACAGCTTTCACAAAGCTTCAGTGCCCCTTTTCATCTTCTGAATTAGAGTATTTAACAGAATGGCCACCAGTACTTGATGAAGTTTCCACTTCCTAAGGGAACTCCACTTGGCTGGCTGAAGAACAGAACTTTAGAACTCACATCAGACATAAAAGGGATGAAAGGACCAACCCCACGGTACTCTGCTAAAGATGCTACAGAAGTATCTCCCACGGCATCAATATTTCATGTCTCCTGGCCCCAGAGAGAAGGGAGGTTGCACAGCATCCCCAACAGAGGAAAAAGTACTTTTTTTTTGTTTGTTTAAACAAATAGAACACTACTTTAAGAATCCATATACATCAGGAAGCTTCCCAGGGTTACTGCCTTAGTTTCTCATCTTTTGCCACTGCTATGAATCATCCAGTACCAGTTAAATCCTCCCTTTAGGTGTCACATATTGCTCCAAGAGTAGCAATTGTTTCTGTTTTGTTTGCTTTATTATGAAGCTTCACAGAATGTTACATATAACCAGGTAATGCTTTTCCCTTTAGCTTAGCTGACCAAATTCTAAAACTCTTAAAACTATTTTACTGACAAACATCACTTCAACAGCACTCATGATCAGCCGAGTCCTTTATTTTTCCTTTTAACCTACTGTGAAAGCAGTTTCTTGCCTATGAAAACTGGCAACTTTGCTTTGTCTAGTAATTGAAATACTAAAACATCTTGCTTGGTTTCCTCTAAAGCACAACCAAGTTTTAGTGCTTATAAAAGAGGCAGCAGAGCTGAAAAAGCTAAATACACTAAGGAAGGGATCAGGCCAACTTCCTCACAGGCACTTAAAATTATAGGTAACTAACTTCCCAACAACACCACAAAACGTCCACCTTCTTAGATTGCTGCCAGCACTTCCCCTTCCCTCAATGCTGAAGTTATCTTCTTCAACCTGTGGCACTGGAAGTCGGAATCTCTAATCTTACAGGTTCATTACACACTCTGCCAGCAAACACTATTGAGTGCAATTCTCCCAAACACATTTTGAAAAGGCACGTACATACTGCAACGCAAAGAGATTTTACAAGAGCTCAGTATCTCCTGTCTCCCTTCTCTGTTTTATTTTCCACACTGAGACTCTCACCCCACAACCCCGTTTATCAACACTGGCAGAGAAAGGAAGCCATGGTTCCAGCTGCCTGCAACTTAATAAAAGTCATTAGGCAAAAGCATGTCTTTCCATTGCTGCAAACAGAATAATCCATCACAGAAACAGAACACTTAAGAAAGCACTGCTTGAAAGGGGAGAAAATTAAGAAAGATAAGAGAAAGAGGCTCATAAAATACAGCTGAGGATAAGTAAAACATTTTTAAGATGTGTTTTCAAAGCTTACAGGGATTTTACTGTAAAAATGTTCCTGAAGTCTAACACAGTCCTAACAGTTAATTAGCAAAAAAAGCTGTTTTCCTGACTGGTTTAATATAAGTTGCACCATGAGCAAGGGGTGGGACTAGATGAGTTCCTGAGGTTCCCTCCAATCCAAATTATTTGACAAATCCATGATGAACATTAAAGGAGTAACAAGATTTGCTACTCAATGTCTAGAGACCTGGGAGTACAAGACAATCAACATTTTTACAGTGATTTCAAAATGGCTTTGCAGGAGAAAGGGAATACCAGTCAGTTTTGGGGAAGCTCTTCCAAGAGCCTCACCATATTCACAGAAAGATACATACAGCTTTGTCGATAAAGTTGTATCTATCTAGATATGATGCTTAGGAACAATAAGTAAGCTTGCAGACAACTCACTACTCTACAAATACTTTTTGCCCCCTTCTGTTCTTCTACACTTAAAACTGTGTAAGAGGACATTATATACACCACCGGTCATGTATTTCTGAAAAAAATAACTGAAGTATGACAACTTAACTCAACCCAGTGCCTAGTAAGAGGCACTAGAACCAGGACTCAGGATTTTGAAATTCTAGCAATGGCAAAGACATTGGACTGAATTTTTGAGACAAGAAAGGGGACAGATGTACACATACCCCACAAGCCATGAAATCCAGCTGTTGGGAAAGACAGGAGAAATGTGGGTCACGGTTAGTATATCCAAATACGATACAAAACTCTGGTATGTAGTTTCTTTCTCCCTTTTGTTAAGAGCAGCATTTCTGTGTCTATGTTCAGGAAGCCATAAAAGAACAAACGAACCAGCATTACTTGTTTGTCTAACTAAAATGATGAGGTTGACATCTGTTGCAGACAAATTTATTAATATAACGCCAATTAAAAAGATGAGACTTTCTTTAGGTATCTCAGAAATCCATTTCTTGTTTTTTGCTCCTCTCTGAAGGTGGAGAGATAATGAAACTCAGTCAAGTCAGATTAACTTTCACATTGTCATTGTGGCAGTATTCAGACAATAACAATTTTGTCATCCTCTAAAGTAAGTTTATCACTAGAACAATTTTTTTGCAATTATATGGGCTTTTGTACTTCTTATTTTAAGGGAAACAGCTTCTTTTACAGCACCTACATAGAGGCTCATTTTAAAGCTTACATATTCTCTTGGCTTACTTCAAGGATAGACAAAGTTGGCAGCTGTCCACTGAGAGAGTTAGGGGCAGTAAAAAAACCCCACAACTTACAGTGTTCATTACTCAGTAAACACAGTTATCACCCACCAGAAAATGGGCAAACTGGCAAGAATGATGACACTAATTCCTTAACAGTCTGCTAGAGATGAAAGAAGAATTCCTGCTTACTCCAAGGAAGTACAGCTAAAACATTTTTGTGTGTTCTATCATCACAAGAAACACTGTCAAGAGCTACAAATAATTCCAGTTAAGATTGCCCAGGGGAAAAAGATGGCATGAAGCCTACTGATTCATATGGATGGGAAAAGGACAAATATTGGCAAAGTTCACTTTTTGCTATCATGCATTTAAGATACTGGCATGGCTGACAGAAACCTCTGGTATACAGACCCTGAGAACTTCAGTTGTTGTAGATATACTGGGCCCATTTTTTCCAAGATGTGCCCACCAAACTTTTACAGTCTTTAACCATGAACAAAACCTTTCACAATACCTCTGGAGTAACAGATATCCCAGACTTCTTGAAAAAAAAATCAAGCAAATACTTTACATGGAAATTTGAATGGTGGGGCTTAAAAGAATTTACATTCCTACTGTTGTAATGCATGAACACAGGGAGCAAGTGGACTCCACTTTTTCTCTCTAAATGTGCTCCCACTGCTAACTGTGCCTCCTCTGGACAAAACTGCAAAACAGCTGCAAAAACAGCTCAGTTGTCAAGTGCAGCCCTGTAGATCAAGAGGATTACAAACTTTAGCCCTTTTTAAAAGCAGTTATCTTGCCTTTTATTTTACCCCTTCCATTAGTCCTCTTCCCATTCACCCTATCCTATCCTAATTATCACCAAAGAAAAAATAGTTTCAATCTAGTTGTGAACAAGGATTATATATCTCTTATAGAAGAAAAAATTCTTGATGTAGTATTCATCATGATGGGTACTTAGCTCTTTCCCAGTGTTAGTAATATATTCTGCACACTGTTACAGTTCCTTTAAATGGCTCACTATAACTACCAGAAAAAGAAACTCTCCTAAGATGCCAGACCTGTGAAGAGGCTTGGATCTGGAGTGATCAGTCACGACCAGTCAGCATTCTAATTCCATATTTGAATAGTTTTTAAAACAGTAAGATAAGAGGAGAAAGTGTGATAAATACAGTAACCTTTTTCTGCAAAAGACAACAATAAAGGTTTCTTTATCTAATTACAGGGAGCATATCTGGTGAATCAGGTTGGAAAGTAATACACAACCTTCAACACAAGGTCCTGTTTCCACTCATTTATAAATATCTCTGCCAAAACCCCAGATCTGAGGGGGTTTTTATCCTGGGTGTCTCCCTGCATGCTGAGTTTGTTCACAGTGTTACATAATTCTTTGCAATTTTAAATCTGGCATTTAAAATCTGGCATTTCAGAGATCACTTGTATAATTTCATCATTACTGGTTGAGATTTATACACTGCCTGTCATGAATTACTGAGCAACAAGTGTTTGCAGGACCACTTCACATCACACAACATGCAGTCTAACCAGTGAGGTCAATCAACATGCCAATCTTTCAGGTGACTCAAGATGTTTTAAGAAAACACATGGATTAGGGTCACAGCCACCCAAATACTCCAAATGAAACATTTCAAGCTGTAAAATAGAAAATTACATTTCAGGCTGAGAAGTACTGTGGAAATTGACTCTGTGTCAAAACGTTCTTCAGAACAGTATGTTCCATTAAAGTTCCAAGCTGTCAAGTCAAGTCATATTGCACAGTACAATATCTGCTTACTATCTGCTCCAGGAAATGCCTGCACACCAAGTTTAACCAGCAGCTGCATAGGCAACCTTAATTCTGATGTTTCTTAAAGTACTTTGTTTTGAATTTTGTGGTCTTGCACATTTTTTGTGTGACACATCTTTAAGCAACTTGACAGTTCAACAGTTAAGACGCAGTTCCTCTATTGCTGCTGGATTCCCAAATATGTATGGTTATTGTTTCAGTAATTTTCTTTTAGTGGCACCAAAGTATTCCAAAAAGAGATGGGAATTTCACCATGCTGAACTCCGCACAAACCTCCAGAGCAAGGGTGACTGTCATTCTTACCCTCTACTTTGTATGTATTTCAGTACATATTAACAAAAAAACTCCCAAAAACTAGAGAAAAATTTCCCAGAAATTTCAGCAGTGATTACCCTCTTTGGCTTCACTCATTTTTCCTCTCTCATGGCTTGATATTGGTTTGGTTTTTTCAACAGCAGTTTTTACCAGTAGAACACAATTCTGGCTCAGATTGTCAGCCAGAGACCTGGGATCTCAGAGGTCCATAACATGTACTCACATTCTCTCCAAAGCTGTATCCTCTGTGTGGAAATCTGGAGAGAATCCAAGTTGCTATAGGAATCTGACAAGCACACATTTTCTCCTGCAACATAGGGGTGAGTAATTGTAACATAACATGAAATGTGAGGGAATAGAGACCCTGGAGCTGCATTTGGCTCCATGGCTCAACCAGAGACCTTTCCTGAAATGCCTAAAGTAAAGAACAATTGCTCTAGGTGTATTTCACCACCATCTCTGTCCGTATTTCTGGAGGAATAAAATAAGAAAATCTGAGAAAGTACATGCTGGAACTACTGTAAAGTGTAAAGAGATTTAGCAAAAAAACCTTATTCTGTAGAGCAGTGGGTTTTGTTCCAAAAGCATAAAATTTTCTAAAGAACACACCAGTCAAACACATGTGCAGTCAGAAATCTTTTATGCAACCTCTAGCCTACTAGGAAACAGGTTTTTCTCCCAGATGAGAACATGACCACATCACATTGATCCCTGCATCAGTCACTTTCAGGCAAAATTATCATAATTAACTGTAATTAGGTCAGAAAATTGAAGCAATTTCATAAAAAAATCTCTATTTCAACTTTGCAGAACACAGCAGCCTTCCTACCAGCAAAAGACTTGCCTACTGTCACTTCACAGCCCAGTTACAGAGTCCCCCAAACCCAGCTCTGCTGCTGCCTCCAGGTCCCAGCAGGACTCTCACTTGGGCAAACACAGTTCCACCAGTGACTGTTTCATCGTCTTCAAGCTTGTCATGGTCCACCCAAAAAAAAGCCACTGGAAATTTCAAAAAAATACCTCAAAAAACAACAGCCAGGAATAAAACATATATTCATAGTAATTGGCTCTGTACCTGCCATCCAAAGGAGACTGCACCAAATCTGCCAGTATTTCACATCATTAGGAACATTTAGAACACTTCCCAAGACGCCCCAAAAAGGGACTGTACATATACAATCATATACATATATAAACATATTTACATACATATACAAACCCAAGAGCCAAAAAAATCCCAACAAAAACCCTTCACCCAAACAAGGATCAAGGCACAAAATTACAGAATGATTCTTAAGGACTTCATTACACAGATGTGCCACCCTCAACAATGTTTATATGACAGTGACAGGCAGTACAAAAAGCCCAAAGGTTAGATGAAAATGCTGAGTGACACCAAGTTGGCAATGGCACAGTTGAGAGGCTCTGAGTGAGAACCAAGGGACAAATAAATAATGCAGATGTCATTGTGGGAGTCTACTATAGACCTCCCAGTTAGGACGATGACACTGAGATTATTCTTTAAGGAACTAAGGGACACTTCCAAGTCAATTGCCCTTGTCCTTATGGGGGACTTCAACCTGCCAGAAATTAACTGGGAGCATCACACAGATGGTATAACCCAGGCCAGAAGATTCCTAAAATACCTGGAAAACAACTTTATGGAACAGGTCCTGAGGGAGCTGACTCCGAAAGGAGCCCTCCTTGATCTCCTGCTTGTCAACAGAGTGGACCTCGTGAGCAAAGTGGAGATTGGTGGTCTCTTGCCCACAGTGACCGTGAGGTGATGGGAGTTTAAAATCTCTGCTCTCAGGAGGAAAAGTACCAGCAAAATAGCTGTGGACATGAGAAGAGCAGAATTCAGTAAGTAAAGTCCCCTGCAAAAATGTTTCTGCATGTGCTGGGGTTCATCAGTGCTGGTCACTTTTCAAACATCACCTCCTGTGGGCACAGGGACAGGCAATTCCCAGATGTCGGAAGCCAAGCAACATGGGGGTGAGTAAGGCAAGGCAAGGCAGAAGGCTGGCTTGGCTGAGCAGGGATCTTCTCTTGGAAATAAGGCAAAAAAAGAAGGTATGCCCAATGGAAGCAAGGTCAAGTGACATGGTATGAGTTCACAGGTGCTGCTTGCCACTGCAGGGAGAAAATTTGTGTGGCCAAAGCTCAGCTGGAGTTGAAGGTGCCAGAAATGTGGGGGACAATAAAAAGCGTTTTCTCAAATATATAAATGGCAATAGGCAATACAGAAATACCATCAGCCTGTTACAGGATGGGGAAGGTCACCTCACAAACAGGGACAGAGACAAGGCAGAGGTGTTTAATGCTCCTTCTCTGTCTTCAACATAGATGGTGGACCAAGGGGATCTCAGTGCCCTGAGCTGGGGGACTATGACTGCAAGAATGAATACTCCCAGTTGATTCTGAAACGCAGTCACTGGTCACAGCCAGCACAGCTTCATGAGAGGAAAGTCCTGCTTAGCAAACCTGATTTCCTCCTATGACAAGGTAACCCACCTAGGTGATCAGGGGAAGCCAGTTGATGTAATCTTTTTGGATTTCAGTAAAGCTTTCTATTCTGTCTCTCACAGGATCCTTCTGGACAAAGTGTCCAGCACACACCTGGATAAACACATCATGTGGTGGGTGAGCAACTGGCTCACAGGTTGAGCACAGAGTGTAACAGTGAATGGGATGACATCAGACTGGTGCCTTGTCACTAGTGGGGTTCCATAGGGCTCCATCTTGGGCCCTGTGCTCCTCATAAATTACTTAGATGCAGGACTCGAAAGGATAATGAGCAAGTTTACAGATGACACAAAACTGGGAGGAGCTGTTGACTCCTTCAAAGGCAGGGAGGCCCTGCAGGGAGACCTCAATATATCAGAGGACTGAGCAATCACCAACCATATGAAGTTCAACAAGGGGAAGTGAGATTCTTCACCTGAAATGGGGCAACCTCAATCTCAGCTGGGGAATGAGATGTTGTAAAGCAGTGACATAAAAAGGGATCTGGGCGTCCTGGTCAATGGCAAGTTGAATGTAAGCAGCAGTGCCCTGACAGCCAGGAGGGCCACCCATGTCCTGGGGGGCATCAGGCACAGCATCACCAGCCAGTTGAGGGAGGGGATTGTCCCACTCTGCTCTGCACTGGGGTGGCCTCACCTTGAATATTGTGTGCAGTTTTGGGTGCAACGCTGTAAGAAAGATATTAAGCTATTACAGAGTGTCCAAAGAAGGGCAACAAAGATGTGAAGGGCCTTGAAGTGAAGCTGTATGAGGAGCAGCTGAGGCCACTTGCTCTGTTCGGCCTGGAGAAGAGGAGACTGAGGGGAGACATCATTGCAGTTACAACTTCCTTGTGAGGGGAAGAGGAGGGGCAGGCACTGATCTCTTCTCTGTGGTGACCAGTGACAGAACACAAGAGAATGGCCTGGAGCTGAGACAGGAGAGGTTTAGGTTGGATATTAGAAAAAGGTTCTTCACCCAGAGGGTGGCTGGGCGCTGGAACAGGCTCCCTAGGGAAGTGGTCACAGCACGAAGACTGACAGAGTTCAAGCATTTGGATGAGACTCTCAGGCATATGTTGTGACTCTTGGGTATGGTCCTGTGCAGGGCCAGGAGTCTGACGTGATGATCCTCATTGGTCCCTTCACACTCAGGATATTCTGTGATTCTGTGAAAATTTACAAAAGGAAGGTATTCAATGGAGCAAGGCCTTGTCTGCCAGATTTTATGGCTTGCATACTATGGATGGTCAAAAGTTCACAAACAGTTGGGTTAATTATAAAGATCAAGAAAAAAAAAACAAAGAAAAATTCTAATTACTCTAAAAGGAAAAGTAATTAAGTTTTTTTATTTTTCTAATTAAATCAGCAAGAGCTCCCTAAGTGAATTTCAAGACAACAATAGTATCCACAGAAGTAGATTGTATCTATGTCTGAAAAATAACAAGTCAGTCTTATGAAAGGTAGCACTCATTTTAAAAAATATTAAGTTCCCAAGGTTTTCCTTCTGTTATTTGCACAGTCTGCCTTCTTGGAAAATATCAAAACATCTTTTAGCTAATAAACTAGTAAGAAACAACCACTGTAGTGATCAAAATTTTGAGAAACAGTAAGTCATGTATTCTACAGACAGAAATTACTGTAAAATACAAGGAATCAGAAAGGGGAGGGTGGTATTTATTTTCAAAGTCTATAAAAAAAATTTGGTTTACCCACCAACACTCATTCTCCCATAGATTCCACTCACATGCTCAAGCCTGCATTCTCATCAGGACCAAGATAATGTGCCCAGATAGTCTGCACAGAGAGGACAAGAGGTCATAGCTGTCGAGTCCATACAGTGCCTCTGGGGTTCCCTTTCTCTGACAAGCCAGCTTTCAGACAGTCACTTTTATACCACTTAAGCAACATCAACTGTTAAGAGGTTTTTCTCAAAGTCTTGCTAAATTCAATTTCCAAAAATCTTAGGCCACTTGCTACCCATTCTCTTTTTCGTTCCTCACTTGGAATATATGTTGTTTTCCTTGTGATTTAACAAGGAGAGGAATGGCATACAAAGCTTTTTTCCACCTTCCCTGTTATAGGATGGAGGATCTTCTGCTGACAAGCCATCTGTGCAGTGGCTTTATCAAAACACAGGTCTTTTGGTCTTGCTAATCACATCCCTGAATTTTACTGCTGGGAATGGTGCTATTCGTTATTGATACAGGCCATGTTTTTAACTGCTTTGCTTTGTCCACCTATTTCTTCTGGAGCTTACACACACAAGAATTGTCACTCATACCACATCCATAAAATCTTGGTATTTCTTTTACAAATCTCCATTTTTACACCAGCAGTGGTCAAGTATGTTTAAGGGTGCTGTTACCCATGGCTTTCTGGATATGCACTGATACCAGTCTTGACAGAGTGANTAAATTACTTAGATGCAGGACTCGAAAGGATAATGAGCAAGTTTACAGATGACACAAAACTGGGAGGAGCTGTTGACTCCTTCAAAGGCAGGGAGGCCCTGCAGGGAGACCTCAATATATCAGAGGACTGAGCAATCACCAACCATATGAAGTTCAACAAGGGGAAGTGAGATTCTTCACCTGAAATGGGGCAACCTCAATCTCAGCTGGGGAATGAGATGTTGTAAAGCAGTGACATAAAAAGGGATCTGGGCGTCCTGGTCAATGGCAAGTTGAATGTAAGCAGCAGTGCCCTGACAGCCAGGAGGGCCACCCATGTCCTGGGGGGCATCAGGCACAGCATCACCAGCCAGTTGAGGGAGGGGATTGTCCCACTCTGCTCTGCACTGGGGTGGCCTCACCTTGAATATTGTGTGCAGTTTTGGGTGCAACGCTGTAAGAAAGATATTAAGCTATTACAGAGTGTCCAAAGAAGGGCAACAAAGATGTGAAGGGCCTTGAAGTGAAGCTGTATGAGGAGCAGCTGAGGCCACTTGCTCTGTTCGGCCTGGAGAAGAGGAGACTGAGGGGAGACATCATTGCAGTTACAACTTCCTTGTGAGGGGAAGAGGAGGGGCAGGCACTGATCTCTTCTCTGTGGTGACCAGTGACAGAACACAAGAGAATGGCCTGGAGCTGAGACAGGAGAGGTTTAGGTTGGATATTAGAAAAAGGTTCTTCACCCAGAGGGTGGCTGGGCGCTGGAACAGGCTCCCTAGGGAAGTGGTCACAGCACGAAGACTGACAGAGTTCAAGCATTTGGATGAGACTCTCAGGCATATGTTGTGACTCTTGGGTATGGTCCTGTGCAGGGCCAGGAGTCTGACGTGATGATCCTCATTGGTCCCTTCACACTCAGGATATTCTGTGATTCTGTGAAAATTTACAAAAGGAAGGTATTCAATGGAGCAAGGCCTTGTCTGCCAGATTTTATGGCTTGCATACTATGGATGGTCAAAAGTTCACAAACAGTTGGGTTAATTATAAAGATCAAGAAAAAAAAAACAAAGAAAAATTCTAATTACTCTAAAAGGAAAAGTAATTAAGTTTTTTTATTTTTCTAATTAAATCAGCAAGAGCTCCCTAAGTGAATTTCAAGACAACAATAGTATCCACAGAAGTAGATTGTATCTATGTCTGAAAAATAACAAGTCAGTCTTATGAAAGGTAGCACTCATTTTAAAAAATATTAAGTTCCCAAGGTTTTCCTTCTGTTATTTGCACAGTCTGCCTTCTTGGAAAATATCAAAACATCTTTTAGCTAATAAACTAGTAAGAAACAACCACTGTAGTGATCAAAATTTTGAGAAACAGTAAGTCATGTATTCTACAGACAGAAATTACTGTAAAATACAAGGAATCAGAAAGGGGAGGGTGGTATTTATTTTCAAAGTCTATAAAAAAAATTTGGTTTACCCACCAACACTCATTCTCCCATAGATTCCACTCACATGCTCAAGCCTGCATTCTCATCAGGACCAAGATAATGTGCCCAGATAGTCTGCACAGAGAGGACAAGAGGTCATAGCTGTCGAGTCCATACAGTGCCTCTGGGGTTCCCTTTCTCTGACAAGCCAGCTTTCAGACAGTCACTTTTATACCACTTAAGCAACATCAACTGTTAAGAGGTTTTTCTCAAAGTCTTGCTAAATTCAATTTCCAAAAATCTTAGGCCACTTGCTACCCATTCTCTTTTTCGTTCCTCACTTGGAATATATGTTGTTTTCCTTGTGATTTAACAAGGAGAGGAATGGCATACAAAGCTTTTTTCCACCTTCCCTGTTATAGGATGGAGGATCTTCTGCTGACAAGCCATCTGTGCAGTGGCTTTATCAAAACACAGGTCTTTTGGTCTTGCTAATCACATCCCTGAATTTTACTGCTGGGAATGGTGCTATTCGTTATTGATACAGGCCATGTTTTTAACTGCTTTGCTTTGTCCACCTATTTCTTCTGGAGCTTACACACACAAGAATTGTCACTCATACCACATCCATAAAATCTTGGTATTTCTTTTACAAATCTCCATTTTTACACCAGCAGTGGTCAAGTATGTTTAAGGGTGCTGTTACCCATGGCTTTCTGGATATGCACTGATACCAGTCTTGACAGAGTGATCTCAGGTTTTAATGATCCAGAAATCATCATAAAGGCAGTCTGGCTGTGCTTTTAAAATAATATAATCTTAAGTGTAAGAAGGCAGTAGCCACTTCACTTTGTCCTCAATTTCCACTGGGCATAATTCATATGCAAGCTGTTGCTTTTCCCCTGCAGTAGTCGTGGTATTTTGAGTAAATTAGTAAGAGTAGTTTATCCGAGAGGACAACACTTCAGTTATGTAAGCAGGATCATAAAATTTACTCAGTCTACAATATGACAGCACCAGGTATCACCTTGATGAAATTTATATTATCAATATAATTCATCATTAACTAAACATATTCTTTTGTGTTTTACAAGAATTCTTTAGAAATATCTACTCAGGAACACAAGGAATATTTACACACTCTGTTCAGGCCAGCCCTCATCCCAGCAGACCACCTTCCTTTAAGCTATGGTGCTTATTAACTTGGTCTAATATCCACTTGCAAGGGAATCTACAGTCATGAATTATCCCCCATTTCTAATATGAACTTGAAATAGAATCCATGAGATGAAGGCAGTACTTTAGTCATGAACCTTTAGCAATACACTCGGGAGTGGAACTTTGAACTTGCAGCTAATTACTGATTGGGATGCTGGGTCTGCATGTAAAAATCACTATTACTTCAGCATGGACAGTGACAGCTCCAATTAATAGACAGAAAAACAATTCTTGGCAAGGGAGAGCAAAACATGGCCAAACATGCTAATGTAGCAGCCTGTTCTTGAATTCACAAGTCTGGACTAAGTAATTAACCTGTAAGCCTGTATCGGGTGAAAAGAAGGAAAAAAAAAAATGAAGCTTTTAGGATGAACCAAATAATCTACCCCCTCCTTATTTATGTTTGTAAATTTAATAGAAAGATGCAAAGAAAGACTCATTCTGTAAGTTCATGAACCATATCTCACAACAGAAGTGATACATGGAATGGCTCTAGCACACAATATATGCAGACAAAATACATGTGAAAGAGTAATTTGTCTTGGTCCAGGACTACTTCCATTTATGAAACAAACTTATTCTTTAGTTGGCCCTCTGAAGCTTTAACCAAAACATAAACCAGCTGAATGTTTTTCATTCAAATGCAGTCGAAACTAAATACAAATTTTTATAACATAAACAGTGCAAATATTTAGATCAGAAGGAGATCAGTTTGGGAAAAAAAAATCTCCATTAAAGAGTATCGCCCACTGCCATTCCTAGAAAAAAAGACTCCCAAACACTACCAAAAGTCAAAGATGGACAGGGAAAAGACTTGTATAATAAACCACTCCATGAAAAGCTCAAGGAGGAACTTTGTGTGGTTTTTAATCCACTACAGCTGAAAGTTTTTAACAGTGCTAGGAAGTAGTTAATAGCACTGGTGGATCTGAAGAGAATTTCACAGAAATGTGCCTTAGTGCAGTTTTACCTACTAATAAATCTCTTGAGGGTAACAGATGAGTAGTACTGATGTTCTGAAATTGATGCTGACTGCGATCCCTGCTTCAGTAGCGAATTTCAGGGATAGCTGAAAGCTGATCACACACTCCCCAGATGTCAGCTGGGGGTGGCTCTAGTCAGATGCCTACCCAAAACCAGAACATTTAAGTCTGAGATGCTTTGGGATTTAGCTAGTCTCATAGTCTTCTTTCTCCTCCTCCCTCCATTTATCTCATGCTTCTATAAAGATCACTCAGGCAACCATATCCATCAAGTGACCAATTATCATAAAATCTCCCTGAAAACTCATGTGAAGTTATAAGGGATTGTCTATTACAACAGAAAAGGACCAGTGTTGCAACTTAATGCTGCCAATGCAGGAAAGTAACAGTTGACTCTGTAGTTATCACGGGAGCAGAATGTCCAAGTTCAGTATTGATTTTTACTTTGTTCAGAAAAATATCAGGCTATTTTCTTGGTTAGAGAAGAAAGGGCTTAACCTTAAAGGGAAAAAGAATTTGTTTATTTCCAGATATAGGATAAGTTAGCTTAAATTTCAAAAAAGAGATTTTAAGAACTCTTGTTGAAATATCACCTGTGCTCTTCCTTCGATTTTAAGTCATCAGTGGGACAATAATGTTCTTTTACTGGTAATACTAAGTCTTGGGGCAGCAAAAAAGCAAAAAGGAATTTTAGAAGTGCAGGGAGGAAGAGGAATTCCAGGTAGTGTATAATCTTGCTAGAGAAGTTAATTTGAAACTTTTAGCTGGCTCCCATTCTCTGAACATCTGTTGGATTTAGTTTTCTTTTGTTGAGAAATGTGAAGTCTTTCCTTATTCCAACTGACCTACTTTATTCAAAGGGCTACTAATAAAATGTGCTACCATATTCATAAACTTCTTTGAAAACTTAATCTTTTGTGCCATTCAGTACTTGTTACTACTAACCTCAGTATAGGTACAGCTATCCATAGTCTTTTCCTTGTTTTTTTTTCATTTGATTCCTGCTCTTTGAATATTTTCTGAAGGTCAGTTGGGCACTTGTGCACTGGATTTTCTGAATGGTCTGTGCTTTTAGTCCACACTGATCAATTGGCCTCCTGCAGAAATATCTGAGTAAGAAATCAGGCAACACAACCGACAATACAAGATAAAACCATCAGTGGGTCAAACCATGAAATGCAGAACGTTTTTTGACTCAAACTCCTAAAAGTAAAGATGGAAACCCCAGCATTAGATACAGCTTAACCATTATTTATGGAATCTTAATTCCTGTAGTCAGGAATAGCTGTTGGAATTCTACAGTCTGAGTCGTGGGGCCAGATAATCAGATTGATTCCTCTGTCATTAGCAAACATCTCATTATGAAAAAGATGGAAAATGAAAAGACTAAGAAACACAGAGCAAACTTTTTACACTCTACGCTCCTGAAAAACAAAACCAAATAAAAATACAGGCATGTCCCCATTATATCTCAACAGGATATCCATCTGGAAAGTCTTTCCTTCCAGATGCTTTCCCCTACTACTTCATTGTCCTGCTAATCTCTGCAACTACCCCTAGGGGGAAAGCAAAACACTACACAATTTACTGTTAGGCTGTCTCTTTGAAGGATGGACAATACAAAGGGAAATAGATCCTGGACAACAGTCAGTTTCAGTATTACAATTCTAGAAACAGAAAATCAGGACTGGATCAATTTGAGATAACACTGAACGCAAAAACTGTTATCAAAATAAATTAGTAAAAGCATCTTACAGGGACACAGCAGTAAAGTCCATTTGCAAAGAATAAAAATCCTAAATCACTGAGGAAGCCTACCAACCTCTTCCCCTCAAACAATCCAAGTCTAATCACAATAAAGTGTTCAAACCTTCAGGCAGCTTTTTTTTTTAACATAAAAGTATGAAGTCAACTAAACCAAACCACCATTACAGTATTTTAGAGAAGTCAACAAAATATTCTCCCTAGGCTTTAGCAGGATGGCAAGGTTTCTTCATACCAGGAATCCCCTGTACCATGAAGAACCTTGTAAGCCTGTCAATGAAGCAAGGGAGAGGCATTTTACTAAGTTATAGGGAGTTTGGGCAGATTTGTAAATCAAGCCCTTTAAATTTGAAAGTGACATCTCCCAGCCAGCCACATGAATGCTTGGGCTTTGAGTAGATTAGCAGTCTATTTGGAGCACTTTTGGTCAGAGTTGTGTGGCTAGAAGCTCTACTGCCTGTAGCCATTGAAACACACTGAATGGGGCGTTCTGGTACAGAGAGAACCTCCTCAGTAAGTTAACAAGTAGATCTGTCGGACACCTGACAAAGGATCAGTTTTATTGCTATCAACTTCTTTTGTTTAGTTGGTTTTAAGTGTGACTGAATTTACAGAGCACCTCTTTCCAACCTCAAGGTACAACAGCATAAGCAAGCAAAGAGTTGCTTTAAAATACAGAGTAGTAACATACTTCTGGCATATTGATGCAAAGGGACACTCATTGAAGAACAAAAAAATGTATTTGGTTTTAAACAGCTGCCATTCTCTTATTGTTTTTCTGATCTATGCTACAAATTGTAGCAATACATGCAAAAGATTTGGGGGTGTTTTCAGAATACGCCTTTTCATTCTTTCCTTGTGGTACCTAAAAACCTCCTTACACCAGCAAAGTAAGTAACGAGTAAAATCACTGCAGCAAGTTCACAGAAAAAAATGAAAAATAGGGATTTACACACCTTTTATCCTTCCAAGTTGAAAGCACCACATTCAGACGTATTCCAAATGTATCCTGCACACTTAGAAAACTACTCTTAAGTTACTATTAATTTCTGCCCACTATTGGTCTTTCCTTCAGATATGGAAAATATTTCAGTTATCATTTCTACCTGTAAATATAGAAAGGGTGATTTTTAAAAAAAAAAAAATCCATTTGCATAACACAGTCATACCCTTCAGCTGGAAAGCATCTTCCTTCACATGGCATTCAGATAACTCAAAAGACATTCATGAAACTTCATAAAAACATCTTCTAACTTTTTTGAAGAATATAAGCCACAATTCCCCTGCATTGTTTTCAAGCTGTAAGTAACAGCTATAACTTGAGAGATGCAGTATTTCAGTAGAGCTAGAGAAGACAGGTTCACTTGCTGTAGTAACATTTACTACAGAAATATTTTTATTTGCCATAGCATCATCCTCTATTGCAGAAGTATCTGTCTAGTAAGACAGAACTACTAGCATTCCTCACCCCTGTTATTTTGTCTCATAGGTTTTTCAAAGATCTCTGTTCATAAAATGTTTGTCAAAATGCACTCACACATATCACAACGCAAAGAGGAGATGAGAGACAGATGCTTCTGCATGTTAGTGGGCGGGATGGCAAAGAAGCTGGGGAAGCACCTTTGCATCCAATCCATTATAGCTATTTTCCTTTTAGCCATCTAACAGCAAGTCATAAATTCCCTGTAAACACATCAAATCCTCTGAATTTACGAAATGATGCACTCTTGAAGTCACAGCAGGGAAGCCAACTCAGTTTAGAGGACATAAAAGACTAGCACGAGAACAACCTTTTTCATTACAAGGTTATGGATAAAAAAACAAAGGCAACATTCTAATGTAGTGAGAAGATGCACAGTCACAGGAGACGGAAGTTAAAGGCACTATTTGTATTTATTTCCAGAATAAATTCCTTTCCAGAAAAATGCCTCTCAGATAAGATTTTCCACCTCAAAAACCTTAGAACAGATCAGCAATGGCTTAATCTCTTAGTTCCCTGCTCCAGCATGCTACCTTTCCTCTACATACACTCTCTTCAGCTACTTGACTGCACTTCTCTTGGAATAAGTTACTTGTCTAAGATCTGAAACTCACTTCCATCCTTTGTAGACTCTACTATTGCAATATTTGCTACTGTAAAACTGAGGCTGCATTAAAGTGTGACAGTTAAGTAATTTTTTTCCAATTTTTTCTTCTACTTAATGTAGGCCTTTACTGGTCACAATATTTGTCAGTACACAAAAGTTTACCAACTTATATTCACATATGCCAACTACAGATATCCACATTGCAGGCACAGTACATATGTATCTTTACTAGTGTTCCAATACATCCAAGTACAAAAATGGAAGACATTTCTATATAGTATCACCTTAGGACAGAACTAAGTGAGCAGAAAGTCCTCATCTAGCTCTATCTAAGCTACTGAAGGTGAAATCAGAGGTGAAATGCATATGGCAAGGATGACTCAATACATAAATGGTCCAAAATTATTTGCTTTATTACATGAATACAAGAGACTACAACCATACTGAACAGGCTATTATCAAATCTCTTCAGTGACAAAGCTTTCTGTCTAAGAGGACAAATAAATGCAAGTGCAGAAATCACAGGGATATGTAGCTTAAGACCATTATCCCAGAGGATTACAGAATGGTTTTTGCATCCTCCCTCTTTATTTTTAGTATCTCCATCTTTGTTTTGATATTGTAGCTATTATTATCAGTGCTATCTGAAGACTAGAGTCCCCTGTAGTTATGAATGGCAAACAGAAAACCCTCTCACTCATTACGAGAGCATCCAGGGTAAGCTTTAAAGGTACATTTAATAACCTTAATATAAAAGTGTGGTTTTAATGAGTCCTGCCAGTCTTGTCCCACTGTGTAATGCTTTAATTATGGAGTAGTATGTTCGGCACTTTGGACTTTGGTTGCCAGGCATCACCAAAGACCCATGGTTCTTGTTGTGCTAAGCATAGTTTAAATACCTAATGAAGAAACTATGCTTGTTCAAAGGTGCTTACACAACACGAAGGTATGATTAAGGAAAACAAGTGGCTAAAACAGGGAAATAGAGTCGAAGAGTAAACAGCTAAGTATGGCAATCAGCAGTCACCACACATTTGGGGATGCAGCAAGAGAGTAATTGCTCTCAAATAAGGCCACCACTTTCACTGACAATATTCAGACTATTCATTACAGACTACAGTGTGTGTACTTCTCACAGTCTATATCAAAATGAAATCTGGAGTTAAGGAAAATTGCTCATTTATACAGCATAAAAATTCAGATTTTAACCTGGATTCCAGACACACTGAGAAATCATTGCTCTGTGCAAACCTAAGCAGAGAATTAAGATTTCACTAAGCAGTCCACAAATCTTAGACAGGTCATCATGCCACCTCACCCCTGCTGAACTTATACACACCACTACAGATACACACACTTGTCAGTTTCTAAGAACACTTTTCAGAATACACAAATAAAAACATCCAGAAATCTCTATCTGACTATCAATCTTTTTTCTAGTAAGAGACTGCAAAACTTTGGTCTCAAGGCAACCTCTCTTTCCTAAACATATACACACATTCGATGCAAAATGTGGATCAAAACTTGGTTAGTAAAAACATGAAACAGTGAAAGGTGGGGTCCAAAAACTAGAAGCAAAACCAGGAGAGAGACCGTGAGGAGGTGGAGGAGAAATATGAACATGCTGTTCCAATCTACTAATACAAAACTTGAATACTGTTTATAAAACCAGAATGCTCTCCTTCCCGACTGCTAAGCTACTACTGTCTTTATGACGATGAAAAAAATTGGTTTGAAATCTTCACTCCCAAATTTCTGCTTCAAAATTATGGTACTTTTCAGCGAGGCAGTTGCTGACTAAAATAAAAAGCTTAGCAACAAGGCTGAGCAGTAATTAAGAGATTACATTTACAACACAATTTCACATTTGAACAGGGGGAAATGTACTCCTTACGACATGAAATTTCCCATAAAAGACATGGAACTATAATACCATCGCAGCCTTTCATCTGTCCTGTGAAGTAAGCCATCACTTCCCATGGTAAGTGAATACGCACTTTTTCATGGTTCTGGCCAGGACAGGGTTGACTTTTACAGTAGCCACTTGGGAACATGCGTAGGACCCAGGGGTTATTCTGTAGTATCTCATCTCATTTTGCAGGGACGGAGGAAGGGGTCCCTTCCAGGGCACACAGTGTGGCAGAGGGAGCAGTCAGTATTGCTGGGGGTTTTCCACATGGTGAGGAATCATCTTTGAATTGTCTGTCTCTTCCTTGTACACTCTATCATTAGTATTGTTGATGTTACTATCTGTTTTCTTACATTGTTGCTGTTTCCAGTAAGTTGTTCTCATCTCAGCCCACGATCTTTACCTTTTGGGCCTTCAGTTCTCTCCATCCTGCTGCAGGGGGAAGGGAGAGGGAGAAGTGCATGCACAGCACATGATTTGGAGTGTTTCAGTGGGAACGCTAAATTGGGGAATAGCATTCCAAAATCACGATACCACTTAAATAAAGACAACTACTGAAGGCAAAACTTACAATAAAATGAATACCACTCAGAGCCAAAGAAAACAGTTCTCGTAACTTTTTGGGATCATGTATTCAAGTTCCCTTCCAAAATTGAAATCAACAATTGTCATGCTGTTACATTCCCACATAGTTGGAGCAAATCTCAATGGCTTTGCAATATGCCTGGTACAATTTCCTACATTGTATTTACAGAAATTAGACCTGTATCAGTTTATTTAAAATCAGTGATTTCAGTTTGTGAGGCCCTGAATGTTTTACAGATGCACATGCAGATAAAAATAACGTACATGAGTCTGAATTTCCTAGTCTATCAAGAAGAACCTTAAAAGTTGTCTGCAGATCACCCCTTATTCTAAATAATTTTATAGAAGCTAATGACCTTAAAGGTAGGAATTTTGACTATGTAACATTCCATACTTATCTTCACCTCAAAGGAAAACATTCCTAATAGATCCAGAGCATTCACTAATTTTTTCAGTTTATATAAACGTGGCACAGACAGTTAGACATGTCAGTGCTCTAATTCAGCTCTTGCAGAACTTCTTCCTCCCATCTGTAGTTTCACAACGGTAACAAATTTTGTATTAACTGTGCCAAGTCTAGATAATCTCTCCTTTAATTGAATGTTCTGTGTTTTTAAAGAAACAAGCATCTATGAACCCAAGACTTCGAGCTACCTGTTAGCTACAGACATTCAAGAAAAGAAAAAACCCTACTAATATGGCAGCACATTGGACATCCAGTGATGCTTAGAGATATGAATTAAATGCACTGAGCCCATCCCAATCTGAATTCTAAGGTAACAATCTCACATACAGTACTAGGCTAGCCCTTAGCAAAGCAGCTTCTAGAATATAGATCATTGCCTGCATCAAAAAGGTACTCCAGAGCCACAGAATTAGAGCAAAAGTTCTCATATCTGTAAAGTCAAAAGTCACTGTATTCCCTCCACTTTTCACACCCAGTATAAGCCATGACAAGAAGATCTTGAATGAAAATTAGTTCTAAATGAAAGCAAGAATACTTAGCACCTTTCTCATGCATTTCAGCTTTCAAAAATACTTTGCAAACATTAACACAGACAGATTTAAAAGAACTATTGTTTCAGTGAAAGGAAGCAAGAAGAGAGGATGCAGAATTTGGTAACAAAATAGACAGGTGGCTAGCGGATATTTCAATTTCGTACACTGTGGTTTCATTTCCATTCTAGTGACGCATCAAAATAGGTTCTGCAGTACTACAACAGCAAATAAATACTGCATTCCTGTGTATTGAGAGATCCTGGTAGACCTGGTTTACTTTTAACACTAACACTTTTCCAAGTGAAATTCCTGTTGTTTTCCTAAAATTAAAACTGCAACTTTTTTTAAAATTCTATACCACCATAAGAAAAGCTTTTATATTCTTATTGAGAATAAAGTGGTTTGCCTTTGCAGCACCCATTGCTCCTTTCCAAAGGCACGTAGACTCCGACGAGTCAAGATGCAGGACACAAAGGTCTAATTTGTTTAAGTTTGGCCACTGTACGCTCTCTGAATTCCATTTTCATGTTTTTAGGGTGCTTTGTGGATCTTTAGCCACAGCTAACAGGAAAGACTTATGCAAAAAGACTGGTCCTCGTGGAGGGCTTAAAGCACTCTGGTATCTGGAGAAGGACAAGAGACCTGAGGATAAGCATCCAGAGCATTTCCGGAGAGCACTGGTAACAAATTCCTGACACAAGTGATAGAGGAATCAACAACATTCTGTGCTGGACCTTATTAACATGGAAGAGCTCCTTGGGGATGCGAAGGTCAAAGGAGCCCTAAGCTTTAGTGACCATGGTGGCATTTAGGGCAAAGGAGATCACAGTCCTGCCATTCAGGATAGCAGACTTGGGTCCCTCTGAGGACCTGCCCAAAAACAGTCCTATGCAGAGAAAGCTGGTTGATGCTCAAGAATCGTCTCCTCCAAGCTCAAGAACCATTCATCCCAAAGAGTAGGGAGTCAGGCAAAAATGCCAGGAAGCCTACAGAGATGAAAAAGGAGACTCTGGCAAAACCCAAACACAGAAAGTATACAAAAGGAATACATACAAGAGGAAGCAGGAACAGGTAGACTGGAGAAAGTACAGAGACGCTGTCTGAGCATGCAGAAATGAAGTCAGGAAAGCCAGAGCCCACCTGGAGCTAAAACCAGTGAAGGATGTCAAGAATAAGTATATAAGGGGAAGACATAAAGATAGTGGAGCCAGATCCTTCTCAGTGGTGTTCAGTGACAGCAAAAGAGGCAATGGGCACAAACTGAAACACAGGATGCTCCCATAGAACATCAGGAAACACTTTTTTACTGTGGGGGTGATTGAGCTCTGGCATACGTGGCCTAGAGAGGTTGTGGAGCCTTCATCCTTGGAGACACTCAAAAGCCATCTGGATGTAGACCTAGGCTACTGGCTGCAGGTGGCCTTGCTTGAGCAAGGAGAGTGAATCAGATGACCTCCAGAGGTCACTTCCAACCTCAACCATTCTGTGAGTCTTTGAAAGCCCTGCTATTTCAGAAAGCTTTCAGCCACAAACTAGTGTTAGACCAGCCTTCCTGTTCCATGAAGTACCCTTAAGGCACACGCAGAGTCTGTGTACTTGTGTTTCACCCCATATACAGTGAGCCCTCTCTCAACCAGGGCCTCTAGGCATTTCATTAACATGAATAAAAAATTACTCTCTATATTACATTCACAATTCCACTATTTCAACCAGAATGTCAAGATATTTTCCCAGATCATACTATCTTCATATATAGTAACTTAAAGTATGAAGGGGAAAAGAAAAAAAAATAAAAAATTGAACTCGGGCATTTAATATATCAGTGACCAACTGCAGGACAGGTGAAATGGAAGAACAAAACCTAAATCAATAAAATAAAATATGCTGCAAAACTAATTATTTCAAAGAATTCTTGATATTAACTTCAGGTCCAGACTTTATTGCTGATGTGTCGTACAATATTTTTCAGACTGAGAACAGAAAGAGTAGAAACTCACCTATGAAAAATTTGAAGAGCTTTAGGACAAAATGAAGGACATCTGAAAAACTTGTTCTGTATCACACTGCATCACCTGTTGAATATGAATTTACCTCAGTGATACTTCTCTCATTCTCTCCACCACTTCACCTTTTAACAAATTTGACCAGCAACACAGCAGTGGCCTTCTGTTTACACCAATGCTGTCTGCCCCCGCTTATCATGGGTCAGAACTGATATAAAGTGATGAAATCAATAAAAGTGCCACATTTTCAATCCATTTAGCATGTGTCAATAATTTAGTGGAAACTCTGCTCTCTTTATTGTTCATTTATGGTGACTTCTAAATGGCAGTGGCCTGGGCTAGTTACCCTCTCCAGTTTTCAGCACCACTTGACCATAGACAAACTTTATATACTTCAAGAACAATAACCTATAATCTTTAAGTACCAAGATATATTCATTTACTCCAATTTTCCTATTTCACTCTCTAAATGCTGTACTATTTTCTATTTTTGAAAAGTAAACCACACTCCTTTCTTCCCCTGGTCACAGCACTGCCTCTAAATCAAGAAGGAGTATCTGTAAATTCCACTATGATTACTTTATTTTGTCATTTATGCAGTTGTCAATTAACTTTTGTTTGGTTGGTTTTAGATGCACATATATTCTGTATATTTATATACAGATAATTGTTATATGCTGAGTATCATCAGCGAGTTGGATTTATCATCTAAGGCACAACTATATAAAGCAATAGTTCCTCTCAAAGACAGTGGTGTTTTCACGTGTTTAAGGCACAAGTCAGTGACTCCATCAGGAAACCAGAGTTCTGCTCTTTGCTTTCTGACTAACCACTTGGCCAACTTTGCCCAAACCACTTCACCTGCAGTGCATGCATTTCTTGTCACAGAATGGGTTTATCTTTCTACAGTGTCATTTCCCTCACTCTAAGCAGCTCTGTAAAGCATTCATGAACCTATGGATTTATTTCTACAACATGTCTAAGACTAGAAATTTGGCAGAGTTATTCTGCATAAGAAAAATACTGTCATCAGTTTCAGTTCCTCACATACTAGTGGCACAGTATTACTATTTTTGCTCATCTTAATGAAGAAAAAATGTTAGGAACATCTTTCTTCTGAACCCATTCACCAACTGTGCACAGTTACTCACATTGCAACTGTAACATAAATCAAGATTCAAGCTTACTGCATAATTTCCAGTATATGAAGCAGTTCTATATACCTCAGGTGCCAGGCACGAGAACTGGTGGGAAAGCAGTGGCAACTGGTAGCATGAACGAGTTGAAATGTTGTGTCCAGTTTGCCCAGCAGAGCACACAAAAGTAAGGGGCAAGACTCCAGATAGCAACCATAAAGATGTGAATTCCAAAACTGATAACCACATTGCAAGTCAGTATATGCGTGGTTCTCCACTGTCCAAACCAGCATGAAAGAACCCTGATTTTGTCCATGAAAGAATCATTCCCAAATGAATGCCTTCATATGGAAGGGAAGTGTGCAAGCAAGAAGGACTTGCATGGCTCATCTAAACACTGTGAGTCTGAAAGACCCCAGAAGATTGCCAGAAGACACTATTTTAATCTAGCAGCCTTTAAGCTGCACTAGCATTACAGTGAGAATGAGACAAAAGGGAAGCAGACTGCAGTGTATGAAGGAAATGCAGTAACTTTGGTCAGTGTGCCTATACTGTTTTCTTCACACCTGAGGGCTGAGAGTAACTATGGAAGGATGTGAAATTTATTCTCTTACACATTGTTTCTCAGAGTAATCAAAACTGCAGGACAATCACTGGACAATGAGGAGATGACAGCTGCATCTCAAACTTCTTAGCTTGTACGTTTTATGGTTGCTTTCTAAGGTAATAGTACAGACCAAAGTACTGCTCTGGTTGCCTTCTGGAAAGTACTCTGAAAATGAACATTATCTTGTATAGAAGTTTCCTAAAGTAAACAATCTTCTGCAGAGGGAAAGGACTTCACCTGACAAGCCTATGAGGTTTACAGTGAAGACTTTTTATTACACACTGCACACAGTTCATATAGGGTTATAGCCACATTCTACTGGCTAAATTGAACCTCACACCATCAAGCCACAACTTTTAATTGGTTATAATCCATATCTCACAAGTCCAATGTTTATATGAACTCATCCTAGATGTTTTCAGGTGCACCTCCAGAGTCCTGTGTGAAAGTCGAAGTGTTCTCATGAGAAACTTCTGAGGCATCGCTGAGAACTCCTAGGGAGTGATTTCTCCTTTAATGACCAACAGCAGCTGTGTCCTTGCTGCTGCTTAGCTGATATCTGCTCCAGTCTCATGGAGTTGATGCAGACTGGACAGCTCATTTGCCCATTTCCTGAAAGAAACTCTTCAACAGTTTTCCTCTTACCTGTCCATCACCAGATGGTTTGGCTTAGCCACTAGCAAGTCCTATATTCCAATAAACTTGATACCAGTACTGACTTTCCCTTCTTTCTCCATTTGTAGCATCCTCCATTCTGACAACATAAATTTCAGTGAGGAAGAAGACATCCCAAACTAACTGCTTCTACCATTCCTTTGAATGGATCATTTGGGTTTGTGGAAGATAGTGCTAACATGCAACTCTCCTAGTACTGAAAATTGTTTATGACACCATCACCTACTGATTTCAACTGATTTTCCACTACTTGCAAGAGTCACTGAAGAGGAACAGATTCTCATAAATGCAGTTGATATTAAAGAGTTCTGCAAGATCAAGATCAAGGATATAACATATTCCAGTAACAGCAACAGAGAACGTCCACCTTTACAGGGACCTCATTCTTCCAGGTTCCAATTCTCTACTTCAATAAAACAGCATCTAATAATACAGTACAGTCAACACTGAAGAATCCAAAACCACATACAACTGCACCCTATTAAAGGGGTAAGAACCATCTTTATCTTATGTAAGAATTCCCAAGCATGCCAGCCAACATTTTATCTTTGAAGATTCGTCTTACACAAATGAGAACCTTTGTGCTCAAATCTGAATCACACTCTAGAACCAGTCTTAGGATTGAAATAGGATGAGACTAGAGAAATACAGAACTTAACTGCTGCTTCAAGAGCCTCGGGGATAATGTCAGTTCATTTTATATAAAAATACTAGGAAGCCTAGTACTCCCTTCTGATAAACAGTGAAAGATGGTATTATTAAGAACAACATGATCTAAAGAACATATATTTGGGTATTTAATAATGCTAGAATGACTGGGTTTCATTTATTATTTCTACATACACCCTTCTAGTACCTTTGACCTGAAAAATACTGAATTAAGCAGATTCATACATTAAGTCCAGTAATTTTGAACATAAAGTTCCATTTGAACTTTATTAAGTTGATTAGCAGCAGCATTAAATGAAGACAGAAGGGCAGTCACCAAGAGAATTTAATACTGAGGTTTGGGGCAAACCAGGGGAGTCACAGAGAGGAGGAAAGTAAAACCTGCTCAGAAGGAGCTGTGTTGAGAAGCCTAAATATTGGCTGAAAACTTCATCTCATTTGAATAGTTCACAATTCTTGTTCCCCCTATTTCATCATTCAGGAACAATTTATATCCCACAATGAAAAACATTCCTTTCTCCAAAGAGACAAATTCATTCCCAAGTTCACCCAGAAATCATATGCAAAGCATTTCACATTTAAAAAAATAAACAAAATACCACAATTCCTTCATTTCTCAGCCTTCTCTCTCCTCCTCCTCTTGTTTCCTCCCAAAACAAAATCCTTCATTCTTGTCTGTATTTGAATGAAGATTTCTCTGTAACAATAATTTCTACTTTTCTCTTAGTCCTAAGTCTTAGCTGTCAAATGTCTACCAGCATATAAAATCTAAAAGCTAATGGTACAACCAAAGTGTTGGCCCTCTGCACGTAAATAGTACATTGTGGGATAAACTTTAGAGGAACTATTGAGAGACGTAAATGAAAGTGATTAACTCAACTTCCCTGGAAGTTTTAAGCAGCAGAAAAATTCTTGTGAAGGAACTCATAAAAAACCTCATAAGTGTCAGAATGTGTAAACAAGTTTAAACTGGTAAGGGTGTTATCCTTTTGATTAAAGCTATGGTTCTGGTGCTACCACTGATACTTGCAGTTTTGCCAAACAACAGCAGATAAACTGTTATGATTTATGTAATTTTCACAGATTCCTGGGAAAACCGCAAAGTCAGGCACTGTTAGTTAATGTGACCCCCGGCAAACTGTTCCTCAGGCAACATGGATAGTCTGGGTCATCACGTGCAACTATTTCCTGAGGATAAAAAACTGCTATAGATGTGGAGCAACAGAAATGACTCATCAATACTCAAAAATGAATGCGAGAAGAGTAGAGTGGTGATGACATCTACCTGCTCATACAACTTGCTAGTGAAGAGATCAGAGGCATTAGGCAACTGTCCTTAGCCTTAGAAAACAATCTATTTCTTTTTATTATTTTCAAGCATACCTATCTCATAGGGAGGTTAGTGAGGAAGACTGCATTCTGCCCACATCATCCAAGACTTCCAGCTTCCTCCACCATCAGGGTTACATGAATAGACATGGCTTTTTGCTATAATACTGAATAGACATTGCTGGGGTTCCTCTTGTCAATTTTAAGTGTACCTTCTATCTGGTCAACTCTGTTGTTGAGGAAATAGCAGCTATACCCCAGAAAGAAAGTGATGTTGATTACTACTGTAAACATTATCAGACCTGGTCTGTTCTGCAAATTAAAACAGGTAATGGAACTATTTTACACAGTTAGCTTCTAATTCTGGCACAGATGGCACTTAAACTAAGGATTCCAGCCTTGGCAGATTTCTTCAAAGACAGTGCCAAGGCCAGGATAATCCTTTCTAGCAATTTTCTCCTTGATTTTTGAGCCACCAACTTCCATATAAAATACAATTTGCTATCTTCTGCTCCCTTTCTACAGCCATGCATTGAACAAGTCTTGACAAGACACAAGGCAGACCTTCAAGTACTGAGCCAAGTGACACACAAGGAGTCATCAATCCCTACAAGGTACAAAGCTCATTTCTTAATCCTTATCTTCAGTTGGGTGTATCACAAGGAAAAGAAAAATTAGTAACCAATGAAAAAGAAAAAAAAAGGAAAAGTAAAAATACCTTCCTTGAAGTAGTTCTGACGCTCCAGCTCTTAAATTATGCCAAGTGTGAGATAATGTACAATGACTGTGTTTTAAAGCCAGCATTAATGAACAATGGTTGCTTTTTAAAGCTAACATTCACTACAAAAAGATATACCAAATCCAGACAACAGAGCAAAAAGAGTGCACATGGACATGTGTGCATGTTTCCTTACACAAAATCACTTTTCAGAAAGTTCTTTAGCCACAACATTAGGCAAATAACCAGAAGAGCCAACTCTGAAGAGAATGGAGACTAACTTGCATTGACCATCATGTTCTCTACTCACATAAATTTAATGTTATCAGCACAGACAGGTTAAGGGAAAAACAGATACACCAGAAACTTCACACCCTTAAAATGGATATTTTGTTAATTTATTCTAATGCAGATGATGAAAGGGTCTTCAAAGCTGGCAAGAGCTCGGCAACATAGGCTTTCATACAAGACAGAAAATAAAGACACACACATTTTAAAATTAAAAAAGTGCTGTTCCAGATCTAGACAAGCAGTCCCATCAAGATTGATAGGAGTTTGCATATAGATCGAGTTTAGCATACAGTGCAAAGACTTTGCAGTCAGATTATGATTTGTGCCCATTATTTGCCCTTATGAACAGCAGGCAAAAAAAAAAAAGCTTGGGTTTTGTCAGGTTTGTGTTTACGTGTATTTGTTTTCTTTAAGATTGCTCTTAGAAGGGCATGTAAACAAAAAAAAGATAAATCAGAGGATATAAGAGGAGAGTATTGCAGTAAGGGTCTATTGACAACTGATTATTCATCCCAGGTAAAAAACCCCACATACCTCAGCAAGAAATAGTCTCACAAATAACAGTTTGGAGGACTGTTCCTTCAAAATCATTATTTTTAAGAATACTTCAGTTCAGTGAGGGAAGTGCACATGGGAGATGCCTAGTTTGACCAGTTTTCTGAAATATTCATTCAGAAGGAATACTACTATTACTAATATTGAAGTCCCACACATTGGCATTTCAGTTCAAGCCTCTGACAGATCTTAATGTTGCCAACAGATATGCAGGCATTCATCACTGATCTGCACTTTGGCTTTCTGAGGACTGTAGTTTGGAATTCCTGTAGACTGAATAGCTGGCACAGAGAATTCAACACGTAAGTAATACTATTTTCAGTGCTCCTTCAAAGAAAACCAGTACATATTTCTCCAGACCTGAGAAAACTGACAATCTTTTTATGTCATCTAAACAACAAAGTTGTCATGTGTATTCCATATATATTTAAAAATAAAGGATCTTGCTACATACTGCCATTCAAATGCCTCCAAGCTATGCTTTCCTTACCAGCAACTGAGAAGGGGATATGTTCTTTGAACAGGAAAGATGCCACACACAACATAAATAAAAAATTGTAAGAATTAAACATCAACAGGACAGAGAAAAAGAACCAGCTACCACAGCAGGCAATTAAAAGCCAAAAAAAAAAACCAAACAAAAAAATCAAAACCAACCTACCAATCCAATTATCCATCAGAGACTCTGCAGTTACTGCGGCTTTTACATGACTTGCAGCCTTTTTAATCAAGGGCCATCACAGGACACCTAAGCGGTAAGAATTTCACATTTCAAACTTGGAATACTTATCAGCAATTTGCAGTTTTCAAGAAGACTAGGGATGCTTGTTCCACATTTCTCCATTTTAAAAACTGAAACACAGTGAAGACATTTAGGGTAAGAGTTTTTTAACTTGTCCTGGTCTTCTAAGTAAACTAACCTTTGATAACATATCACCATTTACAGCAGGGAACAGAATGACTTTGTTAGATCCCCCTGCCTTGACCTCATCATCTGATTTTATATATATGGTTTCTCCTCTAAGCTTACAGTATAATGATGGAGATCTACAAGGTTTCTACATGAAAAAAAATCATCTCAGAGATTTTATTAGAATAGTCTGTGCATTTTCACCAATGAATGAGGGGGAAAAACCCACCCACACTAGTGCCCCTAGCGTGCCTTTGCAGTTGGGAGTCTGAGGAGTAAGTAGCAAGTCACTACCCTGTATTTTTGTGTGAGGCTAGATTTTGGGGGGTTTTATCCCCCCAGTAGAAGACATAACCCCTTATGGAAACTGCAGGGAAACCAGGCAACCTTTCAGTCTATTTACCAAATTTCCCACTGTTTCTATTCTGAACAAGCTAAAAGAATAATTTTGTACAAAGAAAATTAATCTGTACCCAGAAGATACCATTAAATAAATACGCTGACCTGTTGGCAATTGTCAGGGCTGGTCTTAACACAGCACTTTGTTTAGCCTGGTGCCATTCCTTCCAGCATTGACATTGTGTAAAAAAAAAGCTAACAATGTGTAAAAGGCGTTTGATTTATTGTCATTTCCATCCTGGCATCCATACCTTCCAGAATACATAAATGACAGGCAGTGCTGTGAAAACGTTTCCTGTAGTAATTTTAACACTTCTATAAAAATCATGTACAATGCACACAGAAAAAAGGTAAGACCTTGTAACAACTGTTCAGATGCCTCCACTGGCTAATTTTCAGCTGAAAAAAAAACTCGTGTTGGAAAAAAGTAGGCTTTATTTGCTGTGCAGCAATACCCCTGTTCCAACTTGAACAAAGCAGAAGACACTGTACTCAGGTGAAAACACCAATAAAAATCGCTTGTCTAATGCTCCACAAGGAAGACAAAACACTTGATTTCTATAACCAAAACCGGGCACAGTAGAAAAACTAGGAATCTCTCCAAAAAGTGTTACATAAGGCATTGTCAAACTTCACGTCACCTCCACAGGGCCGCAAGTTGCTATTTTCCCTCATCCTCCGGTGCGCAGGGATTAATGATCTAAATGACATAGTTCGCGTACGGAGGTGATAGCAGAAGCCTTCCCAAAGAACGGCTTCCTGGGCTGAAGGCTTGCAGGGGAGGCTGGCGGGGGTCGGGGAAGAGTCCCAGCCAAACTCCGGCTCTGCCCCGCGAGTCCCGTTCCGCCGAGCCGGCTCCGGGAGAGCGGAGCGCTCACCCCGCACGTTGCGGCCGCCTCCCCCGCGCCCGGCAGCGCCGCCAGCCCCGCGCTCTCCCGCACGCCGGCGGAGCTCGGCGGGACCCGCCGCCCCCCGGCTGGAGCCCCGCGGAGCGGGAGCACAGCCCGGCCGAGGAGAGCGGCGCGGGGCCAGTGAGCGGACACTGCCGAGCGGAGCAGAGCCCGAGCCGGGCGGAGAAACCTTCCTCGGCAGGGGGACGTGCCCCGTTGTGCCGGGAGGCGACACGCGCGCCTCCAGCCGAGCATCCCTTCAACTCCGGATTTGATGGGGATTAGAATCCAGGAGATAAAGCCGCCAGCCCGGCCCTCTGGACTTGGGTGCCCCCCTCCCCTTCCCGGGCTGCTGGATGGAAGACACTCACCGATTGTTTCTTGCCCTCCCCCGCCCCTCGCCTTTAAAAGCAGCAGAGGCTCGACAAGAAGGCTCTTACCTTCCCCGGGCAGCTCCCGGGCCCCGGGACGGGCGCTTAGCGCCCGCCGCTCCGCGCAGGCAAGCGGTGCTTCCCCCTCCTCCGCTGCAGGCGCGCAGCTCCAGCTCCGGCCCCGCAGCCCCACGCTCCGGAGGTGTCAGCCAGCGGGTCCCAGCCGGGGCGGCACCGCCGGCTCCACTCTCTGCGGGACGAGGAGCTGCTGACGGTGGGAGGAGGAGGAGGAGGAGTGCGGTGGGGAGGTCCCGACTCTTCCCGGGATGCGCCGCCGAGGTGGCCGCCTCCTCCGCCGCCCAGCTCAGCTCTCTCTGGGGCCTGCCCGCTCCGCGCTGTCCCGAGGTGCAGCCCGGCCCCGTCCGTGTGTCTGTCCGTCCGTCCCGCTCGCCTTCCCCCGCCCCTCTCCCCGGCGGCGAACCGCGCGGCGCACAGGCCCCGCCGGCGGCCAGCAGGACCCGGGGGCGATGGGGGATTCTGGCCCAGCCTCCTGTCCTCTCCCCGGGGCCTGCTGCACACTCTCCGCGGGGAGAGGAGGCCCTGCCCCGGCCTGGCGAGCAGCTCCGGGAAGGTCACCGGCACCGTGGAGCCGAGCACGGAGGCTCCCTCCGGTACCGCCGCGGTTGCTGCTGCTGCTGCTGCTGCTGCCGGCCCGGCGTCAGCGACCGCTGGGTGCCGCGCTCCGCCTGAGCTCGCTCCGCGCCCGTGCCTGGCGGACACGGAGTGCCAGGCTGCCCCCTTCCCCTTCCTTCCTTCCTTGCCTCCCGCCCCTTCCCCGCTGCCAGCCTTCCCCCGCCAGCTCCCTCCGGCGCCCGGTGCCAGGCTGCCCCCTGCGGGTTTCGGGGC